>JAMPIV010016891.1:0-188216 GCA_024509875.1 Oreohelix idahoensis
GAAACGAAAATACAAAATGTCTCGGAAAACAGAACGATTTAAAGGAGTAATCGAATTTTGGACAAGATGGTAAAATAAATTATCTTTCACGTGACAAGTGCCACCCCCCCCCCTTTTTAAAGTTCGAGAAATACGGACAAAAATGACAGTAATTTATCTTTTCCATCGTCTTTTGTTACCTGTCATTGGAGCATCCTATACTCATAACCCAAATACGTTTCCAATTTCTGTCTGTCTGTATGAGTAGCTCCGAGTTTATTTCTTTTCTTCCCTCTGTCTAATAGACGTTCAGCGAATGGGATTTTGCGAGGCCACTGAACACTGACATAATCTGTTTCCGTGTGAACATGACCTTCCTTCCCCAATTTGCTTTGTCTGTCCATGGTCCGGAAAATTATCCGCACCTGTTGTGAGTTTCTGCCCCGCCTGAACTCACTGGCCACTGCATAGGTAATCCGCCTGTTATGTGCAGTGTCATCATTGTTGGACTCGGGCTGTTTAATTTCCGTTATGGGTTTACCTGTCGCGGACTTGAATAACCCTCTATAGCTGCAGTCTATAAGTATTTTTCGCGCGCGTGTAACCCTCGTTGGCAAATACAGCCGGTCGTTGGCCGAAGAAATGCTAGCATTTTCTTCTGCCTCTCCACACCTACTCCGCTGTTTCGGCGGGAGCATTGATCAATCTTCAGACCTGTGCCGTCTAAAGGCGGGTCTGGAGCTTTCCTTGCCTTGCCAGTCACAACTCTGGCTTGGTCAACGGAAATGATCAAGTTGTTCTGTAATGGCCTGGCGGAGGCGACTACTTTGCTGTCCATCAGTGGGGTTGAGACCACTGGAATAATGCGATTTGAATGAGAAAACTCTGCTGCCTGAAGCAAAGAGTAATCGATCGCATTCTGGGGTTCTACTAAATCATAACAGATCTCCGTAGCTTCTATCCGTGAAGACAGATAGGTAATATCTGCGATTTGCAGAGTTTGTTGAGTCGCTTTCCCATTACTAGCATGACGTGAGCCAAGGCTCTCAACAATGGCTCCTTGTACAGTAGTAAGGCAGCTTTTCTCACTGTCTTCTGCCCTGAGAAGTGTGAGAGACTCAAATGGAATACCAGGGATCCCTTCGCCTGGAACCCTGTGTCCATCATAAACGTCAACTTTGCCCTCCCCTGAGGAAGTTACTGGCGTCAGTTGAACTTTGTCCTGCAATGCGAGATCCACTTCCTGGTGACAGGCTCCGCAGTCTGCATGCAAAGGACTGGACGGTTTGAGATCCCGTTTGATCGCGAAGTGCCCGAGAGAAAACTCTCGGTGTGTTTTTTCCAAAGTTCCTTGGAACGGTTTGGAAAGTTTAACCCTTTTAGCAGGCGACTTATTCTTGCACCTTTTAAGCTCAGGGTGATAAGAGGAGCGGCGCCTCCATTCTACGATCGTTGAGTTGGAGGGATACGCCTCTGCATATGGTTTTTCGCTGTCCGGCCGGGAATCTTGCGAAATATAACGTGATAGGGTGTGGCTCCCTTTTCTCGACGTCACGTGTCGGTTAGGTGCTGCTCGGTCTGGAGCATGAGAGGCTCGGGGTTCACCGCTTGCCAGACGGGAACAATCCGTATTACAATGCTTGTTAGCACCTGTCTCACCTTTGTGCAGTTTCCATGCCTGGGAACGTTGCGTAATTTTTCCCGTGGCTTTAGGTCTGCTGTCCCGACGTAAATTCTTTCCTTGTTTGGGCTTCGGATCCAAGTCCAAAGGAAAGTCAATTTTCTGGAGTTGGGGTTCGGTTTTAGCAGGCAAGTTTTCTTTCATGGGCGCAAGGTTTGCAGGGGCGTTGACCGTTAAGGGCACAGTAGAAGGGGAATTAGAGTGACTACATTTAGTATCTGTTTTCATCCTCCGAATTTGGCTATCCAGTTCATTCATTCTGATTTGGTGTAGCCTGCTCCTTTCTTGGCTTTCTCTGTCCCTTTCTTGGCGCTCTATTTCCCATTGCTTGTCCCGTTCTTGTTGCTCCATTTCCAATTTCTTGTCCCGTTCTTGTCTTTGCTTTTCCCTTTGCTTCTCATCTTCTATCACTTCTTCTACATACTGTCGGGTGAATGCTTCACTCTCCCCAGTTTGTTTACAGGACCATGCCAAGATTAAACGGCTGTCAAACCAATTGTCTACCTCGTATTGATCCTGCAGGCTTACTGCAAATTCTAGAAAGGGCTGGATTTCGCTATCCTTGTACTCCATGTACTTAGCTACCTCGAGGGCAATCCTCTGCACTTTATCTAGATCGGCCATTATATCAGGGTGAGCAAACACTATAGAAGAATAGAACCTAGAGATCTTCGTTACCTAGTGCACTAGGTGCTGATTAACTTAATAATCAATAAAATCTAGGCTAGCCTGGGAACTTTAAAAAAACAAGAAAGTTTGTAGCTACTCTGATTGCGACAAGCAAAAGCCCCAAAAAAACTCCAAAAAATGTAAGTGATGTAAACTTATTACTATCACTTCACCCCAGTTCTGTCAGTACTAAGCTATTGAGAGGATTGGTTACTATCCTCCGAATGAACACCGTCCCTTGGTACAGATGCAAGCTAGTAACTGACTATCTGTAGCTTCTTATCTCAGATTAAAGAGCTACTCCTGAAAAAAATATTAACCCTTAAAAAAATTTTTTTCTGACTTTTACAACAATAGTCGTCAGATTTGTCAACCAAAAATTCAGCAGTGATACCATCAACCTTTACCAGCTGTCTCATGTGTAGCATGAACAATAAATGTAACTTAATATTTATGATTGCTGTGGAGAAAAAAAAACGCTGTTCCGACTTCCTCCAAAAGAAATAGTTCGATATGTCTAGGGGAAAGAAATTCCTATAATCTGCCGAACACTAAACTCTAAGAATCAGAATAGAATCTTGTGAGAGATTCATCCTCAGATCGAGCACATATTAAATGTCGTACTAGATGGGTTCTAGAATCTCGGACGGGCTCCCATTTGTCGTGGTTGAGTTAGAGTGTAGAGTATTTGTCGAGTTGGACAACAGTAGTGAAATCGACAAGGGATAGTGGACTGACAGAGTTATAGATTACACACACAGAAAGGTGTAAATAGGAGATGGACTTGAGACAACCTGGAAGAAGATTTATCAAAATGATCTCTCTCTCCAAGCCTCAACTCACTTAGGTCTGTCTAAGCACCTCCTGCTCTCAACTCTTTTCTCTTATCATACATAGAGATTATAGTAAAGAGCTAAAAATACAAATATGGATGGAAAGGTCGTGAACAGCGCATTAATAAATGTGTAAAATTTATTAAAGAAGAAAAGCATGAGAATAATGCATATCATCACAACAACATAAATTACATCAATAATCAAATAATCATCAAATATGAAAAATACACCAACAAACACACACACAGATCACCATTCATAAAACCTGTAGAACACAGAGAGATGAAATAACTGAGTGTCAGCCCGTCCGTTTTCGGGACCATATGAAATAGTCCGGACAGTGTGTTACTTGTAGATCCTTCGTGAGGGACTATGCCTACAAAACTGTCCTTGTTGGTACTATCATTGGTGATTCCTCCCTACTGGCGCGAGGTGGCTGGAAGACTATTTACCTTCTGTTTATCAAAATGAATAAACTGCGTGGCAGTCCGTCCGTTTTCGGGGAGCCGATGAAATAGTCCGGACAGTGTGTTACTTGTAGATCCTTCGTGAGGGACTATGCCTACAAAACTGTCCTTGTTGGTACTATCATTGGTGACATCCCCCCTACTGGCGCGAGGTGGGCTGGGGGACGCTGTTTATCTCCTGCAGACCAACTGAATGAACTTAGCGACAGCCTGTCCGCTTTCGGGGACCAAGGGAAAAGCTCCAGTAAGTGGTTTTTTCGTATATATCCTCCATCGGTGATGGAATTAACCTGAATAAAATCACTGTATAGGCGCTATCGTTGGTGACTCCCCCTACTGGCGCGAGTGGGGCTGGAACTCTGTCCATAGATGGCTGCTCATACGTGCGAAGTTCTACATAACCCAGAAATCAACCATAGGACTAGGTCACTTCAGGACAACTGATCCCAAGGCGCTCTTATCCGGCGCTAGAATTGGCATGAAATCCGGTTTTTGGCTGGCTTGACTGTGGTTTGGCTGAGTGCCCCGTTTAGGCACCCAACGACTGGTGAATTGAATTCTGCTCTAGACATGCTGGGCTGTTTTGAGATTTTGGAAGCCGCAATGCCCTGACTGGTAATCCAATAGGCGAGTAGGAAACTACTACTGCATTAGATGATTTCAGATTTAGCGTTGGCTCGTGGCATTGCGTGAGCTTAACTCCCGTGAGAGGGAAATGGCGTTGACAAAGGGTTGTTGTTTCAGGTATGGCTGTGACACTCGTGGGGCTAGATATCCTCAGAATCCCTCTAGAGCGAAGAGACGGTGTCTTCATCTGACTGGAAACTAGACTAGCAATTCGGTATCCCCTGAAACTGAGACCGAAAAGAGACACCCTTTTACATCAAGCAAATAATAAATCACACTAACTTTATACAGAAAGTTTCGCTCCACTATGGGATTAAATTTATTGTAGTTACTGCTATGATAGTTTAGGGCTGTCTTTAACCATGTCTCCTGTTCCTTAAAAATATCAATTATCAACACGCGCCCGCATAGGCTTAATATCTTTTGCACCCCCAGGTACCTGTCAGTAACTGTTCTGACAGCAAAATCTACTCCTCTTCTCCCAATCTCAACATACAGGAAACCTAACCTGTAGTTACAGTTAAATGAATATGCTTATTCATCTTACAACATTAAATGAATTTACATAAACAGATTACAGCATTTGACATTACACAAATAAATCGTATGTCCCCTTTGGAAAATATATTAGCATTTCCACAAAATGAGTACAAAGAAAATGCAATGTTCTTGCTATAATAATACAGTTGTGGCTAGATCATACGATATAATTATATCTATGCCTGGTGACTGCTTTCAGTGAAAGTTATAGACTAGTGCCTAGCCACACAAGTAAGCATAAAATGATCCTCCCTTGCCACTAGAAATATCTATCAAAAGGAATAAGTGACTATCTCCTATAATCCAGAGTTATTACCTGCATCTCACTATTCAGTTTTAAAGTGAACAATCCACACCTGACATTATCTTACAGAAATGACAGTTAATTTTGCTGACTCTTAACCCAATGGTAAGCATTCGTGGACTGATTCTACGCCTAATATCTGTTATTGTAAGTTTAACATTTAACCCATGATAAACCGTAACAGTGTAAGCACCACTTAATAAACCGTAGACAGCGCTACCTTATCACTGAATAAATTACTAGGAGAAGTCCTCAGAAATAAATTCACTTCCCTAACAGATATATATATATAGAAGCTAACATGAATCTAATATTATAATTATAAGATATGTCAACTCACCCCGAAAAATGACTAGAACATAGGCAAACACATTTAGTTCTGTGTTAATGTTTGCCTTATTTCCATAATGGTCTATCTCGGGCCAGGAAAATTTACGAATGTCTTCTGTCTATTAAAACCAGTCTACTCTTATAGATCACAAGGGACGCTCCCCCCGGACACCTGGCCTGCGTATCCCTACAGAAGTTCGGCGAAAGACGTAATCTAGAGTAAGACAAAAGAAATCGTGCGAAAGTTCCCCAGGCCTCAAAGGGTACCAGCCGCTCGTCATCAAACGTTTTAAAGCGACCAGAGAAATTCCCCTGTTGGGACCACAGAGGGTACCCGCCGCTAACGAACCGTTTCTTTCACAGAAACCGTCTTTGGCTCGTTCTAACACTTAAAGCGGACCCGAGAAATGTTTCTCTGGTCGAACAGGTGCGTTGACGTAACATTATCGTCTAGCGTTAGCTGACCGCAGCTGGCCAGCGTAAACAACCTCGGGTGGGGTTGAGAAGGTGAAAAATGAAAGAAAGAAGAATATGAAAGAAACGAAAATACAAAATGTCTCGGAAAACAGAACATTTAAAGGAGTAATCAAATTATGGACAAGATGGTAAAATAAATTATCTTTCACGTGACAAGTGCCCCCCCTTTTTAAAGTTCGAGAAATACGGACAAAAATGACAGTAATTTATCTTTTCCATCGTCTTTTGTTACCTGTCATTGGAGCATCCTATACTCATAACCCAAATACGTTTCCAATTTCTGTCTGTCTGTATGAGTAGCTCCGAGTTCATTTCTTTTCTTCCCTCTGTCTAATAGACGTTCAGCGAATGGGATTTTGCGAGGCCACTGAACACTGACATAATCTGTTTCCGTGTGAACATGACCTTCCTTCCCCAATTTGCTTTGTCTGTCCATGGTCCGGAAAATTATCCGCACCTGTTGTGAGTTTCTGCCCCGCCTGAACTCACTGGCCACTGCATAGGTAATCCGCCTGTTATGTGCAGTGTCATCATTGTTGGACTCGGGCTGTTTAATTTCCGTTATGGGTTTACCTGTCGCGGACTTGAATAACCCTCTATAGCTGCAGTCTATAGGTATTTTTCGCGCGCGTGTAACCCTAGTTGGCAAATACAGCCGGTCGTTGGCCGAAGAAATGCTAGCATTTTTCTTCTGCCTCTCCACACCTACTCCGCTGTTTCGGCGGGAGCATTGATCAATCTTCAGACCTGTGCCGTCTAAAGGCGGGTCTGGAGCTTTCCTTGCCTTGCCAGTCACAACTCTGGCTTGGTCAACGGAAATGATCAAGTTGTTCTGTAATGGCCTGGCGGAGGCGACTACTTTGCTGTCCATCAGTGGGGTTGAGACCACTGGAATAATGCGATTTGAATGAGAAAACTCTGCTGCCTGAAGCAAAGAGTAATCGATCGCATTCTGGGGTTCTACTAAATCATAACAGATCTCCGTAGCTTCTATCCGTGAAGACAGATAGGTAATATCTGCGATTTGCAGAGTTTGTTGAGTCGCTTTCCCATTACTAGCATGACGTGAGCCAAGGCTCTCAACAATGGCTCCTTGTACAGTAGTAAGGCAGCTTTTCTCACTGTCTTCTGCCCTGAGAAGTGTGAGAGACTCAAATGGAATACCAGGGATCCCTTCGCCTGGAACCCTGTGTCCATCATAAACGTCAACTTTGCCCTCCCCTGAGGAAGTTACTGGCGTCAGTTGAACTTTGTCCTGCAATGCGAGATCCACTTCCTGGTTGACAGGCTCCGCAGTCTGCATGCAAAGGACTGGACGGTTTGAGATCCCGTTTGATCGCGAAGTGCCCGAGAGAAAACTCTCGTGTGTTTTTCCAAAGTTCCTTGGAACGGTTTGGAAAGTTTAACCCTTTTAGCAGGCGACTTATTCTTGCACCTTTTAAGCTCAGGGTGATAAGAGGAGCGGCGCCTCCATTCTACGATCGTTGAGTTGGAGGGATACGCCTCTGCATATGGTTTTTCGCTGTCCGGCCGGGAATCTTGCGAAATATAACGTGATAGGGTGTGGCTCCCTTTTCTCGACGTCACGTGTCGGTTAGGTGCTGCTCGGTCTGGAGCATGAGAGGCTCGGGGTTCACCGCTTGCCAGACGGGAACAATCCGTATTACAATGCTTGTTAGCACCTGTCTCACCTTTGTGCAGTTTCCATGCCTGGGAACGTTGCGTAATTTTTCCCGTGGCTTTAGGTCTGCTGTCCCGACGTAAATTCTTTCCTTGTTTGGGCTTCGGATCCAAGTCCAAAGGAAAGTCAATTTTCTGGAGTTGGGGTTCGGTTTTAGCAGGCAAGTTTTCTTTCATGGGCGCAAGGTTTGCAGGGGCGTTGACCGTTAAGGGCACAGTAGAAGGGGAATTAGAGTGACTACATTTAGTATCTGTTTTCATCCTCCGAATTTGGCTATCCAGTTCATTCATTCTGATTTGGTGTAGCCTACTCCTTTCTTGGCTTTCTCTGTCCCTTTCTTGGCGCTCTATTTCCCATTGCTTGTCCCGTTCTTGTTGCTCCATTTCCAATTTCTTGTCCCGTTCTTGTCTTTGCTTTTCCCTTTGCTTCTCATCTTCTATCACTTCTTCTACATACTGTCGGGTGAATGCTTCACTCTCCCCAGTTTGTTTACAGGACCATGCCAAGATTAAACGGCTGTCAAACCAATTGTCTACCTCGTATTGATCCTGCAGGCTTACTGCAAATTCTAGAAAGGGCTGGATTTCGCTATCCTTGTACTCCATGTACTTAGCTACCTCGAGGGCAATCCTCTGCACTTTATCTAGATCGGCCATTATATCAGGGTGAGCAAACACTATAGAAGAATGGAACCTAGAGATCTTCGTTACCTAGTGCACTAGGTGCTGATTAACTTAATAATCAATAAAATCTAGGCTAGCCTGGGAACTTTAAAAAAAACAAGAAAGTTTGTAGCTACTCTGATTGCGACAAGCAAAAACCCCCAAAAACTCCAAAAATGTAAGTGATGTAAACTTATTACTATCACTTCACCCCAGTTCTGTCAGTACTAAGCTATTGAGAGGATTGGTTACTATCCTCCGAATGAACACCGTCCCTTGGTACAGATGCAAGCTAGTAACTGACTATCTGTAGCTTCTTATCTCAGATTAAAGAGCTACTCCTGAAAAAATATTAACCCTTAAAAAAAAAAGTTTCTGACTTTTACAACAATAGTCGTCAGATTTGTCAACCAAAAACTCAGCAGTGATACCATCAACCTTTACCAGCTGTCTCATGTGTAGCATGAACAATAAATGTAACTTAATATTTATGATTGCTGTGGAGAAAAAAAACGCTGTTCCGACTTCCTCCAAAAGAAATAGTTCGATATGTCTAGGGGAAAGAAATTCCTATAATCTGCCGAACACTAAACTCTAAGAATCAGAATAGAATCTTGTGAGAGATTCATCCTCAGATCGAGCACATATTAAATGTCGTACTAGATGGGTTCTAGAATCTCGGACGGGCTCCCATTTGTCGTGGTTGAGTTAGAGTGTAGAGTATTTGTCGAGTTGGACAACAGTAGTGAAATCGACAAGGGATAGTGGACTGACAGAGTTATAGATTACACACACAGAAAGGTGTAAATAGGAGATGGACTTGAGACAACCTGGAAGAAGATTTATCAAAATGATCTCTCTCTCCAAGCCTCAACTCACTTAGGTCTGTCTAAGCACCTCCTGCTCTCAACTCTTTTCTCTTATCATACATAGAGATTATAGTAAAGAGCTAAAAATACAAATATGGATGGAAAGGTCGTGAACAGCGCATTAATAAATGTGTAAAATTTATTAAAGAAGAAAAGCATGAGAATAATGCATATCATCACAACAACATAAATTACATCAATAATCAAATAATCATCAAATATGAAAAATACACCAACAAACACACACACAGATCACCATTCATAAAACCTGTAGAACACAGAGAGATGAAATAACTGAGTGTCAGCCCGTCCGTTTTCGGGACCATATGAAATAGTCCGGACAGTGTGTTACTTGTAGATCCTTCGTGAGGGACTATGCCTACAAAACTGTCCTTGTTGGTACTATCATTGGTGATTCCTCCCTACTGGCGCGAGGTGGCTGGAAGACTCTATTTACCTTCTGTTTATCAAAATGAATAAACTGCGTGCAGTCCGTCCGTTTTCGGGGAGCCGATGAAATAGTCCGGACAGTGTGTTACTTGTAGATCCTTCGTGAGGGACTATGCCTACAAAACTGTCCTTGTTGGTACTATCATTGGTGACATCCCCCCTACTGGCGCGAGGTGGGCTGGGGGACGCTGTTTATCTCCTGCAGACCAACTGAATGAACTTAGCGACAGCCTGTCCGCTTTCGGGGACCAAGGGAAAAGCTCCAGTAAGTGGTTTTTTCGTATATATCCTCCATCGGTGATGGAATTAACCTGAATAAAATCACTGTATAGGCGCTATCAATCTGATTACGGAAACAATGATAGATTGTTTGGTCTGTTTTTGTTCCACAAAGACGCCACCAGGCGTGGTGGAAACAGCGATAGATTGATCAATTTGTTGTTGCCCTAAGACGCCACTAGGCGTACTGGCCACATACTGCTTTGCCGGTTGATGGCTAAGGATGGAAGAAGAAGAAGAAGATAGGCGCTATCGTTGGTGACTCCCCCTACTGGCGCGAGTGGGGCTGGAACTCTGTCCATAGATGGCTGCTCATACGTGCGAAGTTCTACATAACCCAGAGATCAACCATAGGACTAGGTCACTTCAGGACAACTGATCCCAAGGCGCTCTTATCCGGCGCTAGAATTGGCATGAAATCCGGTTTTTGGCTGGCTTGACTGTGGTTTGGCTGAGTGCCCCGTTTAGGCACCCAACGACTGGTGAATTGAATTCTGCTCTAGACATGCTGGGCTGTTTTGAGATTTTGGAAGCCGCAATGCCCTGACTGGTAATCCAATAGGCGAGTAGGAAACTACTACTGCATTAGATGATTTCAGATTTAGCGTTGGCTCGTGGCATTGCGTGAGCTTAACTCCCGTGAGAGGGAAATGGCGTTGACAAAGGGTTGTTGTTTCAGGTATGGCTGTGACACTCGTGGGGCTAGATATCCTCAGAATCCCTCTAGAGCGAAGAGACGGTGTCTTCGTCTGACTGGAAACTAGACTAGCAATTCGGTATCCCCTGAAACTGAGACCGAAAAGAGACACCCTTTTACATCAAGCAAATAATAAATCACACTAACTTTATACAGAAAGTTTCGCTCCACTATGGGATTAAATTTATTGTAGTTACTGCTATGATAGTTTAGGGCTGTCTTTAACCATGTCTCCTGTTCCTTAAAAAATATCAATTATCAACACGCGCCCGCATAGGCTTAATATCTTTTGCACCCCCAGGTACCTGTCAGTAACTGTTCTGACAGCAAAATCTACTCCTCTTCTCCCAATCTCAACATACAGGAAACCTAACCTGTAGTTACAGTTAAATGAATATGCTTATTCATCTTACAACATTAAATGAATTTACATAAACAGATTACAGCATTTGACATTACACAAATAAATCGTATGTCCCCTTTGGAAAATATATTAGCATTTCCACAAAATGAGTACAAAGAAAATGCAATGTTCTTGCTATAATAATACAGTTGTGGCTAGATCATACGATATAATTATATCTATGCCTGGTGACTGCTTTCAGTGAAAGTTATAGACTAGTGCCTAGCCACACAAGTAAGCATAAAATGATCCTCCCTTGCCACTAGAAATATCTATCAAAAGGAATAAGTGACTATCTCCTATAATCCAGAGTTATTACCTGCATCTCACTATTCAGTTTTAAAGTGAACAATCCACACCTGACATTATCTTACAGAAATGACAGTTAATTTTGCTGACTCTTAACCCAATGGTAAGCATTCGTGGACTGATTCTACGCCTAATATCTGTTATTGTAAGTTTAACATTTAACCCATGATAAACCGTAACAGTGTAAGCACCACTTAATAAACCGTAGACAGCGCTACCTTATCACTGAATAAATTACTAGGAGAAGTCCTCAGAAATAAATTCACTTCCCTAACAGATATATATAGAAGCTAACATGAATCTAATATTATAATTATAAGATATGTCAACTCACCCCGAAAAATGACTAGAACATAGGCAAACACATTTAGTTCTGTGTTAATGTTTGCCTTATTTCCATAATGGTCTATCTCGGGCCAGGAAAATTTACGAATGTCTTCTGTCTATTAAAACCAGTCTACTCTTATAGATCACAAGGGACGCTCCCCCCGGACACCTGGCCTGCGTATCCCTACAGAAGTTCGGCGAAAGACGTAATCTAGAGTAAGACAAAAGAAATCGTGCGAAAGTTCCCCAGGCCTCAAAGGGTACCAGCCGCTCGTCATCAAACGTTTTAAAGCGACCAGAGAAATTCCCCTGTTGGGACCACAGAGGGTACCCGCCGCTAACGAACCGTTTCTTTCACAGAAACCGTCTTGGCTCGTTCTAACACTTAAAGCGGACCCGAGAAATGTTTCTCTGGTCGAACAGGTGCGTTGACGTAACATTATCGTCTAGCGTTAGCTGACCGCAGCTGGCCAGCGTAAACAACCTCGGGTGGGGTTGAGAAGGTGAAAAATGAAAGAAAGAAGAATATGAAAGAAACGAAAATACAAAATGTCTCGGAAAACAGAACATTTAAAGGAGTAATCAAATTATGGACAAGATGGTAAAATAAATTATCTTTCACATGACAATATATATATATATATATATATATATATATATATATATATATATATATATATATATATATATATATATATATATATATATATATATATATATATATATATATATATATATATATATATATAATTAATTAATCATTATTTTCACTCTTCTCTCCCCATATTTATTCCCTTTT
The DNA here is from genome assembly GCA_024509875.1 of Oreohelix idahoensis. Taxonomy (NCBI): domain Eukaryota; kingdom Metazoa; phylum Mollusca; class Gastropoda; order Stylommatophora; family Oreohelicidae; genus Oreohelix; species Oreohelix idahoensis. Next base: position 12,387 of record JAMPIV010016891.1, read on the forward strand.
ATTGTTTTAATAATATTTCTTTTCCCCCACTCAGTTTTCCAGTCCTTGTTTTCATTATTTTTTATTTATGCTTTGAAGTTACTATCCACTTCCGGTTTCCGGTTCAGTGGCAGACATTTTATTTCCAACATGTGACACACATCAGGGAGTGTTTTCTCTAATTTTTTTAAGTGTTATGTTTCCCACTTAATTCTCACTTTCTTTCCCTTCTGTTTTTTGTTTCTCTGTCACTAACGAAGGCCTTGTGGCCGCAACGTAGGTTTTTTTCTGGTCCTTTCTCTTAGTGAAACGCATTACCATTTGTTTGTTTGTTTGTTTTTTCTTTCTTTTTTTTTATTCTACCGTTTTACTTCAGTCCTCCTCATATACTCATATCATACCTAATTTTTTTAGCGTCCCACCCGTTCATAACAAACACCCACCAGCTTGCTACTATCTTGCTATGGCAAATTTTCGGGAAATCATTGAAAATGCTGAGCATTACGAACTGGAATCTAAATTACACACCCCTTGAAATAACGCGAATTTCTTCCCACATCTTCACGGTGGGCTTTTGTTTTCAGAAACATCCGCGCCTGTGTATTTGTGTGTGTAGGTTTTTTTTTTTTTTTTTGGACTAAATTTCTTGACTTTCCCCATTTTCCCCCATTTATATTAAGCATTTCGGGCAAGTACGAGTCCATCTTATATTTACATTATTTAGCCAGAGAAGCATCACTGCTCATCATAGATGAAGCTTCTATTCTTTCGTGCCACTCTTTTTACGTGTCATTGATTTACTCCTGAAGTAAAATGGAAATGACTGAAATAACCACAGTAGAATTCGTGACGTCATCAGGATTTGCAGCAGAAAGAGCACAACATAATTGTTCCTCCCCCCCCCCTCCCTCATTTTTTTTCTCTTTATGTTTTGGCGTGTTACTTGCTCGTTAGTGCAAGAAGGAAGAGAAGCACAGCGTGCGGGGCAGAATGGGTTTTATTTTTTTCCTTTTTTTTTTTTCTTCTTCAGACGAACGACCAGTTTCTAGGGGCAAATTTATCGAGAAGCACAATTACGAGAATTAATTATCAAATATTGAGAATTATAATACGGTCCATCATTCATGTCATTCACAAAATGACAACCATCTTTCTGTTAGCTTTAGACTGTCAACAAAAAGAGGGAATTTTAAAAAACAACCTCAAACAGACATCTTCCCGACAACGAAACAAACCCGCTCCATTCATCGGGTCGGTGAGGACGGCGCCTTGTATTGTTGTCCCATTAAACTTCGTTTAAGCTGAATCCGTTCCGGTGAAAAGGAGATTAAAATGGTTTGATCCCTCGCCTGGCATTCTCCTCACGCCCGATTGGCGTGAGCGCGGGCTATTTCCATTCACGGCGTTGTGCATACACGTTTTCTTCGCGTCCCGTTGCCGTTAGAATAGCCATTGTGCCCGATATAGGTAGGTAAAGGCGCCATCAAAATAGTTGCCGTGATACAGGGTTTACTTAATTACAGAACAATCCACTTTAATGTGCTTTCGGAGTACAATCCGGTTTTGAACACACAAAGTTTAAAGACGGATTCGCGATCAGGAGATATTCTTAAAGTGTGTGTACTTTAAAGATAAACTTCGAATAGCCCTTCATTGATTTACTAAGTGTAATGCGCCGCTTTCTTGGTTTGGTGTGGTTTTAAGAACTATCTTCATTACACACAGACAACTCCATCAGTGCTCCGATCTCCTCCCTTAGATCACACAATGAGGATCTCAGCACAGTGCACGAACTCCGTAGCACCGGCCAGAATCCCAATGTGTGTATATAGGAATCACACATTCTATAAATATTTCTGTGGTGGGTAGGTTTCTAATTTATAAATTTTGCCGGGGCAGCGGCCTTATGGCCTACTTTTTTACGATTTCCAACTGCCGTGGGATGTTTAACGTGCGCAACTTGCACATGGAATCTCCTATTTGTTCGTCCTTATCCGAGAAGGCTAGGCGTCCGATCTTACTACCGAGGGGATCAGGGGGAGTATGACATCATTAGGACCACTGGTTCTGACAAAAAATTTCCATAAATTACATTCCCTCTACTGAGAATCGAACCTGGTGCCTTTATAATTCAAGACTGACGCCCTACCTTTTACCCACTCCGACCCCACGCGCTGAAAGGTGAAAATATTGCAATAATCTGTTCTTTTTATTATTACACGCTTTTCTTTAACTTGTCTTGTATGTCACCTTCAAATCTTGCAATCGATTTTCCAATCACTTCCAGATGAGCAATAGCTCTGAAACTTGGCATAGTTGGGTATTCCCGATGACAATACAATAATCAGTCGTAAAAGTAATAAAATGTATAACATTAAAAATAATAATGATAAAAATATAAAAGGAACTCAACTTTCACTATAATTTTTCTTTTCGTTCCTTACGGAGTTCACTATTTTGTATGCAACGTCACCAAGTTATGTGATCTTCACAATTTTGTGTACGACTTGTATGCAACGTCACTAAGCGCTTAAGCGCTTATCATATATGTTATCCATAAGTGTGTAAATGAAGTATAAAGCAGGTTAATTTTATGCAGAATCAGCGCCCACGCTTTTTTTGTCAATTTGATGTTACATTTTTTAACTGCAAGCTATAAACTCCTTGAAAAATTATTTTTGGGTTTTTAGTGCTTTAAAAGCGTGTGTTTAAAATATATTTTTTTTAGTTTTTATTAACGAGCAAGTAACCACGTCAAGTTTTGACGAATTCAAATTATAATGTGCTCTTTCTACTTGCTGCATGCTCTGATGATATTACTATTTTATCTGCAATCATTTAATTGCTTTAAATTCCCTTTTTTACCTTCATTGTATCTTTGTAGTCAAAGTAATATGGATGAATAGGCTATAAAACCACGAAGTAACCTTCGAAAAATAGCAGTGAAGTGGGGAAGAAAAGGATAATACGTTTACTAGGGTAAAAGGCGAGAAAAACCCTACGTTGTGGCTACAATGCCTTCACCAGGGACAGACAACGAAAAAGGAACCGATTACCATCATTTTACTGAATCCTTCTCATTTAAAAAAAATAATAACACAGGGGAGAAGCGAAAGACAACTAACAGAATGAAATTTGGCTTATTAATTAACATCTCTTTTATCATGTATTTTTTAGTATGCGGATATCCTTTAAAATCTTCGTTGGTATATTTAAAAAAAAAACATCCACACACAACAAACAAATAGAAATAAACCTTTCATTACTCAGCCTCAGAATCATTATTTTAGTGCGTGTCCGAATGGACAGCTAAATCGGCCAACGTACCAATAATTATTTGATGCTATGAATTATCACTATATTTTTTTTTAAGAAACGTCTACAGTAATCTAAAGATGTGAAGAAAATTAATAAATTTATAACTGAAAAGTGGCGCTGCAGAATGTGGAAGAAGTGACTAGTGAAAGATCAAGTCGTAGGTTGAGTGCAATGACGTTGCTCCCCGAACGTTTTGAAGGACAAGTGACACTCCAGTTTGAAGATTTGAACGAGAAGCTATCGAAACTGTCAGCGACCACGATCTTCTAACTAACCACGATCTTCTAACTAATCTGCACAATTCGTGACACGGGCATCTCGCTTCATTTGACTTGAACTGAATTTAAACTGAAAGTGGCTGGGTGTGAGAAGATCTAGCTAGAATCGTTCCCTAGGTGGCTGTGAAAGACTAACAGTTTTTACAGTGAAGTACGCTCAAAGTATACAATTCAGACAAATTATAAGGCAAGATGGCTTAGAAACCTGCTAGTATGTGGTATACTAGAATATTCCGAGATGATGTGCAGAGAGTTAATTGTTGTTGCTATTATCCACATTGCATCTTGGTGCTGATGACTTACTGCTATCACAAAACATTTAAACGACCTGTTGCTGCCGGGGTCTTCCGAGGAGAAATCCAATCCAATCAGGAAACGTGGTAACGGGTGAAGTTAGGCATGAGGCTAGTGTGACGATATTCTAAATACAATAGCTAAATTAAATAATATTATAGTGCATAAGTAAAAAATAAGATAGAAAATAAAAAAATTGAGTCCAGCTTCTTCGTCTCCACGCCAGCCGGTATGCGGGTTTTGATAAGCCTTATAGCCAAATGAAAGATACTGTCTTTTCGAAATTCGTCCTTGAGATTAAATGCAACACTTGTGCAAGTTCAAGACGCTAGAGTGATAGAATAAAAGAAAAGGAGGGGAGGGATAGAAAGACTGAACTTAGGGGACGCCGTCTCGAGTTGATTTCACAAAAGCCAACTCGAGCGACATAGCCTTGGGCGATTTTCAAATTACGATACGAAACTAAAAAATGTTCGTCAATTGAATCATGTAAACAACCTTAGCTCTTATAAGGAATGACGTAATTCTAACGTACTATGGACACGTCTCGTATTTAGTTTGAAAATAGTTAGAAAAAGAATGGAACAGGTGGCAGTTTCTAGATTTGAACGACTAACATAGAAAAAAATATGGAATTATGAACCATAATACATAGGGCCATAAAAATTATATATTCGGATGCCTTATGATTTCCTGAGCAATAATATGGTGTCAGTTAAGCACTAGTACAATAAATAACCAAGATATTGGCAAAAATACTATGTATTGTAAGGCGGACTGACGAAAACAAAAATCATGCCTGCTTAATTTTTTCATAGCATGTTTTGAAAAAGCTTTTGGGGAAATGAGGACTAAAAGGTACCTACGATTTGATTGGCTGTAGTTTAAAGAAAGACTAGATAGGATTGGTTGACCTAAAATTAAAAATATATTTACAGGAGTAAACATAGTAGTGTCGGCGTCTGTGGCCTAATGGATATGAACGCAGTTTCATAATCCAGATATACCAGGTTCGAAACCTGCTGCAGGCGGTTTGGTAGCAGATCGCTTTGTGTGGATTTTTAACAATGGTATAAGCGCCGTACCGTTCAGAAAGCAATGGCAAACTACTGAATGAAAAAATTGCCTAGAAAAATCACAAACAGCCAATAAAAGCTGGGGTTGATTGCCACGTCCTGTAAAGGATAAGCAACTAACTTTTAAACATAGTAGTTGGGAGTTTTTTTTTTTTTATTTTAAAGTTTGATTCAAATGTGCATGGTCCGATTGGCCAATGCATTACATATTATCGAAAAACGTAGACTGCTCGTTGCCATTTTGAGAAAAATCTTTGATAAACAAGGAGCGATGAGAGCAGGCTTGTGCTTTTAAAACTAATAGAAAGCAGTCTGGACAAGGCAGATCTAAAGTGTGCCATAAATTGTTTGCCAGTCTTCGTTTACTTGTGTATAATTCATTGAAATCTGTGGTAAGAATGATTTTATTAACCTTTTATTTAAAATAAATTTTGAATGTGAGATACTAACATACGACTGTTAAGTAAGTGAGTCGATGGCAGACTTAGGCAAAGCCTAGAGATTGATCCATCATATGATAGACTATCAGAGAGGTGTAGAACTACAAGATATTATATATATATATGTCAATTGACCTAATTAGAAAACTACACACTTGATTTCACTTTGTTTGTCAGTCCTGATTCAACCAAATAGAGTCAGGACAAAATAAATGGTAAAAAATTAACGTTACACAAAATTCAACCACTGAATTACTTAAGATAGTCTTTTAAAGTGTAGTTTGTATGTGATTGTCGTAGTATTGTTGCGTTGAGTTGGATAATAAAATAGTTGTTTATATGTTTAGTTGGTTAATGCAACATTACACTATATATTCATAACCCTAGACACCAAACGTAGTCATCATACATTATAGTCAAGAATAAGTCTGAATGAGATCATAAAGGTGGAAGCAGAAAGGTACCCTGGAAACTTACCATAATAATTTGTTATATTCAGGGACCTTCACAGCTGACCTCATTCAGTACACTAAGAGTACATAACAACAACATTTCTTAACATCAAATCCACCACAGCTAGCAATTTTTTTCATGTAAAACAGAGTGTTACAGAAATCACTTGCAGGAGTGGATGAATTCAGTTAGTTTAGGCTTCGATTGGAACTAATACAGTCATGCCCCATTCTCATAATGGATTGAGAAAAATGTATGTCCTATGACATTATAATATGACAATGAAAGGATAAGGCATGCAATCAGAGATAAAGAACAATAAAGAACACGGGCATCATCATAATTTTCCGTTTTTTGTGTGTGTGCTTCTTATGGAACGTGGATCCCCCCACAACAGTTGGCCCTCTTACATAGAGCCCGGCACCAAGGCATTCATGAATTCTTACACTGATGGTTTCTACAGCAATTTATTTGATACTAGTGTAAAAGCCCGCCATAAGACGGGAAATAAATTCAAAAGCACCAATACCTAACGGCAATTTTACTTATTCAAAAGTATTAAAAAAAACCCACCGTGCATCACCACAGTACACGAACTACGTAGCAGCAGCGAGGGTCCCAGTGTGTGTATACGGGATCACACATTCTATAAATATTTTTGTGCACACCGTTATTTGCACATTCTACAAATAAGTGTTACTATTTTCGGGAGAGTACATAAAAGGGAAACAATACAATTAATGTCTAACTTTCAACCACAGTTGCACCCCTTAGCGTTACGCACTGACAGAAGAAGCTGAGACTTTATATATAGGATGATGAGGCTACCACACTCATGCAGAACCTCTTAATAGTAGCCTCATACGACATGCATGAGAGAACAGTAGCCTGTTCTTTCTTTGCCTCCTCGGAGACCCCCGGGAACTACTTGGGGCAATGCGTACCCTGTTATAAAAAATTGTGAACAATTAAACTCATTAGTTCATTTTACCACAAACAATACAACGATATGAACACACACCACCGCAACCACACCAGATATCAACCTTAATTCCAGCCTCGCTGTTATGCTCGTCAACTTTCGCCCGAATGTCCTTCTCTGATCGTTTCGACTCGTGTAAAAACTTCCGGGTAAACTTCAAACCAAACTGGATGTTGTCTCCACAGCCACCCCACCGCCATGTTTCTGTGTTTTCCAAATGTTTGGATTCGTCACAGGTACATCTATCAATTTTGCCTTGAGCGCATGCACGTGCGACTTCATGCACAAGCCCTGCTGAGGATATTGCGAAAAGAAATGATGTTTCCTTGAACCCTGAAAAAAAAAAAGAAAGAAAAAGCAATGATAAATAACTTATTTGATAAAATCTCAAGATATGAAGGGCTTGTATAACGTATTTCTTGCTCTCGTGTAAACATTTCCTCACTCCCTTAAATAATTCTAGATTTTATCAACTTCTGTGGGTTCAGACTTCTTTTTTTTTTTTTTTGGTGTGTCTGAAAATTAATATAAACTCACTGCACTAATGTAGATGCACTAGTATATATTTGTTGATGGGGTCGTTTGTATATATGTCTCCATGGTTACTTTGTTTCCTACTAGAGTTACTTGCCCTTATGTTAATTTCCTCTTCCTGTTTTCTGCTTCTAATAACATGGTTGATTAAAACGTGTCGAGTTGTATCCAGTGTGTTATGCTTCATTATGTGAGGATGTTTAACAGCCAGCCACGTCTCATTACATTTACCAATATTCACTGTACACAACAGTAAATGTCAACAATGTTATTAATTTTTGTTGTTGTTAAAACACAATAAAGTTGCGATAATAAATTTTGAATTTCCGACATTCCTATACCCTTTCGCCGAAGGCTACAAAATTTAGCATGGTACTTCACATATTTTAAATGTAACTTTTTGCTTCTCCTTTGATCCTTAGCCACCGACTGTTAAAACAGTCAGAAGCCATAGCGCCTCGTGGCATCTTGTAGGGCAGCAACAAACTGCTTCTGCTTTGCTCGGTTGGCGGCCATCCTTTGTGCAGTGCCTGTGATGAAATGGACGACCTCTTCACGATCTCGGTTTCACTCCGACAGGATCAGAGACATATTTCGTACTGATTTTTATTTGTGTACTTTTAAAAGTACCAATTTGGTATCATTATCGGCTAAGGAGCAAGTAGTTTGTATGTTCAAACATGTGTGACAGTCCTTGCAGATACTGTTTATCCCAGCCTGCGAGAAGCAACTAGATAAGATGAGCGCCGGCGTGTTTAGATTAAACCGCTGATAAGCGACTTATTTGTTAACAAGCTGGGCAAACACTGAGTTTTTGCGTACTCATCCGACAGATAACGCGATTACCCTCTGTGTGACAGATGTGGGCAGACAAGTGTGACATAATCGCTTCCGGGTCGACTTGTTATGACAACATTACTTTCTAATAAAGTGTTGTAGATTTTATCAGATAGATAATATATGTTTATAGTCCTGTCTGAGCAGAGGTGATAGTGATGACAATGTTAAAGTAAGGGGTAAGAAATAGTTTTATCACGAGGTGATCGTGTAAGAGAAAGGACAGTCTCTGGATAGAATAATTTATCTAATCCAGCTTATCTGGACGACTAAATTTAAATCAGACGCACTTTCTCTCCTTGCACGAAAATACAAGTTACACTGCACTCACATGCACACAATTCTGTGACAAATACGCACGAACGTGAAAACAATCGATGAATAACATATAATGGATAGGGGGTTGACCGACACGATAACTAAAGGTTTAATAAAGTTTATTAACAATAGAAGATCACAACAATAAGCATATACATTACTAGATCATGGTTTACAGACAAAATTGCAAAAGAAGAAATTAATCTCCGCTGGTTTCTCTCATGAAAATGAGGAAAATTGGACCACACAGGTCACAGTAAGAAGCTCATCAATATTAAATATCCCTGGATGCTTATAATATTATAAGTTCGTATGATCATAATTTCCTATGGCCATTAAAAAAAAAAAGCCGCTAGTACTCAGGTTGATCAGCCTAGATTTTAGGAAAGAAAATATAAACATTTAACCAAATTATCAATATCATATCTAACACGTGTTAAAATAGGACCTCTTCACTACTCCGTTATAAATTAGATTTAAAACACACGTGTCTAGCTTATCCTATCGTTTCTAACGCGTGATATGAACACTAGTCATTAAAAAAATTACATAAAATGGATAGAAGTAAATAATATATACCGTCAGTAGACAGTTATTTAATGTATGTACTAGTCAATTTAAAACATCTCTTACTGGGAAATAGCGAGTAATTAAAATCACTTTACGGCTAAAAAAGATTTAGCTATAAGTTATTTAATTAGCACAGAAAATCTCAGTGAAATATAATGAAAACTTTAAACACACTAAATCACTTAAAGGCTAGTACATAAATTACCGCAATCAGAAAAATGAAACACACCACGAAAATATAATTTTCATTCTGTACGAGAAATCTAAGATATCGAGCTAGTGAATTTCAGATAGATTTCTGAACAACTGATCATGGCTATCGGAGAGACATGGTATATATCCGTAAATTCCGATCTATCACTCTTTAATGCGACAGTCACACCTACTGCCAGACCCGAGCCCATTTGCCGTTCAATTCTTGAATCGAAGGTAATTTACCACCTCTGCCGCCGACAACCTCTCTGGCTTGACTTTCATCATCTCCGCCTTGCCGAATATCAGCTACGCAATTAATTCCCCTGAAAGTTTTACCATTCAAGGTCCGTCTCAGACTTAACATCGCCCCTGATCAAAGAATATATTACGCCATGCTCCGCGCTCTCTCTAATTGCCAAACGGCTCACATGTTAATTGCACTAGTGAATCCTTCGTTCATGTAGCACCAAATAAAATATAAACTAGATGGGGAGGGGCAAAAGTGGATGATCACTGCTGCACTATTTCCATCCGGGCCGACTTGTTATGACAACATTACTTTCTAATAAAGTAATAAGTATTACAGCTTACCCATGTTGTCATGTGTGTCTACCGATCTGCCAGTGAGAGTGTATGCAAGGCATCAGATGTCCATATATGGTAACACGTGACCTTTGCAGGCACGCACCTTATTTCACGTGGGACAATTTTGAAAATATCACACCCGCCTGGCATGAATTGAAATGACTGGGTCTTTCTGATTTGTTTCATAACAACTGTCGCAAAATTGGTTTCAATTCATTGCAAACGTGGTCGAGGAGTTTACAGTTAAAGTCACCGATCGATGGTCAACAGAGCCGGCCGATCAAAATGGCGGCATATCGACAAAACGGTCGATGAGACCTCGGCTATCGACAATGATAAATAAAAGCATAATGGAATCATTGTGAAAAGGATTTCACATTTTAGTCCAGGAAAGGATTGTGTACAACTGGGTATAAGTAGAAACGGTAGGAAGTTATCCTTTACGGAGATATATGCGTATTTCGGCTGCCCATAGTTATGCTGAAAGCCTGTAAACCCACTTCTGTTCTAAATATTTAAATCAACAAATAACAGTTTGGGAAATTACATGGATAGGAATATAGAGATTTATCGGCTGTATAAAACAAGATAAGATGGAACAATATGGATACTATATAAGCCGAGGATGAGAAAGGAGAAATTTCAGTCAACGCACAGATCGGCTGAAATTGTTGTTTCGGGAAAGTTTTTCAGCCGAGGCTTAAGCTGTGACGTCAGTACCCTCCTATACGCTCGCGCTAGACTTATAAGTAGCGGAGCGGTAAACTCAGAGACACACAACGAAAGAGGTTTGAGACAGACTGGAGGCAGAGTTTCGCCACTACCCATATACCATATGAATTGTGAGCGGATCGCCAGAAACATTTTTCAGTCCAGTATCTGAAGTCTGAGGGTAAGCGAAATTATGATAACTACCGTGTATAATATTTTTTATTATTTCAGGTTCATATAGAATTCACAAAATATGCCTGTATAATATTCATTGATATAACGTATTGTTATTTTAATATGATTTAAACATGTGCTATGTGGAAGATGGTTGCTTGTACAAAAACGTATCAAAACTAGCCCCACAGCCAAATGTAGATAAAATCTATCAAATTAATTGCTGTATCTCGACGAAGATAAAGGCAGTCCCATGGCAGAGATTGTCACAGGCAAAGGAATTGTTAGAAGCTTCATCATGGAAGATACCGCTTTTACGAGGTTAGGTGACTAGTTCCCTTCCTCGATGCCTTTTCCTTCCCTAGTTCGAGCGCACAACTGAGTGCCCCTTTACAGCTGGTAAAATGAAGTGTTCCACAGCCAGGTTTCAATTCCAAAACTATGTAATTGTACTACCGAAGAAAGCAACTTGATCGCTTGGTCACTCTTTATTTATGTATTAATTTTGTGTAGATGCTAAGAATGGCATCAGTATTTGAATTTGTACTTGATATGGTTTGGAAGGATCAAGTTATAGATCAGACAAGGATGTATAGGAGCAGAATAAACCAGATGATGTTTATTACTGATAATGTTAATATTAATCCTGTATCATTGAAATGATGTTACTTACTATGACTGTATAACTTTGACATCTGATGACTGACTAGTCTGACTTATGTGCTAGTCAGTTACAATTACTTGAAATGTTAATACTTCTATATCACTGAAATGATGTCCTTACTTACTATGATTGTATAACGGTGACATCTGATGACTGACTGGTCTGACATCTGTGCTAGTCAGCTACAAGTCTAGCCAGATACTAGCCAAGGCTAATATGATGTTTCAGGTTCCATGAAATAACTCAAACCAGACTGTCCAGTATCAGAAACCTGTGTTGTTCATGGTCATTGGCATCCCTAGTGCTGGGTCTACCGATACTGATATATGCAACGGAAGTCCGTGTCAGCAGGATCAAGAGTCAGATAAGTGTCACTTAGGACACTGACCACCACAATATATGAAACACAGTAAATAGTCAAGTGATGACATTTATCAGAGGACTAAGAACAGTGATATATTTAAAATGAATGCAGTTTTCAGTAACTTTATTATCCAAGATCTTGCAGTCTAAATAGACAATAATAGGAATTGTGTGACTTAATTTTATATATATATTTCAATGCTCTGTTCCAACTAGCATTAATAGAATATTAGTGTAAATATTAAAATATTTTAACTGTACCTGAGGAATTATTCACTTCTTACAGTGTGGTTAAAGTGAATGTTCATTTTAATTATCCCCTAGAATATAAGTAATCATAAGATATTCACAGGGAGGAGACACCTTAAATCCTGGTACTACTTCTTACCAACTGGGCCAGGGTTTTCACAGTCTGACTATTTTTATGATAACAATACACCAGTGCTTATTTCTAAGACTGGGGTATTACTTGTAAGGTCAGAACTCTTTACTGGCATACTCTTACATAAATAAATAATTTTAAATAACCTCCCGCTACAGTGGGGGCTCGATTGCGGGATATCTTTGATATTCCAGAGCCAACTTTCTATTTCTGCTGTGTAGGAAATTTTTTTTGGAAAGAGTAAACATAGTAGGAAATGAAATATTTTTAGGAGTACCATTGAGTACAGATAAAGAAAGCTGTTTCATATATGGTGAAGTCAGTTAATTAACTTTAATTTTAATTAAGTTAATTATATTGTAGTAATTTAGTTTGAGTAAGACAGCTTACCCTACTAGACTACAGATACATCATGGCTGACTTGGTCAAGTTTAGGTCTGCCACACTGCAGGTGGAAAAAGAGCTTGGCATGAGTGGTGATGCTCTAGTCCAGTATGTCACGACGGAATGTGAAAAGTATATGGACAGAGAAGAAAAGAGATTGGAAGCAGAAAGAGCCCAGAAATTTGATGCAGAGAGAGAAGCCAAGAAATTGGAAGCAGAGAGAGAAGCCAAGAATTTGGAAGCAGAAAGAGAAGCCAAGAAATTAGAAGCTGAGAGAGAAGAAAGGAGGTTTCAAGCAGAGAGAGAAGAAAGGAGGTTACAAGCAGAGAGAGACCATGAGCTGAAAATGAGACAGCTTGAACTTGAACTTCAGGCTGGAACTAGCACCCATGGTAATAGCTCACCTCATTCTGAGAATAGCTCTTTTCAGAGCATGGCAAATGGAGCCATGAATTTCCACCTAGATCCATTTATTGAAAAGGAGGACGCAATTGAGTCGTACCTAGATAGGTATGAAAGGCTAGCCTCTACATATGGACTGGAAAAGGAGAAATGGAGTTTAAAGTTATCTCAGGGATTAAGAGGTATTGCATATGATGTGTTCCTGAAACTCCCCAAAGAAGATCAGGAGAATTATGAAATCCTAAAGCAAGCCTTACTTATTCGGTATGAAAAGAACTCGGATGCCTATAGGAAGAAATTTAGAACTTCTAAACCTCTGCCTGGAGAAACATATAACCAGTTCTCAGCTAGACTAGAAACGTATTTGTTGAAATGGAGTAGTTTAGGTAAGTATCAGAAAACCTATGAGGATCTGAAAGAAATGGTTATGTTAGAGCAAGTGAAAGATTCCATGTCTCAAGAAATGAGGAAATTCCTTATGGAACAAGGAGCAGAGAGGCTGGAAGACACTTTGAAATGTGCAGAGAGGTACCAAGCAGCTCAAGCTGAATTGGTAGGAACTAAAAGAAAGCAAGTAGAAGGATATAAGCCCCCACCACAAAATACCCAGTTTGACCAAAAGGACCAACCGTACAGAAATAAGCCAAGATTTGATAATAAGGGCAAAATCCCTCAGACTCAGGAAAATAAACCCTATAAACAGGGAGATAAGTGGTGCAAATTTTGTAAGATGAGCAACCACAACACTGATGAATGTGGGAGGAAAAAACCCCTTCATCATGCTGCATGTCTACAGGTGAGGGCTTCTGATAGGAAGGAACTGACTGTGAGTCAGAATAGCCTCCATCACCCACCTACACAGGAGATAGTGACTGTGAATGGCAAACAAGTCACAGGAATGTATGACACAGGTTTGTCCTATGACGCAGTCGTGTGTGCATCTCTGGTGTGCCCTGAACAAATCACCACAGAAACAGTGGATATTCAAGGGCCACTCAAGGGAGCAGTACCCCTGACTTTGCCCATAGCGAAGATTCAAGTCAGTTGTCGCTATGTGGAAGGGGAAATAAATGCAGCAGTACTAGATGATCCCTTTTACCCCCTGATGTTGGGGCGTAGATATGTTTTCTTGGTAGACCCTGTAAAACCTATGGTTATGGCAGGAATCCAGACCAGGTCTGACTCCAGGAACATAGAGAGGGACACCAAATTAAAATTTAATTCGACTGAAATGAAACGGGCTCAAGAAGCAGACAGCACATTGAAGCCTTGTTTTGGAAAATTGTCAAAAACTCATAACACTCCAAGGAAAGGACATTTCTATATGGAACATGGACTCTTGCACAGGAAAGTTGGCAGAGGGACGAAAAGTCATGGTCAAATGGTTGTACCATCCACCTATAGAAATAAGGTTATGGGCTAGGGGCACATAACAACTTTGAGTGAACACCTGGGTAATGGTGCCACAAAACAAAGAGTAGCCACCCAGTACTACTGGCCGGGCATTACGGAAGACATTAATCGATATGTAAATTCCTGTCCAGAGTGCACTCATGTAGATTCAGAACGTCGACGGAAGAGTCTTCATCAAAAGTCTACAAGAAAACCAGCAATCATGGGTACTTCCGAGATTTGCACTGGAGGGGAAAGGAAACATCCCACACAGGTTCAATTGCAGTCTGAACCCCATGCGCTGGAAAAAAGGAACAAATCACGTAGCGAAAATCAAACACCTACGGATTTGCGACGGAAAACCACAACCAACTAAGATATCATCCAGCTTAAAATATGGGGGAGCTATGTAGCAAAATTGGTTTCAGTTCATTGCAAACGTGGTCGAGGAGTTTACAGTTAAAGTCACCGATCGATTGTCAACAGAGCCGGCCGATCAAAATGGCGGCATATCGACAAAACGGTCGATGAGACCTCGGCTATCGACAATGATAAATAAAAGCATAATGGAATCATTGTGAAAAGGATTTCACATTTTAGTCCAGGAAAGGATTGTGTACAACTGGGTATAAGTAGAAACGGTAGGAAGTTATCCTTTACGGAGATATATGCGTATTTCGGCTGCCCATAGTTATGCTGAAAGCCTGTAAACCCACTTCTGTTCTAAATATTTAAATCAACAAATAACAGTTTGGGAAATTACATGGATAGGAATATAGAGATTTATCGGCTGTATAAAACAAGATAAGATGGAACAATATGGATACTATATAAGCCGAGGATGAGAAAGGAGAAATTTCAGTCAACGCACAGATCGGCTGAAATTGTTGTTTCGGGAAAGTTTTTCAGCCGAGGCTTAAGCTGTGACGTCAGTACCCTCCTATACGCTCGCGCTAGACTTATAAGTAGCGGAGCGGTAAACTCAGAGACACACAACGAAAGAGGTTTGAGACAGACTGGAGGCAGAGTTTCGCCACTACCCATATACCATATGAATTGTGAGCGGATCGCCAGAAACATTTTTCAGTCCAGTATCTGAAGTCTGAGGGTAAGCGAAATTATGATAACTACCGTGTATAATATTTTTTTAAATTTCAGGTTCATATAGAATTCACAAAATATGCCTGTATAATATTCATTGATATAACGTATTGTTATTTTAATATGATTTAAACATGTGCTTTGTGGAAGATGGTTGCTTGTACAAAAACGTATCAAAACTAGCCCCACAGCCAAATGTAGATAAAATCCATCAAATTAATTGCTGTATCTCGACGAAGATAAAGGCAGTCCCATGGCAGAGATTGTCATAGGCAAAGGAATTGTTAGAAGCTTCATCATGGAAGATACCGCTTTTACGAGGTTAGGTGACTAGTTCCCTTCCTCGATGCCTTTTCCTTCCCTAGTTCGAGCGCACAACTGAGTGCCCCTTTACAGCTGGTAAAATGGAATGTTCCACAGCCAGGTTTCAATTCCAAAACTATGTAATTGTACTACCGAAGAAAGCAACTTGATCGCTTGGTCACTCTCTTTATTTATGTATTAATTTTGTGTAGATGCTAAGAATGGCATCAGTATTTGAATTTGTACTTGATATGGTTTGGAAGGATCAAGTTATAGATCAGACAAGGATGTATAGGAGCAGAATAAACCAGATGATGTTTATTACTGATAATGTTAATATTAATCCTGTATCATTGAAATGATGTTACTTACTATGACTGTATAACTTTGACATCTGATGACTGACTAGTCTGACTTATGTGCTAGTCAGTTACAATTACTTGAAATGTTAATACTTCTATATCACTGAAATGATGTCCTTACTTACTATGATTGTATAACGGTGACATCTGATGACTGACTGGTCTGACATCTGTGCTAGTCAGCTACAAGTCTAGCCAGATACTAGCCAAGGCTAATATGATGTTTCAGGTTCCATGAAATAACTCAAACCAGACTGTCCAGTATCAGAAACCTGTGTTGTTCATCAGAGGCAATCCCACACCCGTGCAGGACCCCAAAGAGTGAACTTCAACTGGTCATTGGCATCCCTAGTGCTGGGTCTACCGATACTGATATATGCAACGGAAGTCCGTGTCAGCAGGATCAAGAGTCAGATAAGTGTCACTTAGGACACTGACCACCACAATATATGAAACACAGTAAATTGTCAAGTGATGACATTTATCAGAGAACTAAGAACAGTGATATATTTAAAATGAATGCAGTTTTCAGTAACTTTATTATCCAAGATCTTGCAGTCTAAATAGACAATAATAGGAATTGTGTGACTTAATTTTATATATATATTTCAATGCTCTGTTCCAACTAGCAGTAATAGAATATTAGTGTAAATATTAAAATATTTTAACTGTACCTGAGGAATTATTCACTTCTTACAGTGTGGTTAAAGTGAATGTTCATTTTAATTATCCCCTAGAATATAAGTAATCATAAGATAGTCACAGGGAGGAGACACCTTAAATCCTGGTACTACTTCTTACCAACTGGGCCAGGGTTTTCACAGTCTGACTATTTTTATGATAACAATACACCAGTGCTTATTTCTAAGACTGGGGTATTACTTGTAAGGTCAGAACTCTTTACTGGCATACTCTTACATAAATAAATAATTTTAAATAACCTCCCGCTACAACAACATTAAGGGGGAATATAACCTGGCATTTGTTCAAACCCGCTTCACTGTGCAAAAACTGCTGTGAGACACGCTCGCCAAAAGAGCCCTGTTTTGCCAAGTTAGAATTCAAGAATTCCTTTTATCGGACTGGACCTTTTATTAGAGTATTCCAAAAGGACTTACAAAAAACAGCTCAGGAAATCTCTAGCATTGTAACAAGGAAAACCAGGACTAAGGAAAACTGAAATACACGTCAGAAAGAGAGAATCTATTGTCAAATTAAAGACACCGTGTAAGAGACCGACTCGTCTCTTTTATTCATCTGAGCAACAAGTCTGTAGCCAAGATTGGCGTAAGTTGTGATTTACGTTTCATATTTTATTACTAACATGTGAACTAACATTTATGTGTATAGATTACCATGTGAAGTTTAATGTGTGAAACTCGCTATTGGATAACAAAGTCATTTGAGGTTGGCAACCTCAGCGTATAGAATGATGATTCATGAACCACCACTGCACGGGCTGGTGATTGCTTCATTGATAGTTTCGTAAAGAGAATTAAAAGCGTAAAGTAGTTCCAGGTTCCCTATGGAGCAGGGAGGGAAAGATGAAGGAAATGATGCACATTCTAAGTATAATACTTACATTTTCAAAGCAGTATAAATGTCCCTATAAACATAGTCATTTTAAAATTAATGTAGATTTTCAAGCTTTAAACCAGTGTAAATGTCTAAATGAAAATATTCATTTTAAAGTAATAGAAGTTTCAAACTTTTCAATCAGTGTAAAACATAAATGAAAACATATTCAATTTATATTGTGAACACACTTCAATCAGTACATGTAAACAGACTCTATCTGTATTGTTAACCTTTTCGTTTAAATATAAAGTAACGTTGAAAGCTATTCTATTTAAATGTAAAGAAAGTTTTATCCAGAGGGATTAAATTTAATTCTCATCGAGGGTAAATTCTGGGAATTGGGATGGTGGTATGGGAAGATAGAAACCCATAACTATGGGTTGGAAAACGCCATACTCAGAAGAGCGTTTCTTTCTATTCTTTTACCATAGTTATTGGTGGTACCAGCAGAAAGTACTATCTCTGGAACAAGAAGGGAACCGTGGCCTAAGCTTTAAGACAAAGGATCCACGTTAGACGCTCCTTGATGTTTCTGAGAAATGAGCTACCCCCGACAACCTTGATCAGAGACGAGCGCGAGCAGAGTGAAAAGAACCAACCCATAAGAAGGAGCAGAACCGTCATCGGCAGCTAAGTTCAAATATATGCTGCCACTTGAACTTCTTGTAACACTTCAAAATCCTTAAAGACCATGAAGATAACTCTTCTTGATTCATAACTATTCAAATTATTTCCAACTGGGACCCAAAGATGCAGCAATAGAGAATGCAGTCAGCGACCAATAGCTTGACTGCTTAGGCGCAGATATCGCAGCGTTGCTGTAAACAGACACAACGCAACCAACGTCCTTTTCAGGACGAACGAGGAAGAAGAAGAAGAAGAATTTCCAACTGTTAAAACCTAAAGTGATTATTAAATGCTGTTATTTGTAATGTTACAAATTTAACTTCGATTTAACCATTTCAAAGTTACTGCATGTTTGTCTCAGTCAAATTACTACACACATTCTAAACAGAGCTATACTAGAATAATAGAATTCCATTGAGTAAATCAGGGGTGGGGGCTTAAACGAGCTGAAAGTAATAAGTGCTTAAATCCTTCACAAAAGCGTCGGCAGAATTACAGAGCTAATATACTCAGCTTTGTTTGGGGATGCGTAGATGGCAGGGAGGATAGTGTGATTCGCTTGCATAGCTAGGCGGGGTTGTCGCACGGAAGGTCCAAGGTTCAAATCCTGGGTAAGCCACTCATGTCTGTTGTTTTTCTGTTGTCTAGTGTTCTACTTCTTTATTTCCTATGAGTGCCTGATAACATACCTTTATATTTGTTTCATATTAATTTTCAGCCAAAGCAGTATTGTTCTCGCTTATTCTGAATATCTTGTGAAGATTCCCTTTGTAGTTGAAGTGTCATCACCCTTCTATCCACATTCTACCAAGAGTAATCTTGTGCGAAGGTAGACACCTTTGAAGCCCATATTAGATACTCTTGAGTTTTGGCCACTGTTGGACCACTACTGCAAAGCAATGGAGGCAATACGGTCACAGTGCCCCAGCTCTGGTTTGTTTTATTTTTTGCATCTCGGCCTCCACAGTTCTCTGTCAAATTGTTTTTGGTCAGCCTCTCTTTCGCTTTCCTTCAGGGGTCCATAACATAGTTGTCTTTTTATGGCATCGGGGTCTCTTCTTAGGACGTGCCCAACTCAACTACAGCGTCTGCCAGCTTTGATGGTGTGCATGTCCTCTTGGTTACTCCGAGTAAGCAGTTCTTGGTTCGTGATGGTTTTCGGCCAAAAGATTCGGAGAATTTTTCCTAGGCAGATTGTGTGGAAAGAAGACAATTTCGATATTTCCTTCTCTGTTACTCTCCAGCATTCCGAACCATAGAGAAGCACAGAAAGTACACAGCTCTCATATAACCTCAATTTGGTGTTTGTGCTGTACTGAGAGGACTTCCAGGTGTTGTTCAGACTAGCAAAGGCTGTTCTTGCTTTATTAATTCTGTTGTTGGTGTCTTTGCTTGTTCCGCCGTTTGGTGTTACTATGCATCCTAGGTATGTAAATGTGTCTGTCTGTTCCAGCTTCTGGTTCCTTATTCTAATGGCCTCAGGATTTCCCACTGTTGAGGACTATTGTATGGTATGTAATTATCTTGGTTGGTTTTATTTTTAACTGAGATGATTGCACCATTCAGCATCTCAACTAAATAAACTAGAACGTTACGCGTAGTGAATGATGACGCGGAAGACTTGGTAACCAGAGAGTCTGTGTTTGTGCCTTTATGGCCACCGGTTGTGTTCCAACCTTCTTAGTGTAGATTCGTTAACCACTTCTCACTGTGATAAAATATATGTGTCCGTATTCACCTGAGATTTATTATTAAATGTGTAAGGACTCAAGAGGCCATTTTTAAATCGTTTTAGGAGTATTAATGAAGTGAATAATTTAAACGTGGTATTCGTTAAATACCAGCGTCCAGGCTAGTGTTGTCATTTAAAGTATATGTATTTTGAAGGTCAAATAAACGTTGGCGTGTGAAGCCAAAAAACTAAATTCAGTTTATGAAGAAGGAGCTTGTTTTTTAAAACTAGATTACCGAGCAATAATTCTAGTCAATCTACGAATATGGATAATTCAACATATTGAATTTTATTACGAAGAACGGATCGTGATAGTGATCAAATAATAAACTTGGTAGACTCAGTTCTAACGGTCGTGATCAATGCACTAGGTCATGTGATAAACAGTGATAGCTTACATGAACTTGATTCTAATTCAGAAATGTGGATTATATAATTCCAAAGTGTTGTTCGGGGTGTTACATTATATGTAACTCGTATCGATTAAAAATTGTGCAAAGTCGTCACTACCAGACTCGCTTGTACTGAGGATGTTTTCTCAAGAGTTGGCTTCGTTACGAATTTGTATTGAACATTCGGTGTTTGACAGTTACAGTCAACCTTAAGCAATTGGGAATAATAACACGCCTAAATTGATATAAAATTCAATAATGAATAAATCAAGACTTGCAAAGAGTTAACAATAAACATTTATTCAAGAATCATACAGAAATATTGCAGCCAAAAAATAAATGAACCCACTGTTGCAGCAACGAAGATGTAACATACGTAACATTTATTCTATGACGTTCGACAAAAGGCAATAATATTCTTCTTCGTTGATTAAACTCCGCAACAACCACATTGAGGGTCACAACCTCTGTATTTTTTAGATTGATGTTCAGACCCACCTGTTGGCTATACTTATTCAGTCTATCTGTTTTTTCTTGGATGTGTTGATATGAATCTGCGACTAGTGCAATGTCACCCCAATGTGTGTATATAGGAATCACACATTCTAAAAATATGTTCTGTGGTGGGTAGGTTTTCCTAATTTTGTAAATTTTTCAATTGCACCGGCGTATGTCCTACTCTTTACGGTTTCTAACTCTGAGGGATTTTTAACGTGCGCAACGTGCACACGGGACCTCCTTTTTTTTTTTTTTTTGCCTTTTTCCGAGATGGTTAGGTATCCGCGATCTCACTACCCATTAGATCAGGGGAGTAAGACATCATTAGGACTCACTGGTTTTGAAAATATTTTCATCAAACATATTCTCTGTACTGTGAACGAACTAGGTACATTTAGATTTAGAAGCGGTTGCCGTACCTCTTAGCCACTCTGATCCCCAGATTTTTCTTTGACATTAGTTAGCCAATAAAACTGAATAATAATCATCCGTATTTTCTTTTTGCCGGTTTGGAATGTTACTGTTAGTGAACTGAGTCCCTTTGTTTCCCATTATGTAGGTACTGTCTGTACTTCCTATGACAGCATTAAAGACATACCTTCACCGCGAGGCGTGCTTTCTCCCACGTGACTAAAAGATGGTCCTGTTTCAACCAGTGGCGTATCCTGGTAATGCGAGCTAGGCGTGCTGCTACTTAAAATGAATATGTACGCCTACTATTTAACTTCTTCCCCTCTTAATTTAAAAACCATCTATATTCAATTACGCAACGATAGTTATTAGGGGTATATGTCGATTATCTCCGAAATACTAATTAACTTACAAATTGAAACTCACTGTCACTGTAATAATCTGCATTCCCGGCAACTAACAAAAATTAATCACAAAAAACACTGGACGGACACAGCCGATTTTTACAACTCGAGAGCTGCTAGGCCACCGCACGCATGTTCGCATTGTAT
This sequence comes from Oreohelix idahoensis, assembly GCA_024509875.1. Classification (NCBI taxonomy): domain Eukaryota; kingdom Metazoa; phylum Mollusca; class Gastropoda; order Stylommatophora; family Oreohelicidae; genus Oreohelix; species Oreohelix idahoensis. The sequence goes on from JAMPIV010016891.1 coordinate 34,273, forward strand.
TGACGTATCTGCCCATGACCCCGGTTCACACAAACCAGTCTTTAGACGTGAATCCGAAAGGTCCAGCACGCATTGTTACGGAATTACCCGAGAAACTTCGGGCGATTGCTACAACCAATAAAAACTGCACTATAAAACGCTTCTGTGAAACTGAAACTAGATGTACTCGTAGATTCTATGCCGGAAAATCCGTTATCCTGATGCGTGCGGTCCGAAAGCAGAACTTAGAGGAGAAATATTTTATAGAATAATAAATTAAATTTTTATTTTCCTTCGCGCATAGGTGTGCGCAGCACGCACAGCACACATAGAGAATACGCCACTGTGTCAACTGTGTTCGGTTTCTTCCTGTATATTCCATTCCACTTTCTTTAGGACAGTCCCAGAATATCAGGTTTCATAGGTCATCGTTTCGTCTGCCATTTTCTTTTGTACAGTCCCAGAATATCAGGTTTCATAGTGTTAAGTCCCAAAAATATTATGTGCAGAAATTGGGCAGACACTATAAATGTTAAATGTTGTGGAGTACGGTGTCTTGTCTGGTCTGTTTCTTGCTGTGAGTGTAGATTACGTAAAGTTCCACAGATCTACTATATATATGTGTCATGAGGACAGTACATTCACTCACGACGTGAAAGTCATAGAAGTGTGAACTGCTGTTGACGTTTCCATCATTTATTTCATGACGCCACAATGACAAGTACTTGAACATCCATATACATAAGTCATAGACACTGCAGGGCATGGTAATCAGCATAAACAAAGTTCCTTAATAAATCATGCATATATATCATGTAAGCTGTTTTCCTATAATTCCAGCTTACAACAGCCTCAGCTCCATCTCATCACTGTGTAAGTGTAACAAAATCCACCCTGATACTAGTAGATCAGGTGTGTAAACAAGTCTACCTTAGGCCGCACGGGAATAGGCGAACCTATGTGCTTAGTTCAAGTTGACCTTTGTAAGCATTTATAAGTCTAACCTTGATGAAGGCATAATCGCTGGCATAGCGAAGTTCAAGGAGCATAATAACTGTTCTCTGGGCCTAGACTGACCCGTATACATATCAGTTTAAGGTACGAAGGTACCTGGGGGTATTTCCTAGTAGAAGAGCCTCTCCTGTCTGTAAATAGTGAGCGAGCATACAAGCGACAATGTCAAAATCTAAGTGGACTATAGATTTCAATATTAGGAGAGCAGTTACCTTGATTCGGAAATAACACCACAACACAAACGCCTCCAGGCGCTCAGAAACATATAAAGGAAAATCCTCATTAGGTAAACTAATGAACAAGAGGACTTCCTTTCCTCATCAAACAAAGATCACAGACGCTCAAAGCGTCCTGCTTCGCTCAGAACATTTCTTGGACTCCCGAACGGAAGCCTTTTCAAACCGCCTAAAATCTGGACATGCGCAGAAGCGCTCGACCCCTGAGTTCAACTCAAAACGAGCTGATGTTAGACACATATCAAGCAAGATGCAGACCAAATCGCGAATTATATGGACAGGAATAAACATCAACCAAGGTTGCAAACATTCCAAGCACAATTATACCTGCTCTGACCATATAAGGAGAACCACAGACATCGATCTAAAAAATAGACCGCTTGGTTTAAGACACAACTTGAATGTACTCAGCACTGTGGATTGACTCCTGGCTGCGTTCTTCTAATGTCTTATCCGTCGAGACAGAGCACTGTTGATCTCCCCCTGATGATCTCCCACACTCCTTTTTCGTTCTGTGGATTTTCATTCCTCTCTGAGTAGAGAATTCCCTACCACAGACACATGGAAATTCCAGCCGTTGTTCAGAGCTCGAAGTCCATGTAACGGGTCTGGTCGATTCCATTGAGGCGCCTGTGGATTCATCATCCTCCCCTTTCGGTGAATCCTGGGGGCATCTATCGTTTTTGGGTCCTGTAGCAATTGAATACAGCTTACGGGGTGCTAACCCGGTCAGCCGGTTTCTAGTCTTTCCCAGTGTCATCTGTCTTTCCAGAAGTCAATCGGTCTTTTCCCGATCGTCACTGGTTTGACCATGCAACTATGATAGGAAACTCTTTACAGAGCGATACAACAGGAAGCAATCTGATCATCAGAAGTCCCCCCCCCCATCCGACAAGTGTTTCGGCCCAATTACTCCTTTACACTCTAAGGGGGGCGGGCCCACTTGGGTCATGACTCCCAAGTGTCTCAGCTTCCTGTTGTCTTGTATCGAAAATGAACCCATTTCACTTATGGTAGCAACTTTTAAATCCACAACGCCAGCCGTGGAGGCAATTGTGAAAGTAACAAAGAGAAGACTAATTATTCCGTTCGTTCCGTCGCCCTTCACAACTAAGGACACACACTGAGACATTAGCGCGCAGCCGACGAGCTGCGCGCCGCAAGCCACTGAAATTCTGTACCTGACACTCCCTATAGTATACATCGCCTGTTGCCCCAGAGTCGCAGCTCTTTCACTAGTACACCAAAAAAACTCAGCGTTGTGGACTTAGAAAAATTTTGGTGTTTTCTGTACCGCAGCGTTTATTGTCACGATGTCCATCGCCCATTGCGGTTGTTCCACATCCAGCCTGATGCCTTTTCGGCAGTTTCACTAAGCCTCTTCAGTGCCCTTGTTCTAGACTGTCCCTTCAGCCCCAACAGTTTCAATAAATCATACACTGATGCAGCCACAAGCCCTCTTGCGCCCACTTCAACCGCCATGACCCTTGCACTGAATCCATCGTGTCTCAGATCCGCGGCCAGATCGCTATACTTGGCCGCTTTGAATGAATGTTGCTCGTCTAATCTGGATTCAAATGGCACGGTCAGTTCAATCAGTATGACCTGAAGCGTTGCTGCAGAATGAAGCACTATATCCGGCCGTCTCCGCGATTTTCTGATACACTCTGGATATGCCCCCCATCCAGGTAGGTCTACCGCCATCTCCCAGTCGTTTGCACAGTCAAGAAGAGATGGTAAACTGCTACCAGGTTTACTCGGTTTGGGGTGTGCTGACTTTCCTGCCGTCAGAAAGTATGTGTTTGCGGTGTCTGGCAGGACTTTGCTATTCGCTTTCATTCTTGCCTGATCTATTGTCACAGCAAGCTCATTTAGCACTTTGTTATGGCGCCAAGTGTATCGCCCTTGCCCTAATGCCACCTTACACGCTGAGAGCACGTGTTCAAGTGTCTGCCTCCCCTGGCACAGGGGGCACTGCTCATCATCCGACTTTCCCCATTTCACAAGGTTGGTGGCCGACGGTAGCAGGTCATACATTGATCTAACCACGAAGCTGAGCCTAAGAGATGCCATATGTCATTCCATGTCAAGGACCTCAGCAGGGCTCCTTCCCATGTGGTCCATTGGCCTTGTTGGACCTGCTGCACTGCTTTTTGCAACCTCTTATCATTCTCAGCTCCTCGTATCTCCTGAATTACCATGTCTCTGCGCTCCCTGCTTGATGCCTTGGACCACCAGCGGATGTCACCATGCCCAAATCCCCGTCTATTCGTTTGTGTGTATCCGATTACCTCTATCAGTTTGAGTGACTCTTCAGCAGCACCAACAGCTTCTTCCACTCTCCACTTCCTTCCCGTTTTCAGTGTGGGCTGAATGGACTTAACCACGTCATCATCTGACTCGCGTAGCATCATTGCAAGCCTTGCTTTTCCAACTATGTATTCTTCAACAACTGACTTGAAGGGAAGCAGAAGTTTTGACTTTTTGCAGTACAGTGCTACATCTGACAGACCTGGTGGTACCCCTAGCCATTTTCTCATGAACTTGTTGACCTTCTGCTCTATAGCTTCCACTGTACTTGTGCTTATTTCATATATAAGCAGTGGCCACAGCAACTTCGGTATCAACATGAACTGGAGGCACCACAGTTTGAACTTTTATTATTATAGGATTAAAATCTTACTGAATTTAGCGATTATCTCACAGAATTCGCTACAGTGACAATTATGATATAATATCCCTCTTCTAATTTCGAGTCTCGAATTTCAAATTTCGCGCAACGAATTTTACGCCTTGCAGGTGACGCTGCATACAACTGTAATTCGTCTGCTGCAAAATGGCGTTCTCTGAAATAGAAAAAAACGGCAATCAAATTTCTTCGACAAAACAAAAATTATGGTGCGAAACGACTTCTTAAGGAGTTTCCAAACAAAGGATGGACTTTAGGCGGACTGACATACCTTTTGCAAAAGATAGACCAAACCGGGACTGTTGAACGTCGTAAAGGCACTGGCCGAACACGCACTGCGCTCACCGATAACAACATCAATGCTGTTAACGAGCTTGTGCAAAGTCAAGAAGGACGTCCGCAAACACATCTTTCCCAACGTCAAATTGCTCGTCAGATAGGCGCTTCTCAAAGATCCGTGGGCAGAATCATCAAAAAGGAACTTAAGTTAAAATGTTTGAAGAAACATCGGGCGACAGAGTTGACTGAACGCAACAAAGGGTCACGGCTTTCCCGGTGCCAACATCTTTTGCGTCACTTCCCAGAGCATTAAAGTGAGTTTCATATTTTTCACGGATGAAAAACTTTTTAATGTTGTTCGGCATACCAATAGTCAGAACGATCGGGTGTATATGCACCGGTTGTCACCAGAAAAAGAAACATATCTGCTAATCGGTTGCTGCGAGCAAAACCAACGTTCAGCAAATCAGTAATGGTTTCTGTTGATGTCTCATCACTGGGTTGCACTTGAATTCATTTTGTTCAACGTGGTATCAAGATAGATGGCGATTACTACGGCAACGACCTGTTGATGAAGTGCCTTCTTCCTGACATGAGTGAAATGTCATAATTCTTCCATCTTCCGGCAAGACAGCGCGCCTGCTCATTGTGCTAGGGATACAGTTGCGCTGCTCACTCAGGAGACACCTGAATTCATCGAGCTGAATTTTTGACGACCAAATAGTCCAGATCTTAACCCCGTGAACTATGGGATTTGGGGCGTTTTGCAAGAGAATGTCTACCGGAAGAAAATTGGCAACGTGGATGAGCTAAGAGAGCGGATAAAGCAGGTATGGTATGAGCTAGAACAGCGCACAATTGACGAGTCAGTGAGAAATTTGCACACCCGACTTCGCACAAGTGTTGCAGCTGGCGGCGGACATTGTGAGCACCAAAATAGGCAAAATGTAGGTAAACATTTTCTCACCATTTGTATCAAATTTCATAATAATCGGGTCAATTTCGGCAGAGTTTTAAACTGCGAAAATGGTCAGACTATATTTCCTGCCTTCCTGTGTTTGTTATGGAGATTAATAAACGCTCCAATCATTTTCAAACAGATCGGGTGTGGTACTTTCAAAATATTTCCGGCATGGAAAAATTTTGCGAAGATCACGTCTCCCATAAATGGCAATAAGATGTCCGATGCCCTTGTGTACAAACTTACAGACAGATCGGGGAACTCACATGACAACATGTGTAAGCTGTAATGCTTATTACTTTATTTGAAAGTAATGTTGTCATAACAAGTAGGCCCGGAAGCGGTTATGTCACATTTGTCTGCCCACATGTGTCACACAGACAGTAATCTCGTTATCTGTCGTATGAGTACGCAAAACTTCGTGTCTGCCCATCTGGGTTACTAAACGATTCGTCTTATCAGCGGTTCAATCTAAACACGCCGGCGACTATCTTATCTCAGTTGCTCACCGCAAGCTAGGATGACCGGGTAACAAACAGGTGACATCACAGAGAGGAGTGTCGAATGATTTGATAAAATCAAATATCTGCTACTTAGCAGAAAAATAACGACGAAAGAAAAAAAAGAAAGAAAAGTGCGATACTTGAGAGCACCTAATAAAAATCGGTACCACAAATGTACCGATACTGCTAGAGAGAAACACAGATCTATTGGGGCCGCCGCGTTTTGTCGCAATCAGAAACAACTGAAATTTTCCCACAATATGTAAATTTGGTTGTACTTTAACATGAAAGTGGTTTTAGAAGTTCTACTACTTTAAAATGTTATTTCCCTTTTTTTTGTAAGCGCCCCCTCCCTTGCATGGATCAAAGGTGGATCTGCCTTAACTTTAAAAATTAAAGTAAAATTCGGAGTCGGATTCGGGAAATTTTTTATCGACTCCATTATAAAATGACCGATTCCACGACACCGACTCCACAGCCCTCAGTATTAGAAACAATCAAGGGACAGATAAGTAATAGACGATTGCAAGTGTTTTATCACCCCCCCCCCCCCCCCCCCCCCCCCCCCCCCCCCCCACACAAAAAATAATATTTTAAAGCAGGCTAAGTGAAAAAAATAAACTACCACCTCCCACCCCACAGTCCATATTTGTGCTCGCTACCTGTGGCGTAAATACACGTGGGTGGTGAAGATTCTCCGCGACCCAATTCTTTCTGTTTTGTTTTTTCAAATCACCCACAAGAGGAAATGATATCACTTATTATCCACCAGAAGAGGTCCGATGTAAACAGTGTTTCTCAGTCTTTACAAAGCAATGTGTGGATCTACTGTCCTGATCATGCAGGCGTACGCGGTAATGAGAGAGCTGACAGACTATCATCAGAGCACCCACAGTGGATACACTGGATATGGATAAGGGAGAGATACTGAGAACAATTAATGATCGCCTGTTAGAGAATGACACTGCAATAGATGAATCATCAAGGTTAAGACTGTTGGAATTTGGCATAAAACATAAGGCTAACAGAGATGGATGTATGAGAGGATGCATCCGTCGTGTTTATAACCAGCAACCTACAAGAAAGTTAGCAATTACACTCTTCGACATATACTGAGGGAGACTGAGCACCTATAGGTTTGCCCGAAGTGCAATTATGTCGATTCTGTTCAACAATAACAGAGCAATGATCCTTAGCGATTTACTGCTAATTCCGTGAATACACAAGTAGCGAAACGCTCCATTCTACAATTTTACAAATTTTAACTAACTCTGTTTTGAGTTAAAAGTAAAGGCAGTCACATAGCATATGCTGCCATAGGGGTTTGAAGTGTCAGAGACTTCACTATACTAGGTCCAGGAAACTACAATATTTAATTTTCTCGAAAATGTGTTTCTTTACACCATCTCTGGGATGATCTATCTAAATTAAATGAAACAATTTTAAAGCAAGCCAATAGATTCAAATACCTAGGCACGTTAATGCCATCGGATGGGAGAAGCATCTCAGAAGTAAAGAGTAAAATAGCTCAGGCAAAAACATTTTATGCAACAATTCTTTGTCGGTGAAAGTAAGAAAGAGATGTATTTTGACAAAACGGAACGTTAGCCTTTTCTCATGTGGTAAAGTGGGATGTTATAAATATTTATAGGGGACTTAGTGTACTGACTGAGATCAGCTGTGAAGGTATCTGTATCTAATAGGTGTAGTGTTTTACAGATAACCTTACTTGCTACCACATTTATACCTCAGTCAGAATTATTCTGGAATATTGTGATGACTACGTTGAATGTCTAGGGTTATGTAATTGATGAAGTGTAAGTCACAACAACAACAGACAGATAAACATTTAATTTATTCCACCACACTTGACAACACTGTGACACTCACACACATTTAACACTCTATAAGACTATCTTAAATGAGTCACTGGTAAAGTTTCAAATATATATGTATTAATTACTTTCACTAATATATATATATCCTGATTCAACTACACAGTGAACCAGGAATCACAATCAAATGTAATCACAATTTATATGTACATAATTTATAAATATGAACCTTGTAGTGACATATTTTATTAGTATTATCCTATGTGTGTCAGTTATGTAGTAGTACTATGAGGTAATACTGGTTTTGTTTTTCAAGCTATGTTGTTATTTGTCATCATGACTTCAAGTGTTTGTTTATCTTGGAAATAGTAGGGGGAAAAGTTCCCAGTTCCTATCAATTTAAACAAGGTATTGTCCCTCTGTTTTACTATAATGTCAATTTTAGAGGGGACACATAATGTTGAGCTCCTCTGGCCACAGAAGCTTATCTTTCGTGATGGCGGCAGGAAAAGACTCCTCTGCTCGATAGCTTCCCTGTGTTCTGGAGACACCTCACTGGTCACTATCTGGACCCAGGAGTATGCTGTCAGCCTCTAGATTCAGCAAAGCTCCGACCAGGTGCTGCTCAATAACTTTAGGACCACGGTCCCTGAAACAAGAAGGTTGTACCTCCTATTTCAGAACTAATTTATAATCTATTTCCAGATTGAACACAATACATAACAAACACTGAGTTCAGAGCGGTAGGCCAACTGCTATCTTCATCTGAAACAATTTACACCAGTATACTCCTCCCTAATGGTTACTACGCCTCTGCAATTCCAGCATTAGTTCCTTCTAGTCAATAAGATAGGTGTCAGTGTACTGTTAGGCAATTCCATGCAATTTTACTTTTCTCAGACACGTTCTGTTCAGGATGGAGCAATATCTAGGCTTTGCCTCATGTTTGCTACTGAACTACACACATATACAGACATAAATTATCAATTTACATTCAATTTTCATTAAAAAGATATCAAATATTTCAAGCTTACCATAATTCATGGAAATAATACTGTTACGCACAAATAATTACTTTTTCCAAAGTCTTTGTATGATCATTTTTCGTATGTATGATCATTTTTTGACTGAAGTGTGTATTATGTTTTTTACAGTCAAAGGGACATAACCCGAGTTATTGAGACTACAATTTTTTAGGAGTTTGCCTTCTCTTGTATAGAGACACGTTCGGTCTATAATTTCTTGAACGAAGCGTGACCATATCTCCTTATTTGGTAGTATCAGTCAACTGTTGTAGATGTCTGAAACCTGTCTTAACGCTTCTGTTCATGACCATAAAAGGCGCGACTGTGTAAGACTTTTATCTCGAATGTTCTTAGAATTGCTTTGTGTGAATTGATACTCACGTAGATGAGTTCTGCGCATGTCAAAAACTGGGAGTTCGTTCTGTGTGTTCCGCCCAGCTGGGAGTTTAGAAATGGTCTGAGTAGCGAGCGGACGCAACCTGCGTCTTGTGATTTTCTGAGGGAAATACATTGTCTTTGTGAGTTAGTTAACTAACTAGACTATTTCCCAGTATTATTCAAGCCTGCCTGGAGGCATATGTTCGTGGTTGATTTCCGAAGAAAGGTAATTCCTCTTGTATCGAACTTTTTGCTATCATCTAGAAGTTCGTCATTTTGTCGCTCCTTGCTCGCCTGTGTGATTCAAAATGGAGAGGTACTTTGACTAGGTTTTTCGCCACCGGTATCTTTATACCTGAACTAGTTATATATATGGGTCGCTCTAGACCAACAAGACTATTGTCTGTGTTCCAGGATTCGTTATATCAGAGATCACGTCCAAGTCAGATGGTTAGACTTAGAAACGTTATAAAGGTCGGTTTGACCTGTATGCCCAGTATGCTATTCACGTGCAGACAGTAAACGGACTTATTGTATACATCTGATCTGCTAGCATCAGAAAGGGAGCATTTATTATTGTCTATGAACATTGAAGATCTGCAGCTGACACTGTTGCAGAAGTTATATATATTATTTATACAGCTTCACGAACCAGAACTTTATGATAACTGTTTACAATACAACTATTGAGTATTGAATCCTACATGACTATCAGTTAATATGATTTTGAATGCTGCATTCGTTATACTATGCTGGTGATGACATAAATATCATGACTGTTTTGTGGCGTGCAATAAATGGTATAAAACTAAAGCGAAGTTACCATTTCTATGACTCTGCACGTCATGTTGCCTGTGGTGTACCCTGTGAACTGTTCTACTGCAACACACACAGCAACATTCTAAATCAGAGAAGACACCTACATCTTGCACTTTAATACCAGGTGTCGATAGGGGTGGCAAGTTATCATTTCAGCTCAAATCCACCTTTATCAAATACACAATTACGTTGACTGGCAATGAATATGGCACAAAATCCGACCTGCCGCTGTCTCAGGCTTTTATTTAGAAAAATACAAGCTGAATCTCAACGCACTGTTGCTTTAGAAAGTTTATTTGAAAATGTAGTGCTGAACTGACGCTTCTAATTGACTATATTGGCGGGTCTAACCAATCGTGCCATGTTTACACAGCTTTTCAGAAAAGTACCTCTACTACTGTTTCCCCTAACAACAAAAAAAATTAGTATTGGTAGTCCGACTAATCGTGTTTCGCCTTACATTTACTGCGCTCCAATCAAATAGGATTTAACATGGGGACCTATTTCCCGTACAATGGTGGTTTCAAAATCTGCCACTGAGCGATTCTGATTTTGGTGTTGTCTGACACCCTCACTATTTCTTTTGGCTATAATTTGTTAATTCCTAGACTATTTGCGTAACACTTAACATATTATTTGTCAGCAAGTCCTAAGGAACCCAACTATACAAATTTAAGGGAGCTAAGTGGCTGCGTTCAAAATATGTATTTTCTAGGATAGTCGTGTAGTTGTTTTTTTATTTTTTATGTTTAGAACCGCCACCTGTCTTGCTGTACTGTCAGACTAATGTCAGGATTTTAGACATAAAACAGTAGAATGTCATGTTTCCTAATAAGCGTTTTGTAAGTTTTTAAACCTAACTCTCGTATGGGTAGTGTTTTTTTTTCACTGTCTATCTGAAAAAAAAGTATTGCTTCTGGCATTTCGCTTGGAGTGGGTGGCATTAATTGTATATCGCGAGACGCGTGTTTAGTGTGGCATGCGTTCCTGCTTTCAGCCCTCCCTTCTCTCTATCCTAAGTTCATCTGTCTTTTCATCACTTACTTACTTACTTAGTCGTTCCCCTTCTACCGTGAGGTGTAGAGGTTTGGAAGAGAGAGCGCCAGACCATTCTATCAGCTGTCTTCTTCCTGGCCTGGTTCCATTCTAGTCCTCGGTCCTTCAAAGATTGTCTAATGTTGTCCTCCCAGCGAACTCTGGGTCGTCCTGGAGGTCTGGATCCCTGGCTCTTTGTTTCCCATGCTTGTCGTGGTAGCCGATCTTCTCCCATTCTGCAGACATGGCCAAACCATCTTAGTTGGGACTGTTCTATTTGGGTCTGCAGCGGATGGGATTTCAGGCCTTGACGTATCGTCTGGTTGCGGACCATGTCTCTTCTTGTTACTTCAACCACTTTCCTCAGATACCTCATTTCTGAGGTTTGGATCTGGTTTTTGTGGGTTGTAGTCATTGCCCACGACTCGCATCCATATGTCAAAACTGGGACATAGGTGGAGCGGTATACAGCCATCTTCGTTTTCTTACCAACCTCTTTCTTGCTGAGGAATCCACGATTTATGGCCTGAAAAAGTCTCCCAGCCGCTGCTTTTCGAGTGGCCAACTCTTCTTTGATGCCTCCCTTTCGGTCTATAATAGCTCCGAGATATTTAAAGTGGTCGACCTGCTCCAGGACCTGTTCTCCCAACTTAATCTGATGTTTTCTTTCTTCTCGTGATATCACCATGGATTTTGTTTTAGAGCTGCTTATGACCATCCCTCTCTTCTCCAGCTCTTCCTTCCAGACTTGCAGGTTGGATTGGAGATGTGCCTCTGATTTAGCAATCAGGGCAACATCATCAGCAAATGCCAGCTCCGAAATATAGACCTGTCTCATCTTCCAGTACCCCACTGAATACTTTCTTGTTCTCTCCTTACATGCCTTGATGACATCGTCCATGAGGAGTATGAAAAGATAAGGTGACAGGATATTACCTTGTCTTACACCAGTGGTGGTCCTGAACTCTTCTGACTTATGGTTTGCTGTCCTCACATAATTTCTGCAAGACTTGTAGAAGCTCTGTATAGCATGAATCAGAGGTGCTGGAATATTCTTCCTTGCCAAACAGTCCCAAAGTTTGCTCCAGGGGACTCTGTCAAACGCCTTTTCCAGATCTATGAAACAAAGATGGATCTCACTCTTATACTCAAGGGCCTTTTCACTCAGCTGTCTGAGTGTGAAGATTAGGTCTTGAGTACTTCGGTTTGCTCGGAATCCGCACTGGACCTCATCCAATTGTGGCTCAGCTAGGCGTCGGAGTCTCTGCTCTAGGATTCTAGAGTAGATTTTACCAGGGACACTGAGAAGGGATATGCCTCTATGGTTTCCACATTGTCGATTGTCACCCTTTTTGAAGATTGGTGTTATGATGGCAATCTCCCAATCCTTTGGTATGGTCTTGTTGCACCATGCTGCCTGTAGGACCTTTAAGAGTAATAGGTCGCCTGATGCTCCCATGTACTTAACCATTTCTGGTGTTATACCATCATGCCCTGCTGCTTTGCCCATCTTGATTTTCTCTAGTGCTGCCCTCAGTTCTTCCATCTTTATGTCATCTTCACCATCATTGGTTTTCTCTTCTGTGCTAGTGGTTATCATTTCTGTTGCTTCACCATGCTCACCATCCAGGAGTTCTGAGAAATATTCTTTCCATCTTTCCATTACTTCCTTCGGGGCAGTAAGCAATTTGCCTTGCTTGTCCTTTATAAATTTGAGAGGGCATTGTTTTTTCCTTCCTCATGTTCTTTAGGGTCTTATAGAACAATTTCTGGTTTTCTTGTGCATCTTTTTCTAGCTTTTCTCCAAATTCTTCCCAGGACTTCTGTTTTGCTGCTAGCACTTTGTTCTTTGCTTCTGTTCTGAGTATCACATATTCTCTATATTTTTCCATTTGTCCTGTTGTGTTTTTAGCTCCTAAGTATTGTTTCCATGCCATTTTCTTCTCTCTTATTTTCTCTTTGACTTCCTCTGTCCACCAAGGTGTCCTCTTTCTCTGGTTCCCAAGTCGGACTTCACCGCATGCTTCTGCAGCAGCTGTCTTTATGATATCCTTGAATTTATTCCAGAGGGTTTCCAAGTCATCAGGTCGTTCTTCTGTGGTGCTCACTGCTGTAGCAATAAGCCCCTGATATCTGGTCTTAATTTCTGGCTCTCTCAGCTTGTAGGTCCTAATGCTCATTTCTCCTGCTCGTTTACTTGGTTTCTTGCGTGATGTTGGGCAGTTCCTAGGCTGAGCAACTCTTTCAGTTGTTCGTTTGATTGTTAGCAGGTAGTGATCACTTCCAATCTCTGGCCCCCTCCAGACTCTTGCATCTCGGACATATCTGAATGAGCTTCTCCGAACAATGGCATAGTCGATCACTGACTTCTCATTCTTGGTTGGTTCACATCTAGTGTATGCATGTATGCGCTTATGGGGGAACTTTGTGTTTGTAATGATCAGATTCTGCTCACTGCAGAATCTAAGGAGTCGCTTTCCATTGTCATTGAGAGTATCTTCTCCATATCTTCCGATAACGCCACCCCATCTAGCATGGTCATTTCCAACTCTGGCATTAAAATCTCCGAGCATGATAACTTCATCTAGGCAGTCATCCACTGTCCTTTGAAGCAGCTCGAAGAATTCCTCCTTGACCTCTGCTCTCTCATCCTCATTTGGCCCATACACTATGACCAGGTTGACTATGGTTTCTCCTTCTTTTAGTTTTACAACCATAATGCGCTCCGAGACAAAGTTCCATCCCTTGATACTATCTTTTGATTTTGGGCCACAATGCAACCCACGCCCCCTTTAGCTCTTTCAGATATGGGTACACCACTGTAGAGCAACGTGTTGCCATCGAGATCCATGACTCCTTGTCCTTTTTTCTTCGTTTCTGTTATAGCCAGGATTTCTAGTTTTGCTTTCCTCATCTCTTCCACCAGCTCCTCTTCCTTCCCATTTATACTTCTTGTGTTCCAAGTTCCATAAGTCGTAGTCCGTAGTCCGTTCCAGTTCGTCGCCTTTAGAATCAGTCCGGTTTTCTCTCTTGTATTTCTCGTAATATAAAATGAAATTAATGGAAGTATTAATTTAGGTCATTATGCAGGGTGCCTAGCTCAAGGTTTTTCTTAGAAATGCAGTACACGTGTTATTGTAGAAAGCGTGTATTGATGTAGTAGGCTTTACTATCAACGTGAAAGCGTGAGAATATGCAGACGAAGCATAAAAAGGGGATCTCGAGTACAGTCATTGTGACAGCACTGTTCTTTACCATTCTTCTTTCCTTTTATTGAATTTATGTGTTAGGCTTTACCTTTACTTTTTAATTTATATATGGGGATTAGAATTTCACACGACATCTCAATGTCCTCTGATCCCAAGTAATGTCTATTATTTCGGCATTTTAACGCACAAAATTGCGTGCTCATCCTCTACTCAGTAAATGTTGTTTTTCTCACTCTCATTTTCCCGCGAATATCAATCGAGCCGATTGGAAGATTTGTCAGAACGCCATGCAGGAAGCGTGGGCAGAGAATCTACAATATAACGTAGAACATTCTGACACACGGGACTGCATTTCTCGAATCGTCAAAGTAGACAGCGGACTAAAGCTAAGAGAAAATAGATCCTGACCTTTTATATAAGACAGCCTCAGCGGAAACACTTCTGAACAATAAGCAAGGAAACCCTAAGTTTTCGTACAGAAACTGAACTTACCCACAATGTCATAGAGGAATTTTAATAGAAGTAAATACCTTGACGCGTGATCTCGGCATCTCTATCCAGTTGCCCAGACTATTTACCCGAGGAAGAAGTCTAAGATTCTCCATTTTACTGAGGTGAGTGCAACATAAATTTTATACTTGGAATTTAGATGTGTATACGGTTAGTGATGTTACAGAGACCAAAATAAGGGAGAGTAAATATCTGAGAAAAAAGGATTTGGTTGGCGAACAGTGGGGAAGGCGACTGATTCACAGCAGCAGAACAAAGATTAAGCAGCGAAATTTGTTCTTTCTTTTACCTCTAAAGTTTGTGGTACTAGTTCGAGGCGACACGACTATTTGCGGTACGACCCGGAGGGACCATTTGCTGTACTACGAGTTTGTGGTTCGAAGCTTGAGATGACCATCGAAGATTCTTTCCTCGACCAGGAGAAGTTACTTTTCGACTGATCGGAAAACGTGCTTTCACCACAGAGACGAATCTACAGAGAAGCAGCGTCGACACTTCAGCATTGTGGCAAGTTCAAATTTTTACTAGGCGAAAACCAAAACGAACGTTTATTTTCCAAGCCTAAAAGTTTTTTTTCAGTGAAGAAACTATTTTTTTTTTTAAAGGAATCACCAACGTACATTTATTTACAACTGTTAAAGTAATTGATCATTAAATTTGTATACGTTGATTTTGACAAATCCTTAGTTGGATCAATCATTACAGAGCGTAAGGCACAGTGTGAGTCCTGATTTTAATATATATAGTTAGATCTACATCTGAAGAGCCAAGAATAAGAATAATAACAATAATAATACTAATTTCGCTGACTTAAATCAGCTGGGGGTTTGAACGAGTTAATTATAAGACAATCCTTCACAAAAGTTGACGGCAGATACTAAAGTTAACATTGCTGGGACTCATTCAGCATTGTTCTTGCTTTCTGAATATCTTGTGAACTTCCTCGAGGTAGAAGCATCATTATCCTTCTATCTACAACTCTGCCAAAAGTAATCTTGTGCGAAGGTAAACACCTTTGCAGACCCACGTTAGATACTCTAGGTTTTGGTTACTGTTGGACCACTTCTGCAGAGCAAAGGGGAGGCAACCCGTGACATGTATACAATCAATCCTGACATACGGAAGTGAGTCGTGGACAATTAGTAATCAAGTACGGACAATACTAGCTGCCATAAAGACGTGGTTGTAAAGAAGAATGTTAAAAAATACAGTGAACAGATTAAAAAAAAGAGCAAAATGGATGTCCTGAAAGAGACTAATTCGTACCCTCACGTAAGACGCACAAGGTGACTTATTAGTCCTCAAGCCTGTGAATGAGGCTGGCAACCAGAACATGTAAAATAAGTAGCCATAGAAACCACTTCTGCAAGATCTTAGTGAAGGCTCCATATAGGAAAATAATAATAATAATAACGATGATTTAATCTGAACTAACTGAAACATTGTTTCGTTTAAATAATTCCCAATTTTAAATTTGGTAATGCAGATTTCGCCTCGTATTGTTCCCAGTGGTCTATGGGAGAGACAAAGAAAGGCCATGACGTATCCTCCCTCATGCATCTCGTATGAGGCGACTAATATAAATTATATATGAAACAACCGCATTACATAAAACAGATTGCCACAGAAACCAATGCTTTGTTGTACTTTCTTTTTCTTTGATCCTTAGCCGCCGACCGTCAAAGCAGTCAGTGGCCATCACGCCTAGTGGCGTCTTGTAGGGCAGCAACAAATTGATTCCACTTTGCTCGGTCGGCAGCCATCCTTCGTACAGTACCCCAACTCTGGTTCATTCTTTGCATCTCAGCCTCCACAGTCCTCCGCCAGGTTGTTTTTGGTCGGCCTCTCTTTCGTTTTCCTTCAATGGTCCAAAACATAGCTGTTCTTGTGATGGCATCGGGGTCTCTTCTGAGGACATGGCCAACCCAGCTCCAGCGTCTGCCAGCTATGATGGTGTGCATGTCCTCTTTGTACTGGCTTCCTTAAAGTGGACCAGCTGCCAGTGGTGGTTCATTCTCCATAAGATGCGAAACGGGAACAAAAGAAGAATATATGTCGCTAGCCTGATTGTTGCCATACTGGACGGACGAATCACTACTTTTTCTGTTTCTCTATACAGGCATTCCTCGGAGATATTGCGGATTCGGTTCCAGATCACCGGACTAAAGCGAATATCGCAATAAAGAGGGTCACACCCATTTTCTTTGGCTTCCCAGTGCATATAAAAGCCTAAAATCATGTTTACACTATGTCCATTAAGTGCGTAATAGCGCTAGGTCTAAAACAAAAACAGTGTACTGTAAAATTAAAAATACTTTATTGCTAAAAATACTAATCTTCGTCATCTGAGCCTTCAGCGAATCGTAATCTTTTTGCCAAAATCTATCGGAACAGACGGAACAGTGGAACAAGAGAGGCAATATTTTGCCTAAGAATATTAGCAGAAAATATATACAGAGGTCCAAAAAAGTATGTATATGTGCTTCATTGACTATAAGAAGGCTTTTGACAGAATCCATCATGAGAAAATAATTGAATGCCTCAAAGACATAGGTATTGATGGAAAAGATATAAGAATACTCAGTAACCTTTATTGGGAGCAAACTGCCACAGTAAGATCGGTAAGGAATTATTTATCATACATAGACATAAAAAGAGGTGTCAGACAAGGTTGTGTGCTGTCCCCCTGCCTATTTAATTTATACACCGAAAAAATTTTCAAACAGATACAGGAAATATCAGGACTGAACATCAGTGGAAGGTCAATAAACAACCTTAGATATGCAGATGATACCGTGTTGTTAGCTGAAAGCGAACAGGAGTTACAAGAACTAGTGAAGCAAGTGAACAGTATAAGTCATGAATATGGACTCGACATTAATATTGAGAAAACAAAAACTATGATAATTAGCAAAACAGACGATAAACCCACATTAAAGATAAGCGTAAATGGGAAAAACCTGGAACAAGTCAAGAGCTACGTATATCTTGGTCATACAATAACAGAAGATGGCAGATGTGAAACAGAAATCAAGAAGAGAATAGGAATGGCCAAAGCTACATTCAACAACATGAAACGTATACTGACATCCAAACTGTTATCTCACAAATTAAAACGGAAAATCATAAAGTGTTATATATATTCTGCATTTCTGTATGGTGCAGAAACATGGACGATGAATAAGCATTTGGAAGAAAGAATTGAGGCTCTTGAAATGTGGATATATAGAAGAATGGGGCGTATCTCATGGAAAGAGAGGAAAACAAATAAGGAGGTCCTAGAAAATCTAGGTATGAAAAAGAGAACTAATGAGGGAGGTCAAAGTTCGGCAGCAAAAATACTTTGGCCACATAAAAAGGCATAACACCTTGCAGAAGACCATAACAGAAGGGAGAGTTGAAGGCAAACGTGCAAGGGGAAGACAGCGCTATAAGTGGGAAGATAACATCAAGAGATGGACAGGAAAGAGTTTATCAGAGTGCACCACCAAGACAAGAGACAGAAGACGTTGGAGATCCATTACAGCCAACCTTCGTTGTGGAGATGGCAACTGAAGATGATGATGATCGGAACAAAAACGTAATAAATAAATATGAATAATTTGAAAAAAAGCGCAATATCTGCGAAGCGCGATAAAGCGAAGCGCAATAAAGAGAAGAATGCCTGTATATTCTGTTCAAGGCCGAGTTTCAAGCGTGTCCCGTTTCCTTGTAATTTTATCTAGGCTGCTTTTTATACTACACAATTATGTATGAAATTATCTTGTTTGTTTTATTTCTTTTACATTTACACCGTGTGGGGTCAGAAGATGACTAATTTTTAAAATACCGGATAATTTATGAATGTGGGACAACGTTTGCAAAGAATCAAGCTCGTACAGTTGGCGCCGCCACGCGGTTTTATTTGGTGGCAGAAGAAAATGGATCGATTCTTTCTTCTTCTTCTTCTTCTTCTTCTTCCATCCTTAGCCGCAGACCGGCAAAGCAGTCCGTGGCCAGTACGCCTAGTGGCGTCTTAGGGCAACAAGAAATTAGTTGTTGTTCCGTTACGCCTAGTGGCGTTTATTGGTACAACAAAAAAATTAATTGTTGTTTCCGTGATCAGAGTGACTGGCAAGCGGGTGATCAGCCCACTGTGACCTCAACCACTGCATTCATTAAAAAAGGAAACATTTTCCTTTACTGTGGACTGCATATTTCTCATGCCAAATAATCCTGTGTTGTTAATTTTCATTCTAAATTTACTAATTACTGTACTGAGTAATATTACTTTAAAAAAATAAAATTTACCACATTACAGATACCAAAATATATATAATTTTATGAGACAAGCACTGCAGATCTTATCACTCAACCTGACGTGCTACAAATAGATAGATAGATAGATAGATAGATAGATAGATAGATAGATAGATAGATAGATAGATAGATAGATAGATAGATAGATAGATAGATAGATAGATAGATAGATAGATAGATAGATAGATAGATAGATAGATAGATAGGTAGGTAGGTAAGTAGGTAGCTAGATAGATAGATAGGTTAAAAATGGCAAAAATTGCGAGACGTAATATATAGGCGACCTCTTATACCTGAACAAAGTTTACTTTAACATTTAACAGGAGTCATACGGTGCTCCGAAATTTCAGTGCAAAACGGGATGGTCTGATGGCAATGTGCATGGATCGGGCCAATTTGTTTTGTAAAGTTTTAATTTACTCTTCGACATTTGCTGAGGGAGACTGAGGGCCTGTGGGTTTGCCCTGAGTGCAGTGAGGTTGATTCTGGTTAACAACAACAATAATTTCCATGTTAAATTATTTGACATAGCATTTTTAATATTTTCGGTTACCTTACTTACTTACTTAGTCGGTCCTCTTCTACTCTGGGGCATATAGGTTTGCCAGAGAGAGAGAGAGAGAGAGAGAGAGAGAGAGAGAGAGAGCCATACAATCCTACCAGCTCTCTTCCTCCTGGCCTGGTTCCAGTCTAGTCCTCAGGTCATTCAGAGATTGTCTAATGTTGTCCTACCATCAAACTCTTGGTCGTCCTGGATGTCTGCATCCCTGGCTCTTAGTTTCCCATTTTTGCCGTGGTAGCCGATCTTCTCCCATTCTGCAGACATGGCCAAACCATCTTAGTTGGGACTGTTCCACTTGGGTCTGCAGGGGTTGCGATTTGAGGCCTTGCCGTATAGTCTGGCTGCTGACCATGCATCGTCTTGTTATTTAAACCACCTTCCTCGATTACAATGAGATTTATACTTTTTTAGTGTTCTTAAAAAAGCAATTATAAACATTAAAACACTTTGTTTTCTTCTTCTTCCAATATTTTCAGCATAAAAATGTGCATACTTCTATCTTTTCCTCTGCCTTGTTATGATGTGTTGCGTTTGAAACCATAACGTTTTAAATAGTTGCGCAAGTGAATGGTGTCAGGTTGACCATTTCCAATAGCGATAAAGAACTATAAATAATTTACCAAAAAAAAAAAAAAAAGCACAATGTGACAATTGCTTCAAACTATGAATACAAACATGATTTAGTGCAATAAATTATTTCATTTAGTTTTATAATCATGTTTTCATATATATAATCTTACATGAAAGCACGCAAGCTCCCATGAATTAAGTACAGCAAACATATCATACGTTAGATAATCATCAGTTGTGAGCGGACGGAGGGGGGAGAGACAGACAGACAAAGAAAGAGATAGATAGATCCACTGACTGACAAAGGAGTCAGTGGCCATCACGTCTAGTGGCGACTTGTACGGCAGTAACAAACTGTCCCCATTTTGCTCGGTCGGTGGCCATCCTTCGTGCCGTGCCTCAACTCTGGTTCATGCTTTGTATCTTAGCCTCCACTGTTCTCCGCCAGGTTGTCTTTGGTCTGTCTCTCTTTCGCCGTCCTTCTGGGGTCGATAGCATAGCAGTTCTGGTGATGGGGTCAGGGTCCCTTCCGAAAACATCGCCATCCAAGTTTCAGCGTCTGCCCGCAATGGTAGGATCATTACAGGTAACACACATTTAATTTGACAAAAGAATTATTATTTTTTTTTTCTTCAGCTGTAGCAACGTTACCTTTAAGTAGAATTTAATTCTGCATGGGTTCTTGGATTCCTTCCAGGAAGCAGAAACTCGTGTTAAGTCCTTCTGTCACGTGCCATCTGCTCAATGTCTTTCCATGTCTCCCACATTCCTTTTATTTCAGTTTCCAGTTCTATTCTAGGTATGCTTCTAGGTCTCTGGGTCTCCCCTCTCTAACCCTGGGTATTCCCAGATCAAGGACTGCCTTGTAATGTTATCCTTCGATTTCCTTAATATGTGTCCTATCCATCGCCAGCGATTTCTTCTCATCTCTTGTTGCACTCGCGCGTGTCTAGTTCTTGTCATCAGTTCAACATGGGTAATCGTGCCATACCATTTTCAAGCCAATTTTGTGATCATCAGTAAATAAAATAAACTTCGGTATTCTAAGCTCCACATGTACGCATTTCCACACCGATGTCCCTAACGAAGAACATGTGGATATCATAAATATATTCCTTGTTCTTCTCTCTTTAGTCTCTGGACTAAAGACAAGTAGTTTTCTGCCAATGAAAAGTAACTCAGCAACAAAGGGAAGCAAATTCACATTTGATTACCGTGTTTGATTTGACAAATGACCTCCCTTTGGAAACCGATCAACGCTTCTGACATGAATGTTGGAAAATGTGGAGGTAGATACACTGTGCTATTTAAATCTGAACTTCGTTTTGAAACGAATTCTGCATTATTTCTGTCATACAGGGGCGTACTTAAAGTATTTTGCACAGGGGGTGGATCCTACCTGTTGCATTCCCCTCCCATAAAAAAGCGCATTTATAAGTTCATTTTTAACAATAATTACTATCATAACTAGCAACAACCCGCCAAAATTGGCAGGTTTTTAATTATAGTGTGTTGTTTCTGTTACATGCATTACATTGCTGCTTCTTCTATAGTCTCGCTTGCTCGCTGTGAATGACGCGATCGTCTCTTCCTTTTAGCCATCATCATTTTGATCCATAATAATAAGTTTTCAATACTTTAAATTAAAATGTTGCCTTGAAGAAACAATTAAAAAACTTACATTTTAAGGTTATTTTTAAGAAAAATGATGAGTTAAATCCGTTCCCCGAATGAAACTGGACAGAAGAGTATCTTGATTGTCTGTTGATTTAATGCACACCGTCACACTTTGCTATTTTCGCGAGAGTACATATACGGGGAAACAATACAATTATTGTCTAACTTTCAAGCACAGTTGCACCCCCTTTAGCTGTGCTCGAAAGTAATGTACTCTCTCGAAAATAGAAAAAAGTGCGCATACGACGGCGTGCAAAGTGCGACAGACCAAAGTACCCTACGGCGGGAATTATGGTATTGGATACTATCATGTGGCATCCCTTTCCTAGCTATCACCCAGGGCGCACCGCTTCCTGCACCCACTTAGTACGTCACTGCCAACATATTGACAAAGCTGATGTTAATTGGTGTGGTGTTAGTAATTTTAAGCTTTCCTAATCGTTGCTGAATGGAAGACTATTACTCGCTATTGAAGGATATATTAGGAAGGACAAAATATTGGGAACGGTAATTCAAGGCTTAATATGACATATCTCCCGTTGATTCATCATCATCATCAGTTGCCATCTCCACAACGAAGGTTGGCTGTAATGGATCTCCAACGTTTTCTGTCTCTTGTCTTGGTGGTGCACTCTGATAGACTCTTTCCTGTCCATCTTTGATGTTATCTTCCCACTTGTTGCGCTGTCTTCCCCTTGCACGTTTGCCTTCAACTCTCCCTTCTGTTATGGTCTTCTGCAAGGTGTTATGCCTTTTTATGTGGCCAAAGTATTTTAGCTGCCGAACTTTGACCTCCCTCATTAGTTCTCTTTTCATACCTAGGTTTTCTAGGACCTTGTTGCGCACATATTCTTTGACGCACGGATTACGCATACATATGGAAAATGTATTTATTTGTCTGATAAAAATATATTTATCTTTGAATGCACGTTTTTTCGGTCTAAAGGGACAGAACTCAGATTAGGCGATGGGTATTCATTCTGTGAGTTATCGCTCTTTGTATCGTTCCTGAAAATTGAACTCAGCGGTGGAATTTAGACTTACTTTAATCTATTCTGTGTTTGGTTAGAAATATATTGTTCTTGCTTCAGAATGTCTATGGCCCGAATCTATGTGTAGTTCTTGTCTATGTAGGACGAGTATGTCTTATATCCTGATATCTTAGTATGTTTTAGTGGAACTATTTTTCTTGTACTATACTTTTGGGGTCAGGTGCTTTTCGGCGCATGAAGATACGTTAGAGAGTTCTTGGGTGATGTCGAAGCCTATGGGGGAAGTCATGTCTTAGCCCTGCCCAAAAGTTTGTGATCTCTTTTGATTATGGGAATGAAGATATTTTCTTCTGTGATGGTTAAATCCATGAGTTCCCTAGTGTTCATTCCATAACGCGAGGAGAAGAGCGTTTTTGTGCTTGCTAGTGTATTCTTATGCTAAGGTAAACGTACTTTTGCTGACTTCGTTCATTCCTAGGCTTAAGATGGGCAGACGTTTACATGAATCTACCTATGTCAGAACGATATATTATCTAGCAGCACTGATTATGTTTCTATACAGCAATTATGAGGACAGATTATGCTGATGCTTGTGGAAACTTTGATATTCATGAATTGAATCTTTATTGAAGCTTTGTCGTACATCGTTATGGTGAGCGATGTTTACAAGACTAGAAGCCATTTTGGAATGCTATCTATTGTGGATCATTTACCAGAGAACAGGGACGCCCTTATTATCAGGTGATGATAAAGAGATCATACTTATGAAAGGAAAAACCTACTATTGGTAGTTTAAGGTTTTCTCAGAAGATATTTGCTGAATGCTATTTAAAGAAATCTCCGCTAGGGTGCAAGCTACACTTATGCTAAAGGAGGTTCTGTCTAGGAGTCACCGTAAACATTATTGATGAACTGACATGACTAGTCAGTAAGGCCTGATGAAGATTTGTTAAACATTATATATTAACTGACATGATCAGTCAGTAAGGCCTGATGAATATTTGTATAAGATATGGAACTCTGAACGCTTGTATACTGAGGTTCCATTGTGATTTTCTTCAACATGAATGCCAATTTATGATTGTACACCGTGGGTCAACAATATGCTATTGATGTCGACCTGTGTTGCTGTAACTGTACCCGTTCTGTCAAGTGTGTGCGTCAAATTAAACTATTGAAACGTCCACAGTGGTCTGCATCAGTAACTTCTAGATACGCATGAATGAGTGTTTGAACCTTTAGTCAACTCCACAGAACAGTCTACACATTCGCGTATTGACATTCATTGCAACACTCATTGTCAACACTGTATTCTTGTCAGGGCCTCATTGTGTCCCAGGACAAGGTGACTGATGCGTGATGCCATATGATGATGGATGGTATCCGCATGTCTGGTTTTGTGTAGTGTGCAGATGTGTTCAGTCAAAACAATGTTCATACAAAAATAACAGGGCAATCCGCAACATTCAATACAGCAATGGACGGTATACAGCATTACAATGATGAGTCAGATGCATGTTATATTTCATAGTGCTGTAAATGTAGTCAGGTGAAAAACTCCATCCTTTTCTATAACAGCCAGGAGATAACCAGATGTATGAGATCAGTTCACTCTCCTTAATCTGACTTCAGCAAGACAGACACGTCTGCCGAAGTATAAATAATGTCCTCAAAAATATCCTCTAGATAACAAAGGTTTTTCAAACCTAGTTCAGGTAACCAAGTAGCAAGTAATAGTCCTTGGGACCTGCATCAACCGATGCAGCACAATACAGCGACATGTGAGCTGGGAAAACATCTCGTGACGACGACTTTCGAAGACAGGCTATGAACCAGAAATCGCTCACGACCAAAAATCGATAGAGTTAATGAAAATGTTAATTTACCTTGCCTTCAGGAAATACACAGAAATATTATGCCTCCCGACATGTGGGAAACACTAGAGGTATCATCTCGAATAAACGAAATATCCATAAGAGGACTCTCACATTCCTGACAGAACAAAAAATAGCGGAGATCCCCTCTTCAACGAGGCATCTCTTTCGCCATTCAAATCGCTCACTCCACTAGTGGTGGGCGGAAACCGATCGACCAAAAAGCAAGACCAGTCATGCGCAGTCCGGCGCGAAAAATGACCACAGCTCAAAAACTCAACTGCATTCAATACCAACGCGAGAAGACAAATGCTTACCGAGAAAAGTAACTATAAATTTCAAGCAGTTGTTGCCCTTGCGTTATAAAATAGATATTGTAATAAAATGATGTTGCGAGAATTTATCACGCAACATATCACCACCTCCTCCCGATAAAAAAAAAAATGTGGAACATATTTTTTTTTTTTTAAATATCAAAGAGCATGCGATAAGCGGCTCAAAACGCACGAATTATGCGCTGATAATTAATTAAATTGCCTAACATGAGGCTAAATATAGAGTGTCTGGTGAGGATATACCTCAACAGAAAAATAAATATGTCTCAAAAAATATTCACATCGGGGAGGTGTCACCAACACACATCACGTTAGCATGTAAACACAATATACGTATGCAAGTTACCATAATCATCATTAAACAGCATACTCTAATATTGTCTTTAAAAATGGATGTACAAATCTGATAGGAAAATTTAAATAGTACATTATTTGACATGTAATGACATAAGTACATAGTAAAGTTAAACTACATGACGATCCAGGACATATGCTCTGGTATTCCGAGGGTAAGTACACAATCTAGAACTCGTCATGCTTGATACTAGTAAGGTAAGTCCTCAGCTCAACAATGACATTCTGAGAAAGTACAAGCAATATAATGCTAATTAATAACTAATATGCTTCATAAGGTACAATACATTATTAATAATTGTGGCTGTTTAGTAAACTAACGGCCCTTATATTAACTACTCAGTCCTCCTCTATCATCTTAAAAAACGAACAGAAGAAGATGACAACAAAGCACGATAGTGTGTACATATAAAGTGAGTACAGATGTGCTAATCTATTGTAGTAATATAGGTGTGTTATGACTCTGTAATATATAGGAATATAGGACAGAAGTATTAGTTAGAGTCATGTGGGCATCTAGACAAAATGTCAGCCATCACATTATCCGCACCACGGATAGCTCGTACCGTGAAGTGAAAAGGTTGAAGAGCTATAGCATATCGAGTGGATCTCGAACTCTTCAAATTCTTAGTCTGAATAGCTGTAAGAGCTTTCTGATCAGTCTCTAGAATGAAATGTGCGCCCAGGAGGAATCTTTGTAGCTTTAGAATTGACCAAACCATCGCTAACAACTCACGGTCTAAAACCGAGTAGTTCCTCTCTGCCGCATTTAGTTTTCTAGAAATGTACATAACAGGATGCAGAGTATTTGCATATTCTTGCATCAGTGCTGCTCCAATCCCAGTGGATGAAGCATCACTTCGAAGAACAAAAGTCCTATCAAGAGTAGGTAATCTTAAGATGGGAGGAGAAGAAAATATATTCTTGATTTGGTCTAAGTGAAGATTGGCATTCTTCAGACCAACGGACCAGATTAGGCGAACCTTTCTTCAACAATGTTGAGAGAGGTGCCATGATCGAAGATAAATTTGGAATAAATCTCCCATAAAATTGAATTAAACCTAAGAGACTCCTAACTTGTTTCTTCGTTTTAGGAACAGAGATGTTCAGTATTTTGGAAGTATTGTGGTCTTCTGTCTTCAAGAGACCATGACCAACACGATGACCCAGGAAAGAGATTTCACCAAAACCAACAAAAGCTTTAGAAGGTTTTGCTGTCAAATTATTCTCACGTAGAGTGGACAGTAAGTCATATAACCCTAAATAGTGATCTTCCCAGGTATCACTGAAGAGACAGATGTCATCTAAGTATGCGATGACATCCGAACGATGTGACAGAATTCGACGCATCATGCGAACGAAAGTGGCAGGGGCGTTCATGAGACCAAAAGGCATAACATTCCATTGAAATAGACCCCTAGGTGTAGAAAAAGCAGTAAGAGGTTTGGCATGCTCTGCTAAAGGCACTTGCCAATAACCTTTAGACAAGTCAAGTTTAGTGAAGAATCTAGAATTAGAAAGTCTAATCAGTAGATCTTCTAACAAAGGCATCGGTTCAGCATCGAACTTTGTGACCTGATTCAATTTGCGATAATCAACACAAATTCGTATGTTCTTATCCTTCTTCCGGACAATAACCATGGAAGAAGAATATGGTGAAGTCGATGGTTCAATTATATTTAATTGAATCATTTCATCCAATTCCTTTTCCACTTGCGACTGAAAGTGTATAGGAATAGGATACGGCCTAACCCTAATTGGATTATTGTCGGTAAGAATTATGTCATGTTCTATGACATCTGTGTGTCCAGGAATGTCAGTGAGAACATCCTGAAATGTTTGTAACATCGACGAGACTTGTCGATGTTCGTCACCAGAAAGATTAGGAGAAACAGAAACGTTTTTCCAAGATTCCGTGGAATGTAATGGAACCACTGGAAGGGGAAGATTGACATCAGAGAAGGTAGCTTCCTCATCCTGTATGACAGACAGGGATGAATAATGACCGTGAGGTGCAGGAGCATCATCCGTTGCCTGGAAAATAGGCAGCAAATAGTCCGGACGTTCGTGAAATTCCGAAAGCATGTTTATGTGGAAAGTTTTATGCTTTCCATCAATATCTACCACATAGTCAACATCGGAAATCCGAGAGACTATTGCATACGGACCTTTCCATGCAATAAGAAGTCTATTTTCCCTACTAGGGAGTAGGACGAATGCTTTGTCACCTGGACAAAGTTGTCGTAGACATCTATTCTTGTTAGCAAACTGCCTTGCCTTCTCTTTAGCAATTTCTGATGAAGCAGTTGCTAGCTTACATGCCTCAATGATTTTTTGTCTAAGAGCAATGACATACTCATATGAGGATTGAGTTTCATCGCTAATATCATCGGCAGTGATGAGATCGTGTAATAAAGACATAGGGCCGCGTGGACGCGCGCCAAAGACAAGTTCGAAGGGAGAAAATCCTGTGTGTTCATTAGGGACTTCTCTATAGGCAAAGAGAGCCGCGGGTAAAACCCTGTCCCAATCTTGAGGATGATCTTCAGTTATCTTACCAAGCAAAGTCTTGAGCGTTCTAGTCAGACGCTCAACTAACCCATTAGACATAGGATGGTAGATACTACTGAGAGATCGTTCAATATGTAAGGTAGACATTACCTGTGACATAGTGTCAGATATGAGTTGAGTGCCATGGTCTGATAATATTTCTCTGGGGAACCCCAAGCGAGAAAATATCAACCAAAGAGCATCTGCGATATCTGTAGTAGATATGCTCTTAAGAGGAATAGCCTCTGGCCAACGTGTGCACATATCGACACATGTAAGGATAAACTGATGTCCTCTGGCCGACTTGACCTTAAAAGGGCCAATAATATCTATGGCCATTTTCTGAAACGGCCGAATAGGAATGTCAGCAGCCTGGATAGGCGCAGCATGTCGTGGTCCTCTAGATTTGCCCTCCTGACATACCTTGCATGATCGGCAGTAAATACGAATGTCCTTATTGACAAAAGGCCAAAAGAAAGCCGCAAGGACTCTCGACTTCGTACGGGCAAAAACCCATATGTCCAGCACATTGCGAGTCATGAGCATGTTGTAATATTTGCACTCTCATGCTCTTGGGAACAAGAATTTGCGAATGTGCCGACGTAGTCGAATCTTGTACCATACGTACAAGTACGCCGTTTCTCATTGCAATCCAAGATTTTCTATTTGTATCCTGATTCGGATCACCTTTCTTCGCAAGAACGAAGAATTTTTTTAAAGAAGGATCTTCTTCTTGCAATTTTATGAAAGAGTCACGAGTGATCACTAAGTGACTATCTTGGCTATCAACTTCATTATCACTATTCAGTGAAGTTTCGGGTGTTTGTAGAGCTTGTGCTCTTGTAACTACTGCATTTGTAGCTTGCATGTTATTATCTTCCCAAGCAGCAATCTGCTGTGGGGTACACTCCCTAACTCCGTGAATACGACCAATAATAAGGTCCGCAATAGGATTAGGTAAGAGACAAGCATGCACATCTCCAGTAAAGAAAGGAGTGGCAATGCGAATTACAGCAGTAGGATATTTTTCTAGAGTGCCGCCAAATGTGACACATTTAATAACCCTTCCTGTAGCACAAGATGGATCTACAAGCGATTGTCTAACACCAATTGTGGTGCATCCGGAATCGAAAAGTAGTGAGACCGGAGTATCATTAACAAGACCCTTATGTAGAATTAAAGAACCCCTCCCGTCATGCGCAACAGCAGCAGGAAGAGCGGGAAGTGGGTGACCACAACTCAAAGTAGTTATGGTACCCGGTTCGAATAAAGTACTGCATTGGGGGCATTTGTTTGCTCTCTCAAAGTCAAAAGCAGAACCAGTGACAGCGTCAAAGTTTTTATTATCAACAACATGATTACAGGCTCCCTCAGTTTCCTGTTGTACAGCATTAGCCTGCTGATATCTCTTTTTTTTTTTGTGTTGAGATCTACCCCGACTATTATTACCTCTGAAGTTATCAGAGTTATTATTATCTCTGCAGTTATTATTGTCTCTATTGTAATTGTTATCCTGGTTCGAATTCCAGTTTCCACGATTACTATCATGTTCACATTGATGCGAACATCTATTTGTTTGGTTCTGAGGTCTTCGGCAGGAATAACCTCTATTACCATATCCTCTTTTGAAATGCTTATAATTATTAGGATGATAGTAACGACCACTATCAGGTTGTCTCCAATTCTTCGAAGAAGAATCACCATGAAATTGGTTTCCATGATTTTGACAGAAATTACCGCTGCTCTTTCTATCAAAATTTTGTTGGAATCTACGAGCAAAGTTTTGACCATACGGAGCTGCCGAAGCAACTGGTAAACCTTCTTTCACCTTAGAGTTACCCATGGTTATGTGTGGGTGTGCAGTTACGTATTGGCAACAGAAATCTTCCATTTCTTTTATTGTTTTAGGTTTACGTTCATGAAGGAAAGCAAGGAAAGACTCATTGACAGACGACATGACTTTGTCTCTAAGTATTAAGTCCATAAGTCCTTCATAAGTTTTTTCCGTCTTAGATAGTTCAACCCATCGTGAGAAAGTAATGCGTATTCTTGCAATAAACTCGGAGAATTCAACTCCATTTTCAGGTAACATGTTTTTAAATTGTAGACGATAGCCGTCTTCGTTAAGCTGATATTTCTTTAACAGAGCGGCCCTGACAACCTCATAATTGTTCTTGTCAGGTTCATCCACCATATTTAATATATACTTAGAGCTTTACCTGTCAGTATCCCTGATAACTGATAAACATATTTTGCTTTGTCTATGTTATGAGCTGTACATGCTTGTTCAAATCTGTCCAGATAGAACATTATGTCATCACTGGAAGGACTAAATGTTGGCAACTTAATCTTAAAAGTATCATTATTAGCCTTACCAGAAGATGAACCCTTGTTTGAATCATTACCATTACTCATGTTCATCAATTTCAATTTTTCCAACTCTAAAGCTAAGACCTTTTCTTCATGTTCCATTTTTGCTTTCTCTTTCCTCTCATCAGACTCTCTCTGTAATCTTCTCTCCTCAGCCTGAGCCTCTATTTGAAGTCTTTTATTTTCAGCTTCTTTTTCAAGTCTTTTATTTTCAGCCTCTTTTTCAAGTCTTTTATTTTCAGCTTCTAGCTGGAGTTTTCTTTCCTCAGCTTCTGATTCCCTTTTTTGTTTTTCCATTTCCATTTGGAATCTTTTTTCATCCACCTGCATTTGCAGTTTCTTTTGTTCAGCTTCCATATGCAGTTTCTTTTGTTCAGCTTCCATTGCTTTATCATATCGAGCAGTTGCAAATTCTTCTAACTTATCACCAGTCTTCCCAGCAATTTACCCTGCTCAATAAAGTGCTCAAATGTAGACATGTTGTCTAACATATGAGTCCAAAACCTGAAATAATTAACTAATTTATTTCAAACCTAAGTGTAACAAGTCTTAATTAAGCACTTGTATATTCACATCACCTTATATTATCCCAGTCTCTGTGGGAAACAAGTCTCCAATCAAAGAACTTGTATATGAAATATCAACAATCAATTCTTGATCATAAGTGCACTTCTCATTCAATAGTGCACGACACTATTCATCATTCATTTATCATCAGTGTAGTAGTAACAGTGCATTAGCATAGCCCATTAACTAATTACTATAACTGTAAACAATGACTATGTAAACACATGCAGAATGTAAACATTGAAAATGTAAACAATGCAAACAATGTAAACAATAACAATGTAAACAATAACAAAGATCAGCAACAATACAAAAACGTTCGCAGAAATCAACTAAAAATAAAGCAGAAATTAATGAAATATCACAAAAAATGTGACGATATCTACGATAGAATTAAACAAAATACATGACACACAGTGTATAAACAAAAATGTTGTATGAAACTAAATTATAGACAAGAGTAGGCTAACAAATACAAACAAATCAAAACAAAACTAAAGAATGCGAAATAATAACGAAAACAATATTAAAACATGTCATCACAGCTAACATAAATAGCAACAGAAGTCGCTTAGCAAATTCCAGTATCGGAAATTTGCAAACCCTACAGAAAACGCTCACAATAGACGACCTCTATGACGTGGCATAATCTAACGGAGACACCACCCAACCGAGAACCCGCTGAAATATAAACATATAAATATACAAATAACATATAGACATATAACATATAGAATGAGATGATACACAGAAGACTCAGCAGAAGTATAAGGGCACAGTTTACATACAAACAGGCCACTTAACTTATAGGCTTCCAATCGTAGAACAGCAGAAAAACGGATGTCAATCAACGTCCTAAAGAGCGAAGCTCCAACGATGATGGCACATCTGAACTGCTTCCACTGCTAACACGATGGTACAAGAGCTTCTGAAATACTGTATGTTGAGTTGTTTCGGCACTTGACCTTCTAATCCAAAAGTAAGTTGATGGAAATCGGTACTTGGCCTTCTTCAGAAAACAACCCGTTTCAACCGGCACTTGACCTTCTCAAAAACGACAGCACTGGAACCTTGACAGCAGCAACTTGCTTGACTTGCGTAAAAGATAACAGCAGTCCGAGTTATCCGGCAACATGTAACAACGCCGGGTACTGTCAAATTCTTGTTTCCGTCAAAAAAAATGAAATTTTGACTTTTACCGGGCAACGCCGAGTACTTTGAAAATTTTGAAGATGTTGGCTGTCTTGAAGAATGTTAATTTCTTGAAGGATGTTGATGAATTCTTGTTGAAAATGAAGTGGGTAAGGGACCCCGTGTTTGCTGGTACCAGAATCAAACCAGCTTATGGCCACCAAATGATGCGTGATGCCATATGATGATGGATGGTATCCGCATGTCTGGTTTTGTGTAGTGTGCAGATGTGTTCAGTCAAAACAATGTTCATACAAAAATAACAGGGCAATCCACATAATAATAATAATAATAATAAATTCTTTAAGCGCCAAACACGGCGCATAAGGCAGAAACCAGTGCTCTCCAGGTTGTTCGTTGTGACGCCACTCCTCTTAGCTCTTGCACATTATTTAGGCCCAACGTTCTGCCTTCCCTTATTATTGTTCTTCTGAGTGTCTCTTTTGGTCTTCCTTTTTTCCGCTTACCCTCAGGAACCCAAGTGAGCGCCTGTAGTGGTATTCTGTTGTTTTGCATTCGTAGGACATGACCGATATATGACCATCGTCTTTTCCTTATATAGTCGGAGACATATTTCTGCCTAGAGTCTTCTCTTATTTGTCGATTAGTCTTGAATTCTTTCCAACTGATGTTCATGAGTTTTCTAAGACATTTGTTCTCGAATGTATTCAGCTTGTTCTCCAATGATTTTGTTATTTTCCAACTCTCACAGCCGTATGTTAACACTGAGATAACATTTGAATTAAAACAGACGAAGCTTGGTATGTATATTCAATGATCGTAATTTCCAAATGTTAGATAATCTATTGAAGGCGCTAGCTGCCAAAGGAATTCTAGTATGGATTTCTCTTGTTGTGTCACCATCCTGAGTCATTTTACTGCCTAAATAATTGAAACTTTCAACTTTCTGTAGTTTTTCCCCGTTCAAGATGATATCAAAGGTCTCGTTAGAAAAGTTCATAGCTTTAGTTTTAGAGGCATTTATTTGGAGACCAATTTTAACCGAGAGATGACACAAATTATTTATTGCTTCTTGGGATTGTCTTGGTGTTGAACTTAAGAATGCTACATCATCTGCGAAATCCAGGTCCCCCAGGAATTTTCCATTTGTCCATTTTATACCCAATTGTTCATCATATCCACATAGGACGTCAGTAAACTCACGACGTATAAAGTCAATGATTCTTGAAACAGCCGTTGACGTTTTTCTTCATTATTTATTGTGGACGCCACAGTGACAAAATGGTTACGCGAATATGTAGACACATCAAACAGTCATTATCACAGCAACATTCAATACAGCAATGGACGGTATACAGCATTACAATGATGAGTCAGATGCATGTTATATTTCATAGTGCTGTAAATGTAGTCAGGTGAAAAACTCCATCCTTTTCTATAACAGCCAGGAGATAACCAGATGTATGAAATCAGTTCACTCTCCTTAATCTGACTTCAGCAAGACAGACATGTCTGCCGAAGTATAAATAATGTCCTCAAAAATATCCTCTAGATAACAAAGGTTTTTCAAACCTAGTTCAGGTAACCAAGTAGCAAGTAATAATCCTTGGGACCTGCATCAACCGATGCAGCACAATACAGCGACATGTGAGCTGGGAAAACATCTCGTGACGACGACTTTCGAAGACAGGCTATGAACCAGAAATCGCTCACGACCAAAAATCGATAGAGTTAATGAAAATGTTAATTTACCTTGCCTTCAGGAAATACACAGAAATATTATGCCTCCCGACATGTGGGAAACACTAGAGGTATCATCTCGAATAAACGAAATATCCATAAGAGGACTCTCACATTCCTGACAGAACAAAAAATAGCGGAGATCCCCTCTTCAACGAGGCATCTCTTTCGCCATTCAAATCGCTCACTCCCCTAGTGGTGGGCGGAAACCGATCGACCAAAAAGCAAGACCAGTCATGCGCAGTCCGGCGCGAAAAATGACCACAGCTCAAAAACTCAACTGCATTCAATACCAACGCGAGAAGACAAATGCTTACCGAGAAAAGTAACTATAAATTTCAAGCAGTTGTTGCCCTTGCGTTATAAAATAGATATTGTAATAAAATGATGTTGCGAGAATTTATCACGCAACAGTGACATATATACCTGACACTGTGCCCGGTTATTAGAGTTGACCAATTACACCAATACACCTTTACAACGTGCACTGATAAAACACAGTATACAACATCCAAGGGGAACAGCCTTTATCACTATCACCATCAAAAAAGACGGTTATCAGACCTCCTTATTTGTTTTCATCTCTTTCCATGAGATACACCCCATTCTTCTATATAACCACATTTCAAGGGCCTCAATTCTTTCTTTCAAATGCTTATTCATCGTCCATGTTTCTGCACCATACAGAAATGCAGAATATATACTTGTATAACACTTTATGATTCTCAGTTTTAATTTGTGAGATAAATGTTTGGATGTCAGTATATGTTTCATGTTGTTGAATGTGGCTTTGGCCATTCCTTTTCTCTTCTTGATTTCTGTTTCACATCTGCCATCTTCTGTTATTATATGACCAAGATATACGTAGCTCTTGACTTGTTCCAGGATTTTCCCATTTACGCTTATCTTTAATGTGGGTTTATCGTCTGTTTTGCTAATTACACTGACTAACAAAAAAAAAAATTTTTTTTCTTTCTCTAACATTTCTATGTTTTTCTGGTCAATTTTAATGCACTGTTTTTAAATCTGCAAACCGTTTTTCTCTATCAGGTCGGGATCTCTAGAAATACGCAATTGAAGTTTTTTAACAACGCATACAGTATTACATCATGTGTACAAGAAGTATAACAGTTATGTAGGCTTGAATTTCTTTGCAGTCGACTTTCGTCGGTGAATGGCATGTGGTACATCATGATGAAGCATCCAACAATAATCGGCAAGCATGGTCACACTCCACCGTCCTTGATAACGTGACTCCATTACGGCGATATCTTGATGGAATCGTTCTCCATGTTCATTGCTGATTTCGCCAAGATGCGAATCGAGCAAATGGATTTTGAGGGACATGTTACAGCTCATAATTCTGTATGCATCTATGCACTGCTTAACAATATGCACATAGTCGACAGATTTGTGATTTCCCAGAAAGTTATCGACGATCGATTTGAATGCCATCCATGCGCGAAGTTCACTACCATGTAACAAGTTCTCGAATTGTTTGTCTGCAATAACTTTCCTAATCTGAGGTCCTACAAAGATACCTTCCTTTATCTTTGCATCGCTAATTTGCGGAAACTTTTCTCGATGATAAGTGAAAGCTTTGCTTGTTTTATCTAACGCTTTTACGAAATTCTTCATGAGCCCCAACTTTATATGTAACGGTGGTAAGATGATGCTGTCTTTGTTAACTAATGGCTCATGTATTACATTTTTATGCCCGAGCTGCATACGATCCCTGATAGGCCACACCTTTCTTGCATAATGTTCCTGTCTGTTGTGGCTGTCCCATTCACATAGGAAGCAACACAATTTAGTATACCCAGTCTGCATGCCCGTGAGAATTGCAATGACCTTTAGGTCTCCACAAATCCGCTATTGGTAGTCATTGTACTTTATTTTTGCCAAAAGTATAGCCATATTGTCATAAGTTTCTTTCATATGAACAGAGTAGGCGACTGGAATTGATGAAAATAAATTTCCATTATGCAATAACACGGCTTTTAGACTAGTCTTGGAAGAGTCGATGAAAAGTCGCCATTCGTTGACTATGTGCTCATGACCGAGGTGCACCATTAGACCTTTTACATCTTTACAATAGCAAATGTCATCATCCATCTCAAAGTATTGAACAAGTTCTCTCTGTCTATGACGAAATTTAGATATCAGAGTATTGGGCGCTAAAAGATTCCATTCTTTGAGTCGCGAACCGAGTAATTCCGCTTGTCCTTTGGTGAGAGCGAGATCACGTATTAGATCTGAAAGTTCTGAATGGTTAATTAAGTGAACACCATCATTCACCGGTACATAATCCGAGTCAGAATTAGTTTCTAAAGCAGGTAAACTATCACTTTCTGATGGTTCATTCACGTCCAACGGATATTGTTCTGGTGGAACTGGGATCGGACACGTGATTGGATCATGAGGCACTGGTTTCGAAACCGATTCAATATTTGGATAAACCACAGACTTTCTAGTTTTAAAAGTGAAACCATAGATATTTGTCAAGCAGAAGTAACAATCAGTAGCGTGATTTGTCGGTTCATGCCATATTACTGGCACTCAAAAAGGCATCGACTTATGCTTCGGCGATTTTCGTAACCAACCTGCCAATGTATTTGCACAAGTCGAACAAACTGCATTTGGCTTCCAAGATTTATTTGCATCATCAACTTTTGAATCGAAATAAAGTTCATATGCTTTCTTTAGCAATGGTGTAAAGTTTTTTCTGGTGAACACGATCGGTAAAATATCCGCACACGTAACAAAACAGATCAGCCGAATTTCTACAACTTCTAGAAGCCATATTTCACTCAGAATTATTTCAAAATACAGTAACTATTTGAAATATAACGTAACATATGTCATGCATCTTTTAGCAGTATAAAAAGTAGAATTATTTTGCATTTTATTAATTTTTAAAAAGTTATATAGTAAAAATGAAACGGAGCAAATAACAGTTTCCCAAAAATATATTTATTCACAAATATCTTAAGAACCCTACGTGATAGAGATAAACGGATTTCAAATTTGAAATCAGCGCAAGAAACTGACCTAAGAACACTTATTCTTATATAAGAAAGAAAAATGTTGTTTGTCAGTGTTATCATAGTTTTTGTTTTCTCAATATTAATGTGGAGTCCATATTCATGACTTATACTGTTCACTTGCTTCACTAGTTCTTGTAACTCCTGTTCGCTTTCAGCTAACAACACGGTATCATCTGCATATCTAAGGTTGTTTATTGACCTTCCACTGATGTTCAGTCCTGGTATTTCCTGTATCTGTTTGAAAATTTTTTTCGGTGTATAAATTAAATAGGCAGGGGGACAGCACACAACCTTGTCTGACACCTCTTTTTATGTCAATGTATGATGAATAATTCCTTCCAGATCTTACTGTGGCAGTTTGCTCCCAATAAAGGTTACTGACTATTCTTATATCTTTTCCATCAATACCTATGTCTTCGAGGCATTCAATTATTTTCTCATGATGGACTCTGTCAAAAGCCTTCTTATCGTCAATGAAGCACATGTACATACTTTTTTGGTCCTCTGTATATTTTTCTGCTAATATTCTTAGGCAAAATATTGCCTCTCTTGTTCCACTGTTACATCTAAAACCAAACTGTTCTTCTTGGATTTCGCTGTCTACCTTACTTTTTATTCTTTCCTGTATTATTTTGAGCAGAATCTTAATTGCATGACTCATCAGGCTGATTGTTCTAAAGTCTGAACATTCTGTTGCATTTGGTTTTTTGGGCAATGTTATAAAAACTGATGTCTTCCTGTCATGTGGTATATATCCTGTATTGTATATATCGTTGCATAGATCTGTGATTGTATCTATACCAAAGCTCTCCAGAGCTTCTATCATTTCAATTTTTATGGTATCCATGCCTGCTGATTTTCCTTTTTGTATCATATGTATGGCATTCTCCACTTCTGATCTGAGAATGTTTGGGCCTTCATTAGAATCTGGTGATGGTTTTTTACCTCTGTTGTCCTCAAATAGTTCTTTTACGTATTCTGCCCATCTGTTTGATATGTCTTTCTCATCAAGCAATATTACACCATTTTTGTTCTTGATACAGCTTCCTCCTTGTGCAAACCGCGACCTATTTGATAATTTCTTTATTTCTTCATGCATATCTCTTGTCATGTGCTTTGCTTCCAAGTCTTCTATTTCCTTGCATTTTGTTTCTATCCACCGTTCTTTTGCTTGTCTACACATAGTACGTATGTCATTGTCTATTGTTTTATATTCTGGAGTGTTTTTTGCTTTCTTTCTTTCTGCCATTTTATTCAAGATGTCGTCTGTCATCCAAATTTGATTTTTCTTATGTTGATTACGCATTCTCTTTGACCCACTCTATTTAGCTCGAGTTATGTGTTTGTCGTGTTTCAAAAATTTGCCGCTTAAAATCTCTATGTGCTTCTCAAGGTATATCGCTGAAATTCTGGACACAGCTTTCTTTCATTGTATACATTAATCTGTCAGGTTTTGACACATACAAATAAATAAATAAAATGGTTTCTCATTTTGGCTAGGCCCACACTGTTCAACCTAGACACAGGGTCCGTCGGGATATTAAGGCACATGTCCAACTATAAAAGACCGTATGGTCTGGTTAAAAATGTAATAAATAATTGTTTAAACACATCATATTCCAAATAACAACACTATTTTAAATAGTAAATAAAGTGGATATAACTTCATTAAAGCAAGGGAAATAATTAACTAAGAAATGAAACCGAGAGGGTGTCGGAGATCGATCGCCTTCAACTTTTCTTTTCTATCCGGTATGGCTTTCAGCAATGTGTTAACTCTATTTATCTGACCATAATATTTTTTATTTGTATAACTGTGATCATTATTTAAATCTCTTTTCATTCCAAGTTTTTCTAGGACTTCTTGACATTGTGTAGATTGTAGATTAGTGACGCGTTAACATCTAATCAAAATAGATAAACTGCATGGAAATTTAAATGAATTGCATTCAAGTCCAAATGGAAAAGAAAGCATCCAGGCCATATAAAAACATGGTGACTATCATCAGGTATCTACGCAAGACCAGGTCATCATTTTCCGGCTAACCACTGGACACAATAGAATGAGGCACCATCTATACCACAAGTACAGGATGAATGCAACAGAGTTCTGCACCTGATTTCCGATTATCTGCTGCAGTCACGCCCAACATACAGCAGTGAAGTTGTAGAATATGGTAATAACCTATTTCTCTCAACGAAAAACTGTTTGGAGATGTAATAACGTTGAGCTGACTACTACTATTTTTTTAGTCATAAATGAGGAAGTCTGAAGACGAATGAGGCAGAAGAAAAAGCAAGTAATTAATGTAGATGGTACTTTATCGTTAATCAGTAATTCGTCAAAGCTTTCACAATGAAGATACATTTATGACCGGTAATTTATCGTTAATCAGTAATTCGTCATATCTTTCACAATGAAGATACAATTGTGACCAGTAATTTATCGTTAATCAGTAATTCGTCAAATCTTTCACAATAAAGATACATTTGTGACCAGTAATTTATCGTTAATCAGTAATTCGTCATATCTTTCACAATGAAGATACAATTGTGACCAGTAATTTATCGTTAATCAGTAATTCGTCAAATCTGTGACAATTTAGATACATTTGTGACCAGTAATTTATCGTTAATCAGTAATTCGTCATATCTTTCACAATGAAGATACATTTATGACCGGTAATTTATCGTTAATCAGTAATTCGTCAAATCTTTCACAATAAAGATACATTTGTGACCAGTCATTTATCGTTAATCAGTAATTCGTCATATCTTTCACAATAAAGACATGTTTGTGACCGGTAATTTATCGTCAATCAGTAATTCGTCATATCTTTCACAATAAAAGATACATTTGTGACTGGATATAACGAATTACTATATGATATTGACTGGCCACCTACTTTTATTCTTTGTAATAGAATGTGTGATGCATCTACTTTCTGTTTTTAGTGCATTAGTTAACAACTATAACAGTGGATCCCTTAACTCTTTAAGGACGAAAGGCCACTATTTGTGGCCGATTTTCTCAGGTACTGGTAGCGGGAGACCAGGTTTTGGAGCTAGCATATTTGAACTAAGGTTTTGTTTCCTTTACGATTACAGGCATACCTCGCTTTATTGCGTTTCGCTTTGTTGCGCTTCGCAGATATTGCGCTTTTTTCAAATTATTCATGTTTATTTGTTGTTTCTGCTCCCTATCGTCCTATGGGAAAGTTTTTTTTTTCCATTATTCTTTAAGAAATTTACTGACGAGCATTTTTTTTAGCAACAAAGTAATTTTAATTTTACGGTACCGGTACATTGTTTTTTTTTTTAAACCTAGCACTATTGAGCCCTTAATAGACATATTTTAAACATTATTTTAGGCTTTTATATGCACTGGGAAGCCAAATAAAATGGGTGTGACCCAATTTATTGTGATATTCGCTTTATTGCGGTGGTCTGGAACCGAACCCGCAATATCGCCGAGGTATGCCCGTATGCGCACAATTAAAATACTTGAGGAATACTCGAAAAACGAATTGACTCTTAAACTTTATTACTATATGAAAGTTCAAAGCAACAGAAAATTCCTAGTGTCAAACATTGGAAAACTCCCACGCCATTAAAGAGTTAAACTTGTTTTGTGATTTTAAGTCATAACTCGATATTAATTCTTTTTTTTTTTCTTCAGGATTGTCACCTCAATCAATCAATACAATTTAGCTCCCCAAGGAGCATAGGCTTTCAACAAACACAGGCTAAGTCTTCCTGTCACGTGCTATCAGCTCAAGTTCTTCCCACGTCTCCCTCACCATTTTCACTTCTGTCTCAAGGTCTCTTCTCCATTTGATTTTTTTGTGTGTGGTCTACCTCTGACTCTCTTTCTCTGGGTAACCCAGAACAAGTAAAGGTAAAGGTAGTCCCATAGCAGATACTGCCGTAGGGGAGAGAAGTGTTAGAGACTTCACCAAACCAGGTCCAGCATCGAGAGGTGGGGTGACCAGTTCTCTTCCTCGCTGCCTTTTCCTTCCCTAACTCAAAATCAGGTACCCATTTACAGTTGGGTAGACTGGAGCGTGTCGGTACCGTGATTCGAACCTAGCACCTTTGCCGCGAGAGACCAGCGCTCTAACCACTCTGCCAATCGGACGCTCCCAGAACACGTACTGTCTTGTAATGCTAACACCAGGTGTCCCCAGTGTGTGTCCTATCCATCGCCTGCTGGCGTTTTCTTCCGACTTCCTGTTTCACTGACACTTGTCGAGTTCTTGTCATCAGTTCCAAATTCGTGTCAATATGGAACTTAAGCGTTGTCACCACCGCCGAGTGAAATTTGTCTCTGAAAAAAGGGGGGAATACATTTTTGA
Source organism: Oreohelix idahoensis (assembly GCA_024509875.1). Classification (NCBI taxonomy): domain Eukaryota; kingdom Metazoa; phylum Mollusca; class Gastropoda; order Stylommatophora; family Oreohelicidae; genus Oreohelix; species Oreohelix idahoensis. The sequence continues at coordinate 75,189 of JAMPIV010016891.1, forward strand.
GTTAAAAAACCCAGCGTGAACCTCACTGGAAAGTTGATCATTACTAGAGCTGTGTTGACAACCTTTGTTGACCTAAATGTGTGAAGAAACACATTGATTAAATCGGCGTATCACCATTCACCGTCCGACGCCCGTCACTTTAAAAATAAATCATAATCTGTATTCGCAGTTCATAATTTCCCCTCTTTCATTTTCCTTCTTCATTGACGTTATTTTCACCTTATTTTCCACATTTGCTAAGTTATTAGATAAAATTAGCAGGGTCAATACAGGTCAACACTTGAGAAATTATAATGTACTATAAAAAGAAGCTGTATGCAAATGACCAGCTTTCTCCGATGAGTGGAACATGGAGATTCTCAGCGTCAAACATATGAAACGCTATCAATAAATAAACCGCATTTTAACTTAGATAAAAGTGATTAGAAGTTGCAGCGGCTAAATTTACAGCAGGAAAATTAAATACAGAGAGGCGTAATTTGGACGCAAACAGCCATCTTAAGCTGTGACACACACTGTTTGTGACAATTTCAACAAGAGGCGAATCTACTATGAAGCTAATGAAGCTTGCGATTCAAGGCTCCTAAGTCCAGTTTTCTCTATAATACGTTTCTTTCCCATCCCCCAACATTTCTTCTTTTTTTTTTTTTCTTAATAAAAGGGAACCCTTCTGGAGTTCAAGCTTCAGGGCTCCCAAATTGTAGATTTGCCACTGATTTAAACAATTATGTTACTGTCAAATGATGTATTTAATTGCTATATTTTTTTATAACAACATCCGTATATAAATGAGCATGAACGTATTTGCCCTGGTTCTAACATACTTGACATAAAACAGTGCTTCTAAGTCTTTTTGGAGGTCCCGTCCCCCATGGCAGTATTTTAAGAAGCCTCGCATCGCATGAAGCCTATGGTAGTATCGGCTGCAGGACTCACCTCAGCTGCCCACCTCTGGAAAATTTTCAACATACCCTGAAAAACTAAGCAAGTCCCTGCTCATTCAATAGCAGACTGTTCGAATATTTCGTAAGTTCTTATTATATGCCACCCTAATCGGATAATGTTTCAAATCATTGTCTAAGATACTGTATGTGGGTTTGGAGTTTCTTTACTCGTCTTCGTTGTTGTTTTGTGCTTGCTTGATTGTTTGTTATTTCATTACTTTCTTTTATGCTTTTTTAACTCTTTGGCTCTGTCGTAGATTTTATCAGATAGGTAATAGATGTTTATAGTCATGTCTGAGCAGAGGTGTTAGTGATGACAATGTGAAAGTAAGGGGTAAGAAATAGTTTTATTACGAGGTGATCGTGTAAGAGAAAGGACAGTCTCTGGATAGAATAATTTATCTAATCCAGCCTATCTGGACGACGATATTTAAATCAGACGCACTTTCTCTCCTTGTACGAATTACAAGTTACACTACACTCAAATGCACACAATTCTGTGACAAATACGCTCGAACGTGAAAACCAAACTATGAATAACATATAATGGATAGGGGTTGACCGACACGATAATGTGATGGACGAACTCGGCTGACCCTGAACTTTGTTGTAATTCTTGTAAAACGGGACTTCTTTCACGTGGATTCATTAGCTATGCAACTGTTCCACACAGAGGGCAAAACACGTTTGCTGATTGATATGCGGAAAGTTTACCTAAAGTCTATCATTAATACAACCAGTGCACTACAATTTTCTTAATTTTATTTATGTACAGTCATCTGTTTAGTTTTGTTTGTGTAAACACAAACCCTAAAAATAAAAACACACTGATGATGTTGCATGTATCTACACCAATTAAAAGTAAATCACTAAAAATAAAGTCTTTGTTATGTAGCTTTTGAAAATGTCACACTGACTACAATGTTATTGAGATCACTTGAGTTCAAACTATTTCTATGTTATGTAGCTTTTGAGAATGTCACACTGACTAAAGTCTATGTTGCTTCCAGACTAATTTAATCATCACTGTTTTCATCACTACTACTATAACTGGGGGTGGTACGCCAATGCTCTGCGAGTCAGTCTTGTTTAATATGACTTAACTTCTTCGCTTCCGCCTTTTCCTTGAAGCCAGAATATAAGATGGAGAAGCCCAACACTGAGGGTCCCCACTCTTCCAACTGATGTGGGTACAGGGTGCTTGTTTAAATCATACACCGCTAGGTACAACACCAATGTTCTTCTCTGCTACAAGATGAGTGACAGGATACCTCTGACCTGAAATGTAGTAGGTCTTACATAGCATCGGGTTCTAAAATCCTCCTACCCAGATTGTAGATTAGTGAGGCAGTTCAGAATAAGTGATGATAACACAGGAAAGGTAGACTCAGTCAGTGACAAATGGTTTATGCAATAATATAACAACATTACAACACATACTTTCCCAATATGTCCATGACCGACATCACCAAAACTGCATAGGCCTTATGGTGAGTGTTGAGTGTCTAAATAAGTTTTATGCAATAATATAACACAGCATTACAGCATTACAACACACACACTTTCCCAATATGTCCAAGATTGACATCATTAACTGCATAGGCCTTACGGCGAGTGTTAAGTGTACCAAAAACTGCATAGGCCTTAGTTTTAAAGTCGAGCATAATTTGTACAGCACAAAGTAGCTTTCTTTCTACGAATCACACAATGAGATTTACACACAATATCACTTCCATTAACCACTAGTAATTAATATTATACATATTATGACTTAATTCTCTTACCCACAATCTCAGATTCAACAGGCTTTTAATTAAACCCATGCAGTCTGCTTCACTGGCAATTGGCGAAGGAGCTGGGTTCTGGCGGTTCAAGAGAAATATTCCAGATTTGTTTCCCCTTTTTATTACAGGTAGCGGGCAAAAGGAAGACAAGCGATTCTATTGGCTGGCTGGGTCAGTTTATGTTTACAAAAATTTCTGTAAAAACACCCTTTCTGCCCGATCTGTCGATCATACAAAACTTCGATAATTTATTCTTCCGGTGTTTCCCAACCGATTCTTTCCATCCCGGTCTTGTTTAAACCGGCCATTTGGGCGCTACCATTTAAACACGCTAACCTTTTTCTGCCTCCCTTGTAGCGTTTGCAATCACAGTTGAAACCGGGGAAAACAGTCTTCGCTCTAAGTTATACTGCATGTAATCACTCCAAACTCCTGTGTCCATGCTTCTACAACTAAATCCATGTATCTAATGAAAGTTTACGATTCCTGTTATTTTATTGTGCTCACTGTTCCGAGGGACATGCCCTATCCTTTGACCTGAAGTCACAAATACATATTCACAAAACACAGATTCCATCCCGCTATCCTGCAGCCTACGGTTTCCGAAACCGGTTTACAGCTCGTGCAGCGATTGGTCGAAAACATGTGTTGACATATTTCGATATAGGTAGGCAATGTAGGCTCTCGTTAATTGCCCTTAGATATTGGTTCAGGACTACGCTACATCATCGCATTGATTTAAGGAGAGATTAAATCACGCCCACTAACATCTCTTGAACAATCATAGGCAGTTATTTTAGTTAACTTGGCCAGTGGGGGGCGTCGCCAGAATCAAACAGATACAGCGACCACGATCAAAGAGACAGACTGAGGGATTTCAGGGGAGACTATCGGCGTTATCAAAGACAGTAGTGGTCCCTGATACGAGACGCAGTTGCTTGCCGCTATTTTCGCGTCTCGGTGTCAATCGCAGAACCTAGCGAACGGGGAAAGCCGAAACGGGCAGCAGCGAACAGAGATACGAAGACCAGGGGGCGGTTTCTTCCCTTGATTTGGCGGTCAGATCCCCAAAAGTTCATGAGATTAAATAAGCTGTCAAGTTTATCATGTCCCACTCAACTTACATTCCATTTTAGATAAATAGACCATGAAGACTAGACACGTTATCACTCGCTGGCCAGACCTTTACAGAAGCACTAGCTTTATTGAAATCTTGTTATAGATTTTCCCCTGGATTTTATATATATATTTGCAGTGATTTCTATTCTGTGCAAAGCGGTAATATATTGTGTAAAGTGATCAGTGGTCTAGTTCAGTCATTCTATTTCAATGGATTTTGTGTTAATTTAAATCTATTAAATTAAACCATCTCAATAGTTCCAGTTGTAAATATAATGATCTATCTATTATATTATTTCAAAAGATAATAGATGCTTAAATTAACTTTTAAAGTCGCGAAGGAATTTATAATTAATAAATTCAGTTAAGTCCTAGTTTTATAGATGTGTGTTTTAACCACAAAAATTCGCGCAGTGTTTATTAAGTACATAATTAAATACTCGAGTGTATTATAGGCTAAACGGGAAATTTATCGCGCTTGATTTTTCGGTATGTTACATGTCTTTTTTCTTTCACACAGAGTGATCGTAACCTGCGGTCCCAGCTAAATAAAGAAAGAAATAAAGACATCATCCTATAAACTTCCAGTCGTATTGAAGAAACATTTCTTTTAAATATAATCTTGTGGCGGTCCTTTTGCGACCTAGCTGTCAGAATTAAATGAAATAAAGCCCACCCAAGAACATTTTTAAAGAACAATCATCAAATTACCATTACAAACCTGTAAGATAAACTGGAAGGTAATCATCGCCAGTAGCGATATTATACTTATTGTTTACTGTGAGAGAGTACATATTTTCCTGACTGTGACTGAGCCTAGTTTTTCCTCAATTGGATTTAAAAAAACTATCATCACGCATTGAAGGAATTTTACCATAGCGGAGGATTAAAAGAGACCACTTCATTTTCACCCCTGTGTCGAACTGCGTCAGTGCCATCCCATAGACTCGTTTCTATATAATAAACCACAAGAACTCTTAGAACTTCAAGTCCGGCGATAAGCGGGAATATTTGCTCTCAGTAAAAACTCGCAATATCTGGGGCGGGGCATAGAAGTGCTAGACAGTTACACGTGTCAAGAGTTTAAATCAGTGTGTTTATCATTCTATGGAGTGACTGATGCTGCAACTCGGTAAGTGTGTGGTGTATATGAGTGTGGATCCGCACAGAGTGTATGAATGACAGGAAATTAATTCTTTTGTGTAACCATTTTGTTAACTTGCTTACCTGGTAATATATATCTTTTCTGTATACCTTACATTGTTCCTTTAAGTGGGATAGTTGATAATTTGTTAACTATGTTTAAAACCCCCTCCTTTTCATTTGCTTAGTAAAGGGAAGAACAATTGGGAAGAACAGGATTTCTTTCTACCACCTATACCTAATTTGGTAACACCTCTTTTCAGAGTAATTCACTTCACCGTTAGGTTAACGTACCCGTGTTCCTGATATTATCTATCTCTGGACTGGGTTTATCTTTGTCTAATAAGCGGGAAGGGCTTAGTCGATACCAATCTTCTTCACCCCTCCCAAACTTGTTATTTGCATTTGTGTACTTATGATAATTTATGTAATACCTGATATTTGTTAGTGATTGATGTTTAAAGTGAATAAAATCACATAAACTCATTTAGTTCTGTGTTGGATGTACCCAAAGCCCAACCTTTCCCCTATTCGTTTGATATAGTTTGTATCTACGTCGCCTGTGTGTTTGAAAACACCAAATCGGTGTGCGCGCAGATGCGGGTCTGGAAAACTGGCAAATAATTGTTTGACCAGGAGAGGGAAAGAGAAGATTGAGAGAAACGATTTGTCGTAAATAAGTCTGTCTTTACTCTCCTCCAGCACGCTGTGAAGCAACTATTAAATCTCTACATTTTCTATCACTGAGCTTTCCATCATCATTTTCCACTCTAAACCGGACCATTATTTCTAAGACTCTTTTCTCTCAAAATAAATTTACGACAGATAACTAAAGGTTTAATAAAGTTTTTTATCAAAAGAAGATCACAACAATAAGCATATACATTACTAGATCATGGTTTACAGACAAAATTGCAAAAAGAAGAAATTAATCAAATAGGTTCTCCCCCTCTGGTAAAGGAAAAGAAAAGACGATCCAAACAGAGGTTAATTAACCCAAAAGATCAAAAGTTAACACTAAGTTATGAAGTAGTCAGTATGGGAAAAGAATAGGTTCCTAATATAATCTATCCCGTGACTACTCAGATTAGTGAGATAAAAAAAAAGAAAGAAGAAACCACCTAAATATATGATGTTAACAAAAGACTTGACATACGGATGCGAGTCATGGGCAATGACTACAACCCATAAAAGCCAGATCCAAACCTCAGAAATGAGGTATCTGAGGAAGGTGGTTGAAGTAACAAGAAGAGACATGGTACGCAACCAGACGATACGTAAAGGCCTTAAATCCTACCCCCTGCAGACCAAAGTAGAACAGTCCCAATTAAGATGGTTTGGCCATGTCTGCAGAATGGGAGAAGATCGGATACCACGACAAGCATGGGAAACAAAGAGCCAAGGATCCAGACCCCGAGGACGACCCAGAGTCCGCTGGGAGGACAACATTAGACAATCTTTGAAGGATCGAGGACTAGAATGGAACCAGGCCAGGAGGAAGACAGCCGATAGGATAGTCTGACGCTCTCTCTTCCAAACCTCTACACCTCACGGTAGAAGGGGAACGACTAAGTAAGTAAGTAACAAAAGACATAAGTTTCTTTCTCCGTTCATTCAATTCACACCCATTCAGTGGCCACTTTCAGACTTTTGCTTACCCCTGTAGTTGTCGCAGGCATTCCAAGGAAATACACTAATAAGTAATAAGACTATTTAGTGTCAAATTTAAGTTTTGCCAAATTCAGCCGCATACTCGCCGTAGTTGCTGACTGCAAATTTCACGGGAGTCGCTACATTTAACCAAATTATCAATATCATATCTAACACGTGTTAAAATAGGACCTCTTCACCACTCCGTAATAAATTAGATTTAAAACACACGTGTCTAGCTTATCCTATCGTTTTTAACGCGTGATATGAACACTAGTCAATAGAAAAATTACATAAAATGGATAGAAGTAAATAATATATACCGTCAGTAGACAGTTATTTAATTATTTAATGTATGTACTAGTCAATTTAAAACATCTCTTACTGGGAAATAGCGAGTAATTAAATTTACTTTACGGCTGAAAAGGATTAAGCTATAAGTTATTTAATTAGCACAGAAAATCTCAATGAAATATAATGAAAACTTCAAACACACTAAATCACTTAAAGGCTAGTATATAAATTACCGCAATCAGAAAAATGAAACAGTCCACGAAAATCTAATAATTTTCACTCTGTACGAGAAATCTAAGATATCGAGCTAGTGAATTTCAGATAGATTTCTGAACAACTGATCATGGCTATCGGAGAGACATGGTATATATCCGTAAATTCCGTTCTATCGCTCTTTAATGCGAAAGTCACACCTACTGCCAGACCCGAGCCCATTTGCTGTTCGATTCTTGAATCAAAGGTAATTTTACCCCCTCTGCCGCCGACAACCTCTCTGGCTTGACTTTCATCATCTCCGCCTTGCCGAATATCAGCTACGCAATTAATTCCCCTGAAAGTTTTACAATCCAAGGTCCTTCTCAGACTTAACATCGCCCCTGATCAAATAATCTATTACGCCATGCTCCGCGTTCTCTCTGTTCCACCGTGCTTAATTGCCAAACGGCTCACGTGTTTATTGCACTAGTGAATCCTTCGTTCATGTAGCAAAAAATAAACTAGATGGGGAGAGGCAAAAGTGGATGATCACTGCTGCACTATTTCCATCTGTGACAGGCTCCACAATTCTTTTGCACCATGTGCCGTAATTTAAATTCGTAATAGAGTAAGAAACAACGCTCAGAGAGTTGTTTTGGCACGGGTGTCAAATCTGGCCAACTCTCTGAGCGTTGTTCCGGGGTCAAAGAGTTAAACATACTTAAATTTGATTATGATCGTATATTATAAATGTATGCGGTTATATTACCTTTATAATACCTCAAGCCTTTACATTAATGCTTAAAGTAGATGTAGGAATGAAAGGATACAATATGCAAGATAAGAGAAAGAGAGAAAGGGCATAATGTTAGACGGGCCTGCGTGCCCAAATCTTAACCATTAGAAAATGAAGTTCGTTCTTTCGTTCGTTTGTTCGCACCACTTAACATCATCTTAAGAATCCTAGCAGCCCTTTATCTTCTAGCTCGTAAAATAGACCAGAAATGCGAAACAAGAGAGATAAAATTATATTTTTTTGTAACATGATGTAAACAGAAAATATCATGCAGTTAGCCTGGAAAAATGAGAAATTGGTCGTTGTATGCACGCGAATTAGGTGTGCTATTATGAGTAATTGCCAGCAGTTTTGTTTTGTTTTCTTTCTTCGTGCCGCTGTAAACGTAGTGAAAAGAATTCTTTTGAATATAAAGCGTTTTTAAAGAGAGTTAATAGTTTAAGTGCAATATATTAATAACTTAAAAAAATTAGAGAAATAATTAAACACATGTTTTAAATGTTACAGTAAGGGTTGACTTGACTTATCTTGACTTTGATCCACTGTCAATGAGCGTTAGCTGCTGGTGAAGTATATAAATGTTAGGATGTATGAAAATAAACCTTTTTACTTTTGATAGTAATCATATGATAGTGAGAATAAAGGTCTCAGTTTTAATAGTAAAAAGACAGAAGTAATGGTCGTCTTAAAGAAAATGGATTCCCCACAATGTAATATAAGAGTAAATGGAACAGTTTTAGAACAGGTCAATAGATTTAAATACCTGGGCTCATTAATAACAGTGGATGGAAGATGTGTCTCAGAAGTGAAGTGCAGAATAGCTCAGGAAAAACTGCATTTTATAAAATGAAGAGTATTTTATGCAACGGTTCTTTGTCAATGGAAGTAAGAAAAAGAGTTCTTCAGTGTTATATCGAACTAATCCTGACGCATGGGAGTGAGTCATGGACAGTTATTAAACAAACAGGGAAGGCACTAGAGGCCACAGAGATGGGGTTTTATAGAAGAATGCTAAAAAATACCATGGGCAGCCAAAAAGAGTAATGAGGATGTCCTGAAAGAGACCAATGCGCAAAGGAAACTTATTTCACAAGTTAGAAAGACGCAACCTATTTTTTGGGACATGTTATGAGAAGAGGAAAGCTGGAATATGTCGTAACTGCAGGTAAGATTGAAGGAAAAAGAGATAGAGGAAGACAAAGAGAACAAATACTGGACAGTTTGACATCGTGGCATGGAAGAAGGTCAACAACAGAATTGATAAATTTTACTGGAGACAGGAAGTTGTGGAGAGACTGTGACGATATGGTTGTGCGATCTCAATTCCACTCCGGCAGGATTGCATTACATTCCCGTGCGAGTTATATTTTTTTATTTTTCTCTCCCCTATCATTATTATGTGGCATATTTTATGCACCATTATTTACTCTCTATGCTGAATGAGTAGGGTGAAGTGTCTAACACTCCACTCCCTTACTTAAATATTTGCTATGGGACTGTCTTTATCTTGTTTACCACTCCTCAGACTGATTTAAATTCCGCCAGGTGAACTGGGGTATAATCGTAACAATACCCAGTCATTATCACCGGTCAGCGAGCGAGATTCTTATCATGAAAAGACGGTCTCGCCCGATCAACATCTGTAGAAGCCAATATTGTCTGTCTGAGATAGCCGTTTGAGGTGGGCAGATTACACAGGTGGTAGATTCGTTTATCGTTTCACGGAGCCATCACTGTGTATGATTATCACGATAATCTGTCTGGAGAGACAATATTAGCGATAGGTAGCATCTGGACATCAAATGAGTTCACAGATGGTGTTTATGAGTTGAGCACAAGATGCCGGTGGACGTATGACGCAAAGATATGAAGAGGTCACGCGTGGATATTAAATTTAATATTTATTTTTGAAACACGTGAGGGTATTTTTTTTTTATTTGAAACAACCCTACCCACGTAGTGCTGAACGAGATTCGATTGAATTGGTTGATTTGAGAGGCCGGAATATACAATATATTTCATTGGAGAATTAGGCGGAAACACAGCTGGAATTTGAACTGAGGATTGTGAAATATATATAGTGAAATCAAAGTCAGTACACACACTGCAGCGCAAACGTTAGACTAGCGACTCATAAAAGTCACAAAGAAAAAGGAGACGTTGGACTTGGAAATTCCACAACTATAAGTAACAGATTGAGTATTGGGCAACTTTGGAATTTACAAGTAAACCCGCAAATTTAATACAAGACTGGAAACTTGGGAATTTTATCACAAGTCAAAGAAGAATTAATCAAAAGTCTTCCCAGGCCAGTGATTTCGCAGAACACCCGCCGTCAGGGGAATTAACTCTAATTTCCCAGACCAAGTCATAGAGGAATAGAACAAAAGTTTTCCCAGGCCAGTGATTTCGCAGAACACCCGCCAAAAGAGGAATTAACTGTAATTTCTGTGAAGTATGGACTGTCATTTTCCTTTTCAACCCGCCCGTTCTTTTTATTATTATATGGTTGTTTCTTTTCTCTTCTATTCTTATCAGGTTATTGTTACCAACAGATTACTGGTGGCAATGTATGTAGTTATTATAATATTTATTTGTCTGAGGGAAAGTATTTGTTTTTAGAATCAGGATGCTTTCCTGGCCAAAGATATATCACCCATGATTGATTGATACTTTTGTTATATGGGTTATCTCCCCTGAATATCGAACTTGGCGTATGAATCCAGATTTTGTTGGTCTGTTCCTTGTTGGGCCAGAAACAGATTGTCCTTGCTTAGGTTTATGCAGGAATGTTTATGGTCCGAGTCTATGTTTACTCCTTGTCTATTTAAGACGATTCGGTCTTATTTCGTGATATCTTTGTATGTCTAAGTGGGACTATTTTTCCTTGTACTGAACTTTGGGGGCCTTCAGTTTCTGCGCATGCGGAGACGAAAAAGGGTCTTCCGTGATGATGGAGCCTGGTGAATGCCATGTCGGAGACCAGTCCGAAGTTTGTTGATATCTGTGATCTATTGTGGGGAAGAAGATAGTTTCTGATATGATTATTAAGTCTATGAGTTCCCCAGTGTTTATTCTGTAACGCCAGGAGAGGGCGTATGTGTCCTGCTAGTGTATTTCCCATGCCCAGGTAAAAGAACTTGTTGCTGAACTTTTTCCTTGCTAGGCTTAGATGGGCAGACGTCTACATGATGATTATCTATATCAATATGTCGGGATGACATGTTACCTAGCAGCACTGAATATGATTGTATGCAGCAGTTATGATGAAAGAATATGCTGATTCTTGTAGAAACATTTGTGTTCATGAACAAAGCCTTTATTGAAGCTTTACTATGCATCTGTATAGTGAGTAATGCTCACTGGAACCAGAAGCCATTTTGGTTCCTATATTTTTTGTCGATCATCGATCAGAGAACAGGGATGCCCCTTATTATCAGGTGATGATTAAGAGATCACAGTTATAAAGAAAACCCAATACTGGTGGGTTAACATTGTCTCCAGAAATATTTGCTGAACTTTACCTAAAGGAATCTTCGCTAGAAAAGAGGTTCTGTCTAGGAGTCATGCTTGAACATTATTTATTAACTGACATGATCAGTCAGTAAGGCCTGATGGTTATATTTATAAACAGTGGAAATCCAAGTGCTTGTCTACGCACGTTCCATTGTAATGTTCTTCAACATGAATGCCAACTTAAGGTTGTAGACCATTGATCAACAGTATGATGATATATGTCGACCTGTTTTCCTGTAACTATACCCGTACTGTCCATGTGTGTGCGTCCAATTAAACAGTATGAAACGACCACAGTAGTCTGCATCATTAACTTCTAGCTACGTGTGAGTGAGTGATCGATCTTCTAGTCAACTCTTCAGAACCATTCATGCATTTGCGTATTGACACTCACATTAACACTCATAGTCATCATTACATCCTTGTCGGGGCCTCATTACGTTTTTGGACAAGGTGACCTGTATGCCCAACACTGTGCCGGTTTAGAGTTGACCATTTACACCAATACCAGCTTTATTAACGTGGTGACCAAGAAAAGACGTTTATCAGTTATCTGATTTTTTAAAAAATATTTTCATTTCTTGTCATGGTTCTAATAATTGCAGGAACACCACCACCACCATTTTTTTCCGGGGTGGGGGTAACCTCTACCCGCATTTTGCTTGATCTATTTTGTTTCATTCTTAGCGTGGGCTAGTGAGTCATTCTTGTTGGTAGACGGTCAGATAATTTACGTAACGTTGCGTACATTTTCAGCGAAGCGAGCTTCGTGAGAAGTTTATTCTTTGATTCCCCCCTTTCCAGGGGAGGAAATAACTCTTCGTCGCTCGTAGATTTGTACTGTTAAGTTGGGTAACGGTTCGTCAAATGTTAAGATAATGTTATTATGTTTAAAGAGAAGCTCTTACGATTGTTTTCGATTTTAATTTAGGTATCAGTCATAAGATTACGTCAAAGTGGGGTAGATGCAGTTTGTGGGAGATAATTCTAGATCTGTGACAGCGCCATCTTGAGATCTGTCGTTCTCGGCGCTGGCCCCATCTGGGCAGTCATGTTGTCTATGTGGTTTAGTGCCTTTTGATCACGTTATCTTCAAGCAGATTTATTACAAGGCCATAATAAGCCTACATATTAGTTGTGTTTTTGCTCTAGTTGTGTATATCTGTGTTTTCATGCATTCTGGAGCATAATCGCGTGTGTTATCTGTGTGGCGTAGATTAATGCGCGTAAGCGCGCAGTAAATTGAGTGGTTAGGCCAGGGCTTATAAAAAGGGGTAGCAAGCGGCGAAACTGGGATTGTTGAGACAGCCGCCCAGTGAGAACAGACGAAGAAGACACACAAGAGCCAAGCTGTAAATGCCTTGAGCACGTGAGTTAATTTAAATTAGCATTAGTTTTCTAGGATTCTGAAATTATATCGATGTGGCTATTTTAATGTTTAATGGAATAAATAGATAGATAGATAGATGTGAAAGTTTAAGAGCGATTATTTCATTCTTCAGAAAGGCAGACATAGTGTGAGGCTATTTCACTGCGAAATTTAGATAAGATTAACAATCGCAAGATAGCAACCTCGTGGTGATAAAAGGCGGTGATAGCGAGTCTGATTAAACACGCTCCGCGTGTTAAACCTATAATATGTTATGCCGAGCGACACGCGGTGTATTTAGTCCCAGTTTGGCTTAAGTCGAGAATAATTATATTGTATTCTTTATGTAAAGTAATTTTATTTTATCCTTTAATGTAAAAGTAATTAAGTGTATTTCACGATTATTGATTATTCTACTGTTTATCTTTAGTGGTTACTTAGAAGGGAGAATAGTCATTTAGATTTCTGGTGCGTAAGGCAAGTTGAGACAGGTGTTTCTCTGTTTGCTCCCGGTGGAGCATGGAAACACCAATGCGGCTGGTGTCCACCACAAGTCAACAGAAGCATTTTTATGCTGTTACAGTGGTTGTTCCTGTAATAATGTGTTTCATGTGATGAGTTCCCAATCTCGTCAGGGGTCACATATGACACGTTTGTGGCCAGGCGCACCAGTCGTCACTTACGACATGTTCAGAGTGCGGGAACGAGTATTGATGTGGGTCGGTTGAGAGGTAGTAGTTAATTCTCATTATTGAGATTATTTGTTGTACATGTATTGAAGAATATTATTTTATGTCCAGTTGATTATTATTGTTATGTGAACATGGTTTGTGAGAGCACGTGGGCGTACTTAGAGTTGTATATTTCTCTCCTCCGCTCCTGAGGGAGCATGGGGCCACCGGTGTGGTTTGTCTCAGCATGAAGCATTCAGATGCTCTTGCAGTAGTGGTTTCGGTAGCAACCTATGTTACCCGGTGCGATTGCCAGCCTCATGCACAACACCATACTAGTCGCATTGGACGACACGCATGAGTGTGTGAGATAGTTGATGATATCAGGTGGGCGCATGTTTTCTTTATGGTAAGTGTTATTATCCATGCTATTAATGTTCACTTAGACATTGTTTTATTTATTGTTTTTCAGACAGTCTATGAACACTGACTGGGTGTTCGTTTGATTGTTTGTTGGATTGTTTGTTTGGTGTTCGGTTCTGTTCGGTAGAATTAAATGTTGATCTGCATAAGGCTTTGGGTTGCTTGAATTGTTAAGTCTGCTGCTGAGAGGGTTGCAAGCAACCAATAATTGCAACCCCTGTCAAACGATCCTTTATAAATTTTCTTGGTGCACGGGTCTTGGGTGTGAGGTACCCCCTAGCGCCCCTGTCACAAGTGGCGTCGTCGGCAGGATTGACAGACAGCACGCAGTGAAGCAACTCTTCAGCAATCAGAGCAGCAACAGCCGAAACAGTAGAACACCCAGTTCAGTGCAAGGCAAGGGACGGGATCATCCAGTTTGTCAAGATTTCTAGTCAACTCTACTAGCAACAAGATGGCGGCACGCAACACACGTGCTGCTAGTAGAACTGATAACGAAGATGTGGCTGAGGTGGATGACCCTGTAGTAGGGCTGGATCGTCAACCAGAACGAGTACAGTACATCGTGGTACCTACTCACAAGAGAGTGCGGTGCTTTGGGGAGCGCACGGGTCCTACGGCTGAGGAATATGTCAGAGAGGTGAGAGCTGCCTGGAGAGTAGGGATGATGAGTAAAGAGGACCAGGCAGATGTTATTCTTGACAGTGTGACCCCAAGTGTCCGTAGGGAGCTGAGGATTCAGGCTGATGACGGTGACCCAGAAGCAATGCTACATTCCATTCTTAGGGTGTATGGGGAGCGTCGGAGCATCCCAGAAGTAATGGGCGCGTTCTACTCTACCCGGCAAGGTGCAAGGGAGTCTCTTTGGGAATTCTCCCATCGCATTCACGAGGTGTTTGAAAGTGTTGTAAGGGCACAAAAGCAGAACAACGTCACTCCTTTGGCGCCATCCTTTCTTCGTGACCAGTTTGCTGCTTGTCTGAGAGATGACCTACTAAGAAAGCTTGCAAAGGAAATGATCATCAAGGAGCCTACAGCATCGTTCACGTCGGTGAGGGACTATGCCCTACGGTTTTTGGAGACTGAGCCCACTTCTGGGGCTGGTGTTGCCAGTGTCGAAGCAGCTTCAGGGGCTGGTGTTGCCAGTGTTGAAGTGGCAAGAACAGAGACTGTGTCAGATACGCATGCATTAAACGCAGAAGTAGAGCGGCTGAGAGCACAGGTGGCTCAATTAGAGGCTAAAATTGATGCGATGTCTCAGGAGCAGGGGAGACGTACCAGGACAGTTCGTTGTTTTAGATGCAGAGAACTAGGCCACGTACAGAATCGATGTCCACAGGCGTTAAACTAGACCCCTCTGCGGCTGGGAGTCAGGTTACAGAAGGGGAGCAGAATGGCTCAAAGATAAAGATGGTTGGTGGTCGACCGGAGTGTGAGGCGCTTATTGCAGGGAAGAAAGTCAAAGGCGGCCAGGGATGTAAGGGTAGCAGGAGGCGACCCAGGGCACCAAGGAAGCCTAGGAAAATAAGATGCTTCAACTGTGGAGACCTTTCGAACCACATGGCAGCCAAGTGTCCCCAGGGCCCGCTTCCTAAGCGATGTTTCCATTGTAGGTCCCCGGACCATTTGATATCGGTTTGCCCATCAAAGAGCGCCCTCTCTAAGCGTACCAACACATCTACATTGCCGTCACAGTGCAAGCCAAGAGATGGCCGTGGCAACTGTCACCATAAGGGCGCCGGGAAAAGTGGTCGGCATTTAGAGGAGGAGACTCATCTAAAACTCGTTGAAGGACACGTTTCCAGGCTACGAGGGGCGCACGTAAGAGCAGAGCCACCGTTGCAGAGTTTTGCAGCAGTCCGGAAAGAGAGATGTGACAAGCTGTCGTGTTCTACTCCACTACAGGTCGGAGAATTGGTGAAGAAGAGAATGCACGACGCTGAGAGATCCGAGATTCGTGATATGTGGTCAGAAGACGAGTACGTTGTAGTTCGTGCTCCCACAATGACAGGGGGTCCATATATCATCCAACGAATGGACAGAGCGAGTCCGAGCATTAGAGTAACCAGCAATGACCTGAGACGAAGTGAAGGAAAAGGTGATCCTCCAGATTTGGAGAATACGACTGAAGCGCCTGATTTAGTGCAGTTGTCGGGACGACAACAAAATCAGGCGGGGAATATGTGACAGCGCCATCTTGAGGTCTGTCGTTCTCGGCGCTGGCCCCATCTGGGCAGTCATGTTGTCTATGTGGTTTAGTGCCTTTTGATCACGTTATCTTCAAGCAGATTTATTACAAGGCCATAATAAGCCTACATATTAGTAGTGTTTTTGCTCTAGTTGTGTATATCTGTGTTTTCATGCATTCTGGAGCAATAATCGCGTGTGTTATCTGTGTGGCGCAGATTAATGCGCGTAAGCGCGCAGTAAATTGAGTGGTTAGGCCAGGGCTTATAAAAAGGGGTAGCAAGCGGCGAAACCGGTCTATGTTTGAGAGAGCCGCCCAGTGAGAACAGACTAAGAAGACACACAAGAGCCAAGCTGTAAATGCCTTGAGCACGTGAGTTAATTTAAATTAGCATTAGTTTTCTAGGATTCTGAAATTATATCGATGTGGCTATTTTAATGTTTAATGGAATAAATAGATAGATAGATAGATAGATGTGAAAGTTTAAGAGCGATTATTTCATTCTTCAGAAAGGCAGACATAGTGTGAGGCTATTTCACTGCGAAATTTAGATAAGATTAACAATCGCAAGATAGCAACCTCGTGGTGATAAAAGGCGGTGATAGCGAGTCTGATTAAACACGCTCCGCGTGTTAAACCTATAATATGTTATGCCGAGCGACACGCGGTGTATTTAGTTCCAGTTTTTGGTTAAAGCCGAGAATATTATTCTTTAATGTAAGAGTAATTTTATTTTATCCTTTAATGTAAAAGTAATTAAGTGTATTTCACGATTATTGATTATTCTACTGTTTATCTTTAGTGGTTACTTAGAAGGGAGAATAGTCATTTAGATTTCTGGTGCGTAAGGCAAGTTGAGACAGGTGTTTCTCTGTTTGCTCCTGGTGGAGCATGGAAACACCAATCGTCACTTACGACATGTTCAGAGTGCGGGAACGAGTATTGATGTGGGTCGGTTGAGAGGTAGTAGTTAATTCTCATTATTGAGATTATTTGTTGTACATGTATTGAAGAATATTATTTTATGTCCAGTTGATTATTATTGTTATGTGAACATGGTTTGTGAGAGCACGTGGGCGTACTTAGAGTTGTATATTTTTCTCCTCCGCTCCTGAGGGAGCATGGGGCCACCGGTGTGATTTGTCTCAGTATGAAGCATTCAGATGCTCTTGCAGTAGTGGTTTCGGTAGCAACCTATGTTACCCGGTGCGATTGCCAGCCTCATGCACAACACCATACTAGTCGCATTGGACGACACGCATGAGTGTGTGAGATAGTTGATGATATCAGGTGGGCGCATGTTTTCTGTATGGTAAGTGTTATTATCCATGCTATTGATGTTCACTTAGACGTTGTTTTATTTATTATTTTTCAGACAGTCTATGAACACTGACTGGTTGTTCGTTTGATTGTTTGTTGGATTGTTTGTTTGGTGTTCGGTTCTGTTCGGTAGAATTAAATGTTGATCTGCATAAGGCTTTGGATTGCTTGAATTGTTAAGTCTGCTGCTGAGAGGGTTGCAAGCAACCAATAATTGAAACCCCTGTCAAACGATCCTTTATAAATTTTCTTGGTGCACGGGTCTTGGGTGTGAGGAACCCCTAGCCCCTGTCACAGATCTATGACTCATCGCGTCTGTCTTGCATCAGAAAATTGCTAATATATAAGCAGGCCGGTTTTGTAAGTCGTTTCTCAGTCCTGGAATTTTGTAGCCGTGAAGAGTTACAGACATATTATTCAGTCTGCCCGTATAGTGGGAATATTCTGAAGTCTGGGTATGTACGTAGACTAAATAAGTGGTGTGTAGGAATTTTAGCTAAAGGATTTTAGCAAGTCAGAGTAAGTTTTCTTCTGAATTTAATTTTGTTCTTAGTCAGTAGTTTGCCATCAATTACTTGACCTCTGCCAGTGTATTGTAAGTTTCAGTGGTAATTATACGAAGTATATTTCTTCTGAGATTTAATTTTATTTTTAGTCAGTAGTTTGCCATCAATTACCTGACCTCTGCCAGTGTATTTTAAGTTTCTGTGGTAATTATACGAAGTACAGCCAGTGAGGTTCTCTGTGAAAAGTTTGGTGTTATTATTACTATATATATACATACCTATAGAAATTTAGGACCTACGGCTGGTGTAGTACTGCGTAATATATTAAGAGTACCAGACTATGTTATGATAATGTGACAGGGGCGCTAGGTGTACCTCACACCCAAGACCCGTGCACCAAGAAAATTTATAAAGGATCGTTTGACAGGGGTTGCAATTATTGGTTGCTTGCAACTCTCTCAGCAGCAGACTTAACAATTCAAGCAACCCAAAGCCTTATGCAGATCAACATTTAATTCTACCGAACAGAACCGAACACCAAACAACCAATCCAACAAACAATCAAACGAACACCCAGTCAGTGTTCATAGACTGTCTGAAAAACAATAAATAAAACAATGTCTAAGTGAACATTAATAGCATGGATAATAACACTTACCATAAAGAAAACATGCGCCCACCTGATATCATCAACTATCTCACACACTCATGCGTGTCGTCCAATGCGACTAGTATGGTGTTGTGCATGAGGCTGGCAATCGCACCGGGTAACATAGGTTGCTACCGAAACCACTACTGCAAGAGCATCTGAATGCTTCATGCTGAGACAAACCACACCGGTGGCCCCATGCTCCCTCAGGAGCGGAGGAGAGAAATATACAACTCTAAGTACGCCCACGTGCTCTCACAAACCATGTTCACATAACAATAATAATCAACTGGACATAAAATAATATTCTTCAATACATGTACAACAAATAATCTCAATAATGAGAATTAACTACTACCTCTCAACCGACCCACATCAATACTCGTTCCCGCACTCTGAACATGTCGTAAGTGACGACTGGTGCGCCTGGCCACAAACGTGTCATATGTGACCCCTGACGAGATTGGGAACTCATCACATGAAACACATTATTACAGGAACAACCACTGTAACAGCATAAAAATGCTTCTGTTGACTTGTGGTGGACACCAGCCGCATTGGTGTTTCCATGCTCCACCGGGAGCAAACAGAGAAACACCTGTCTCAACTTGCCTTACGCACCAGAAATCTAAATGACTATTCTCCCTTCTAAGTAACCACTAAAGATAAACAGTAGAATAATCAATAATCGTGAAATACACTAAATTACTCTTACATAAAGAATACAATATAATTATTCTCGACTTAAGCCAAACTGGGACTAAATACACCGCGTGTCGCTCGGCATAACATATTATAGGTTTAACACGCGGAGCGTGTTTAATCAGACTCGCTATCACCGCCTTTTATCACCACGAGGTTGCTATCTTGCGATTGTTAATCTTATCTAAATTTCGCAGTGAAATAGCCTCACACTATGTCTGCCTTTCTGAAGAATGAAATAATCGCTCTTAAACTTTCACATCTATCTATCTATCTATTTATTCCATTAAACATTAAAATAGCCACATCGATATAATTTCAGAATCCTAGAAAACTAATGCTAATTTAAATTAACTCACGTGCTCAAGGCATTTACAGCTTGGCTCTTGTGTGTCTTCTTCGTCTGTTCTCACTGGGCGGCTGTCTCAACAATCCCAGTTTCGCCGCTTGCTACCCCTTTTTATAAGCCCTGGCCTAACCACTCAATTTACTGCGCGCTTACGCGCATTAATCTACGCCACACAGATAACACACGCGATTATGCTCCAGAATGCATGAAAACACAGATATACACAACTAGAGCAAAAACACAACTAATATGTAGGCTTATTATGGCCTTGTAATAAATCTGCTTGAAGATAACGTGATCAAAAGGCACTAAACCACATAGACAACATGACTGCCCAGATGGGGCCAGCGCCGAGAACGACAGATCTCAAGATGGCGCTGTCACATATTCCCCGCCTGATTTTGTTGTCGTCCCGACAACTGCACTAAGCTATGCGCTTCAGTCGTATTCTCCAAATCTGGAGGATCACCTTTTCCTTCACTTCGTCTCAGGTCATTGCTGGTTACTCTAATGCTCGGACTCGCTCTGTCCATTCGTTGGATGATATATGGACCCCCTGTCATTGTGGGAGCACGAACTACAACGTACTCGTCTTCTGACCACATATCACGAATCTCGGATCTCTCAGCGTCGTGCATTCTCTTCTTCACCAATTCTCCGACCTGTAGTGGAGTAGAACACGACAGCTTGTCACATCTCTCTTTCCGGACTGCTGCAAAACTCTGCAACGGTGGCTCTGCTCTTACGTGCGCCCCTCGTAGCCTGGAAACGTGTCCTTCAACGAGTTTTAGATGAGTCTCCTCCTCTAAATGCCGACCACTTTTCCTGGCACCCTTATGGTGACAGTTGCCACGGCCATCTCTGGCTTGCACTGTGACGGCAATGTAGATGTGTTGGTACGCTTAGAGAGGGCGCTCTTTGATGGGCAAACCGATATCAAATGGTCCGGGGACCTACAATGGAAACATCGCTTAGGAAGCGGGCCCTGGGGACACTTGGCTGCCATGTGGTTCGAAAGGTCTCCACAGTTGAAGCATCTTATTTTCCTAGGCTTCCTTGGTGCCCTGGGTCGCCTCCTGCTACCCTTACATCCCTGGCCGCCTTTGACTTTCTTCCCTGCAATAAGCGCCTCACACTCCGGTCGACCACCAACCATCTTTATCTTTGAGCCATTCTGCTCCCCTTCTGTAACCTGACTCCCAGCCGCAGAGGGGTCTAGTTTAATGCTTTGTGGACATCGATTCTGTACGTGGCCTAGTTCTCTGCATCTAAAACAACGAACTGTCCTGGTACGTCTCCCCTGCTCCTGAGACATCGCATCAATTTTAGCCTCTAATTGAGCCACCTGTGCTCTCAGCCGCTCTACTTCTGCGTTTAATGCATGCGTATCTGACACAGTCTCTGTTCTTGCCACTTCAACACTGGCAACACCAACCCCCCAAAGCTGCTTCGACACTGGCAACACCAGCCCCAGAAGTGGGTTCAGTCTCCAAAAACCGTAGGGCATAGTCCCTCACCGACGTGAACGATGCTGTAGGCTCCTTGATGATCAGTTCCTTTGCAAGCTTTCTTAGTAGGTCATCTCTCAGACAAGCAGCAAACTGGTCACGAAGAAAGGATGGCGCCAAGGGAGTGACGTTGTTCTGCCTTTGTGTCCTTACAACACTTTCAAACACCTCGTGAATGCGATGGGAGAATTCCCAAAGAGACTCCCTTGCACCTTGCCGGGTAGAGTAGAACGCGGCCATTACTTCTGGGATGCTCCGACGCTCCCCATACACCCTAAGAATGGAATGTAGCATTGCTTCTGGGTCACCGTCATCAGCCTGAATCCTCAGCTCCCTGCGGACACTTGGGGTCACACTGTCAAGGATAACATCTGCCTGGTCCTCTTTACTCATCATCCCTACTCTCCAGGCAGCTCTCACCTCTCTGACATATTCCTCAGCCGTAGGACCCGTGCGCTCCCCAAAGCACCGCACCCTCTTGTGAGTAGGTACCACGATGTACTGCACTCGTTCTGGTTGACGATTTAGCCCTACTACAGGGTCATCCACCTCAGCCACATCTTCGTTATCAGTTCTACTAGCAGCGCGTGTGTTGCGTGCCGCCATCTTGCTGCTAGTAGAGTTGACTAGAAATCTTGACAAACTGGATGATCCCGTCCCTCGCCTTGCACTGAACTGGGTGTTCTACTGTTTCGGCTGTTGCTGCTCTGATTGCTGAAGAGTTGCTTCACTGCGTGCTGTCTGTCAATCCTGCCGACGACGCCACTTGTGACAGGGGCGCTAGGTGTACCTCACACCCAAGACCCGTGCACCAAGAAAATTTATAAAGGATCGTTTGACAGGGGTTGCAATTATTGGTTGCTTGCAACCCTCTCAGCAGCAGACTTAACAATTCAAGCAACCCAAAGCCTTATGCAGATCAACATTTAATTCTACCGAACAGAACCGAACACCAAACAACCAATCCAACAAACAATCAAACGAACACCCAGTCAGTGTTCATAGACTGTCTGAAAAACAATAAATAAAACAATGTCTAAGTGAACATTAATAGCATGGATAATAACACTTACCATAAAGAAAACATGCGCCCACCTGATATCATCAACTATCTCACACACTCATGCGTGTCGTCCAATGCGACTAGTATGGTGTTGTGCACGAGGCTGGCAATCGCACCGGGTAACATAGGTTGCTACCGAAACCACTACTGCAAGAGCATCTGAATGCTTCATGCTGAGACAAACCACACCGGTGGCCCCATGCTCCCTCAGGAGCGGAGGAGAGAAATATACAACTCTAAGTACGCCCACGTGCTCTCACAAACCATGTTCACATAACAATAATAATCAACTGGACATAAAATAATATTCTTCAATACATGTACAACAAATAATCTCAATAATGAGAATTAACTACTACCTCTCAACCGACCCACATCAATACTCGTTCCCGCACTCTGAACATGTCGTAAGTGACGACTGGTGCGCCTGGCCACAAACGTGTCATATGTGACCCCTGACGAGATTGGGAACTCATCACATGAAACACATTATTACAGGAACAACCACTGTAACAGCATAAAAATGCTTCTGTTGACTTGTGGTGGACACCAGCCGCATTGGTGTTTCCATGCTCCACCGGGAGCAAACAGAGAAACACCTGTCTCAACTTGCCTTACGCACCAGAAATCTAAATGACTATTCTCCCTTCTAAGTAACCACTAAAGATAAACAGTAGAATAATCAATAATCGTGAAATACACTTAATTACTTTTACATTAAAGGATAAAATAAAATTACTCTTACATTAAAGAATAATATTCTCGGCTTTAACCAAAAACTGGAACTAAATACACCGCGTGTCGCTCGGCATAACATATTATAGGTTTAACACGCGGAGCGTGTTTAATCAGACTCGCTATCACCGCCTTTTATCACCACGAGGTTGCTATCTTGCGATTGTTAATCTTATCTAAATTTCGCAGTGAAATAGCCTCACACTATGTCTGCCTTTCTGAAGAATGAAATAATCGCTCTTAAACTTTCACATCTATCTATCTATCTATTTATTCCATTAAACATTAAAATAGCCACATCGATATAATTTCATAATCCTAGAAAACTAATGCTAATTTAAATTAACTCACGTGCTCAAGGCATTTACAGCTTGGCTCTTGTGTGTCTTCTTAGTCTGTTCTCACTGGGCGGCTCTCTCAAACATAGACCGGTTTCGCCGCTTGCTACCCCTTTTTATAGGCCCTGGCCTAACCACTCAATTTATTGCGCGCTTACGCGCATTAATCTGTGCCACACAGATAACACACGCGATTATTGCTCCAGAATGCATGAAAACACAGATATACACAACTAGAGCAAAAACACTACTAATATGTAGGCTTATTATGGCCTTGTAATAAATCTGCTTGAAGATAACGTGATCAAAAGGCACTAAACCACATAGACAACATGACTGCCCAGATGGGGCCAGCGCCGAGAACGACAGATCTTAAGATGGCGCTGTCACATAAACTTGGGAGATAATAGTATATGAACTCGGCAGTTTTGTTTAACTAAAGTGGCCATGGGTATTTAAGTTAGTTGCTGAAGGAATACGTTGGGTGAAGGATATGCTAGTGTTATGATAATGGTGTTTGCATTTTTGGGAATAAATTTAATTGGGCCTAATTCATTAAACCTTGCATAGGCTGCCCCTGATAAAAGTGAAGCCCACAAAAAGCCGTGTTGTGACGGCTATGTGCCTGAGCCACGAACTGGCCTCAGATCAAATCAGGCCAGCCAGCGTCTGTGTTAAACGTAAGAGGCAAGCGTTGTAGAGAGCAGGAGAGGAGACAGGGGGAAAGCTGCGGGGTGGTTTTATTATGGAAGGAGAAATAAAAGAGAAACGGGGTGTATATATTAGTGTGTTTTTAATGATTATATATTAGGATTTTAGTATTGGTGTATATTTGTGGTTATTGTTGTTTCAGCAATTCACGGCTTCGTAGGCCCCCTACGATTACAGCGGACTTTGCCTTCCCTTAGGAAAGGGAAGCAAGAGACATCACGGTACTTAATAGCCGGGGTACGCGCACAGTAACAAGCGCCCTAGCTATTTCTTCAAGACGGTGAGGTATCAGGGAGTCTCCTGATTTGGGGACAACATATTCCTCGGAGTGCAATTTTTCGGGAATTTTGGAGCGCTTGGCTCCTACGGCCCAATACACGACAGGCTACTTTGCCTTGTATTGTTTACATACTGCCACAATAAAGCAGTAGGCCAAAACCCGAAGCGGGTTAATCATCGTTTGTGTATCCAAGTGAGTGCCATCGCTGTCGGCACGATTTCAGCCGAGGCACTTAGCTATAGAGTCGTCAAGGACTCCTTCATCAATTATTCTGGAGAGGAGAGAGGGAGATCATGCCTCTCAATTATTACCGGGAGGAGGTACCTGACGAAGATTAACGCATCTGAGCCTAATAAGCAGCAGACGATTGCGACCAGGAGAGAAAGAGTGGTGTTAGAGGGTTTTCCAGGAACGGTAGTTTTTTTTTTTTTATTCACCTGGGATGTGAGCCTCTGAATAGATGCAGAGGGCTCTCTGTGCGGACTTTAGAGGGTAGACTTTAGTGTGCTGAATTTAGTGGTGGTGAAGTTAGTAGGGTAGGACAGCCTGGAGCGGCTTGAGACCTGTTAGTTAGTTTTGTTTGTTTATAATTTCTTCTCAGTCCGGTCAACCGGGACATAGGACAAAGTGGTGGAGTGTAGTCAGTGGTTTGTGACCACCACGGTTTCTTAGTTTAATTTAACAGTGGTTTAGTGGGTGGAGTCTCTTACAGGGAGAACCCTCTTTCCCCCCCCCCTCCCCCCTCCCCACATAGGTTTTGCTTAAACTATATTTGTTTTTTTTCCTATATGTGTGAAAGCGGTTGTGTAAAATGTTGATAGATTTTGGCATTAATTAATTTTTATTCTTTTTTTCAGCTTGTGCAAACTTTGCACGATTTGTTCGTTTGTTGATGTGGAATTTATTTTTGTTAAATGTTTAATAAATTTAAAAATATGCACTGGATCAGTTTGTATTTCACTACACTGTACCTATAATTTTTAGTTGTGCAGATTAGTTTATGTTACCTTATCTCCACCGGAGCAAGAGGTGGTGAGACAGTAGCTATACAAACAAGTCACAAGTGGTGAGGGAGAGTCAATCGAGGTTCTCACCTTGAAGCTATAAGTCTCATCCTCCACAGTCACTTGAAAATCTCTACTTAATCTATTTCTCAGATCTTTCTCAAACTAAGTGTCTTGTCTCTTTATTTAGACAGACTCTTGTTAAGCCACTGTGTGACAATTTCCCAGACCAAAGTGATTTTGAAGCATCTAATACAGAGCGGTTTCCAGTCTAAATCTGTGCAAGGAGATTGTGTTTTCCCAAAATTTTGGGGTAAGTGTAAACCATTTATTTACTAATGTGAAATTTGATATGTTTCTTGCTAAGTGGTTATATATGAGGCTGGGAACCTCAAAATATGAATACAGTATATGCATGAACCACTATTACCAGAGCTGGTGATTATTTCTGACTAGTCGTGCGGAAATCCGTCAGCAGAGGTGACCCCAGGGCTCCGACTGGAGCAGTAATGAGTGATGATTACATCATGTGTGCCTCAAGTGTAGCATATCATTTTTGAGATGTATGTAACTCGTTAATGTTAGTTCAGGCTCAAATCATATTCTCACTGTCCAGACACATGTTACCCGTTAATCCTCAGAGTAATATTGGTGAATTAAATTTTTCTGAGAGTTTAACATTGGTGGGCGGACAACGGGTACGTGAGCCTGTTAGAGTGCTCGAAAGAAATGTACTTTGCAGAAGGCATTTGTTTTTCTATTTTTCTAAAGTTCGTGGTTACAAGCCATCAGACGATATGTTGTACTAACGCCGCTAGTGTGAGAGAAAAGCGTCCAACCTAACTGCCTACAGTGGAAGAGAGTGTGGAGAAGGCTTCCGTCATCACAGAATTAACCACAGCTGCAGGACTCAGTTAGAGCTACGTTTCTTGTAAAATAGGCGAAAGCAACAGACTTTTGATAAATCCTCACCTACGTCTCGGTGACGAAAACTTTTATCTAAATTTTACCAATCTTTCCATATTTATTTTAACTGTTAAAGACTAATTCGTTATTAAAATTGTCACATGTTGTTTTAAAACTAAACAATCATAGTCGCTTCAGTTTTTATATGTATGAAAGCAAACGTATGAGCCAGATTCTTTAATATATATATATATATATATATATATATATATATATATATATATATATATATATATATATATATATATATATATATATATATATATACCTAGACATATATTTACCTCTAAACAGATCTATTACTTATAAAAGGAATTTCGTTGGATTACACCAACTCAGTGGTCCATGGTTCGATCCCCAGTTGAGGTAAGATTTTTTTTAGTCCGCAAACGGCTCCTGGGTCGACCCAGCCCCAATTGGGTCCATAGCAACTCTGGGAAGGTTAAGGTGGCCGCCGTGATGCTGACCACATCACCCCTAGAGTGCTGATGGTCGAGAAAATATGGGCCTAACACCATATTCCCAATATGCCTCTATGGGCGTGTAAATGGGATCCTTTACCTTACATCAACTTGGGGCTTGAACGGGCTAGACCATTGCTTAAATCCTTCACAAAAGGCGACGGACTAGATATAATGTGTTAACAATTGTTCAGCCCAATGCAACATTGTTCATGCCTTCTGGAAATATCTTGTAAACTATCCCTTAAGGTAGAAGTGTCATTAACCTTCTATATACAGCTCTGCCAAGAGTAATCTTGCACGCAGGTAGATACCTTGGAAACCAATTGTTGCGTGATAAATTCTCGCAACATCGTTTTATTACAATATCTATTTTATAACGCAAGGGCAACAACTGCTTGAAATTTATAGTCACTTTTCTCGGTAAGCATTTGTCTTCCCGCGTTGGTATTGAATGCAGTTAAGTTTTGAGCTGTGGTCTTTTTGCGCTGGACTGCGCATGACTGGTCTGGTTTTTTGGTCGATCGGTTTCCGCCCACCACTAGTGGAGTGAGCGATTTGAATGGCGAAAGAGATGCCTCGTTGAAGAGGGGATCTCCGCTATTTTTTGTTCTGTCAGGGATGTGTAGTCCTCTTAATGAATATTTCGTTTATTCGAGATAATACCTCTAGTGTTTCCCACATGTCGGGAGGCGTGATATTTCTGTGTATTTTCTGAAGGCAAGGTAAATTGACTTTTCATTAACTCTATCGATTTTGGGTCGTGAGCGATTTCGATTCATAGCCTGTCTTCGAAAGTCGTCGTCACGAGATGTTTTCCCAGCTCACATGTCGCTGTATTGTACTGCATCGGTTGATGCATGTCCCAAGGACCATTACTTGCTACTTTGTTAAATGAACTAGGTTTGGAAAACCTTTATTATCTAGAGGATATTTTTGAGGACATTATTTATACTTCGGCAGACGTGTCTGTCTAGCTGAAGTCAGACTAAGGAGAGTGAACTGATCTCATACATCTGGTTATCTCCTGGCTGTTATAGAAAAGGATGGAGTTTTTCACCTGACTACATTTACAGCACTATGAAATATAACATGCATCTGACTCATCATTGTAATGCTGTCTACCGTCTATTGCTGTATTGAATGTTGCTGTGATAATGACTGTTTGATGTGCCTACATATTCGCGTAACCATTTTGTCACTGTGGCGTCCACAATAAATAATGAAGAAAAACGTCAACGGCTGTTACAAGAATCATTGACTTTATACGTCGTGAGTTTACTGACGTCCTATGTGGATTGCCCTGTTATTTTTGTATGAACATTGTTTGACTGAACACATCTGCACACTACACAAAACCAGACATGCGGATACCATCCATCATCATATGGCATCACGCATCATTTGGTGGCCATAAGCTGGTTTGATTCTGGTACCAGCAAACACGGGGTCCCTTACCCACTTCATTTTCAACAAGAATTCATCAGCATCCTTCAAGAAATTAACATTCTTCAATACAGTCAACATCTTCAAAATTTTCAAAGTACTCGGCGTTGCCCGGTAAAAGTCAAAATTTCAACTTTTTGACGGAAACAAGAATTTGACAGTACCCGGCGTTGTTACATGTTGCCGGATAACTCGGACTGCTGTTATCTTTTACGCAAGTCAAGCAAGTTGCTGCTGTCAAGGTTCCAGTGCTGTCGTTTTTGTGAAGGTCAAGTGCCGGTTGAAACGGGTTGTTTTCTGAAGAAGGCCAAGTACCGATTTCCATCAACTTACTTTTGGATTAGAAGGTCAAGTGCCGAAACAACTCAACACACAGTAATTCAGAAGCTCTTGTACCATCGTGTTAGCAGTGGAAGCAGTTCAGATGTGCCATCATCGTTGGAGCTTCGCTCTTTAGGACGTTGATTGACATCCGTTTTTTCTGCTGTTCTACGATTGGAAGCCTATAAGTTAAGTGGCCTGTTTGTATGTAAACTGTGCCCTTATACTTCTGCTGAGTCTTCTGTGTATCATCTCATTCTATATGTTATATGTCTATATGTTATTTGTATATTTATATGTTTATATTTCAGCGGGTTCTCGGTTGGGTGGTGTCTCCGTTAGATTATGCCACGTCATAGAGGTCGTCTATTGTGAGCGTTTTCTGTAGGGTTTGCAAATTTCCGATACTGGAATTTGCTAAGCGACTTCTGTTGCTATTTATGTTAGCTGTGATGACATGTTTTAATATTGTTTTCGTTATTATTTCGCATTCCTTAGTTTTGTTTTGATTTGTTTGTATTTGTTAGCCTACTCTTGTCTATAATTTAGTTTCATACAACATTTTTGTTTATACACTGTGGTGTCATGTATTTTGTTTAATTATAGCGCAGATATCGTCACATTTTTTGTGATATTTCATTAATTTCTGCTTTATTTTTAGTTGATTTCTGCGAACGTTTTTGTATTGTTGCTGATCTTTGTTATTGTTTACATTGTTATTGTTTACATTGTTTGCATTGTTTACATTTTCAATGTTTACATTCTGCATGTGTTTACATAGTCATTGTTTACAGTTATAGTAATTAGTTAATGGGCTATGCTAATGCACTGTTACTACTACACTGATGATAAATGAATGATGAATAGTGTCGTGCACTATTGAATGAGAAGTGCACTTATGATCAAGAATTGATTGTTGATATTTCATATACAAGTTCTTTGATTGGAGACTTGTTTCCCACAGAGACTGGGATAATATAATGTGATGTGAATATACAAGTGCTTAATTAAGACTTGTTACACTTAGGTTTGAAATAAATTAGTTAATTATTTCAGGTTTTGGACTCATATGTTAGACAACATGTCTACATTTGAGCACTTTATTGAGCAGGGTAAATTGCTTGGGAAGACTGGTGATAAGTTAGAAGAATTTGCAACTGCTCGATATGATAAAGCAATGGAAGCTGAACAAAAGAAACTGCATATGGAAGCTGAACAAAAGAAACTGCAGATGCAGGTGGATGAAAAAAGATTCCAAATGGAAATGGAAAAACAAAAAAGGGAATCAGAAGCTGAGGAAAGAAAACTCCAGCTAGAAGCTGAAAGATTTCAAAAAGAGGCTGAGAATAAAAGACTTGAAAAAGAGGCTGAAAATAAAAGACTTGAAAAAGAGGCTGAAAATAAAAGACTTGAAAAAGAAGCTGAAAATGAAAGACTTCAAAAAGAGGCTCAGGCTGAGGAAAGAAGATTACAGAGAGAGTCTGATGAGAGGAAAGAGAAAGCAAAAATGGAACATGAAGAAAAGGTCTTAGCTTTAGAGTTGGAAAAATTGAAATTGACGAGCATGAGTAATGGTAATGATTCAAACAAGGGTTCATCTTCTGGTAAGGCTAATAATGATACTTTTAAGATTAAGTTGCCAACTTTTAGTCCTTCCAGTGATGACATAATGTTCTATCTGGACAGATTTGAACAAGCATGTACAGCTCATAACATAGACAAAGCAAAATATGTTTATCAGTTATCAGGGATACTGACAGGTAAAGCTCTAAGTATATTAAATATGGTGGATGAACCTGACAAGAACAATTATGAGGTTGTCAGGGCCGCTTTGTTAAAGAAATATCAGCTTAACGAAGACGGCTATCGTCTACAATTTAAAAACATGTTACCTGAAAATGGAGTTGAATTCTCCGAGTTTATTGCAAGAATACGCATTACTTTCTCACGATGGGTTGAACTATCTAAGACGGAAAAAACTTATGAAGGACTTATGGACTTAATACTTAGAGACAAAGTCATGTCGTCTGTCAATGAGTCTTTCCTTGCTTTCCTTCATGAACGTAAACCTAAAACAATAAAAGAAATGGAAGATTTCTGTTGCCAATACGTAACTGCGCACCCACACATAACCATGGGTAACTCTAAGGTGAAAGAAGGTTTACCAGTTGCTTCGGCAGCTCCGTATGGCCAAAACTTTGCTCGTAGATCCCAACAAAATTTTGATAGAAAGAGTAGCGGTAATTTCTGTCAAAATCATGGAAACCAATTTCATGGTGATTCTTCTTCGAAGAATTGGAGACAACCTGATAGTACTCGTTACTATCACCCTAATAATTATAAGCATTTCAAAAGAGGATATGGTAATAGAGGTTATTCCTGCCGAAGACCTCAGAACCAAACAAATAGATGTTCGCATCAATGTGAACATGATAGTAATCGTGGAAACTGGAATTCGAACCAGGATAACAATTACAATAGAGACAATAATAACTGCAGAGATAATAATAACTCTGATAACTTCAGAGGTAATAATAGTCGGGGTAGATCTCAACACAAAAAAAAGAGATATCAGCAGGCTAATGCTGTACAACAGGAAACTGAGGGAGCCTGTAATCATGTTGTTGATAGTAAAAACTTTGACGCTGTCACTGGTTCTGCTTTTGACTTTGAGAGAGCAAACAAATGCCCCCAATGCAGTACTTTATTCGAACCGGGTACCATAACTACTTTGAGTTGTGGTCACCCACTTCCCGCTCTTCCTGCTGCTGTTGCGCATGACGGGAGGGGTTCTTTAATCCTACATAAGGGTCTTGTTAATGATACTCCGGTCTCACTACTTTTCGATTCCGGATGCACCACTATTGGTGTTAGACAATCGCTTGTAGATCCATCTTGTGCTACAGGAAGGGTTATTAAATGTGTCACATTTGGCGGCACTCTAGAAAAATATCCTACTGCTGTAATTCGCATTGCCACTCCTTTCTTTACTGGAGATGTGCATGCTTGTCTCTTACCTAATCCTATTGCGGACCTTATTATTGGTCGTATTCACGGAGTTAGGGAGTGTACCCCACAGCAGATTGCTGCTTGGGAAGATAATAACATGCAAGCTACAAATGCAGTGGTTACAAGAGCACAAGCTCTACAAACACCCGAAACTTCACTGAATAGTGATAATGGAGTTGATAGCCAAGATAGTCACTTAGTAATCACTCGTGACTCTTTCATAAAATTGCAAGAAGAAGATAATTCTTTAAAAAAATTCTTCATTCTTGCGAAGAAAGGTGATCCGAATCAGGATACAAATAGAAAATCTTGGATTGCAATGAGAAACGGCGTACTTGTACGTATGGTACAAGATTCGACTACGTCGGCACATTCGCAAATTCTTGTTCCCAAGAGCATGAGAGTGCAAATATTGCAACATGCTCATGACTCTCAATGTGCTGGACATATGGGTTTTTCCCGTACGAAGTCGAGAGTCCTTGCGGCTTTCTTTTGGCCTTTTGTCAATAAGGACATTCGTATTTACTGCCGATCATGCAAGGTATGTCAGGAGGTCAAATCTAGAGGACCACGACATGCTGCGCCTATCCAGGCTGCTGACATTACTATTCGGCCGTTTCAGAAAATGGCCATAGATATTATTGGCCCTTTTAAGGTAAAGTCGGCCAGAGGACATCAGTTTATCCTTACATGTGTCGATATGTGCACACGTTGGCCAGAGGCTATTCCTCTTAAGAGCATATCTACTACAGATATCGCAGATGCTCTTTGGTTGATATTTTCTCGCTTGGGGTTCCCCAGAGAAATATTGTCAGACCATGGCACTCAACTCATATCTGA
Organism: Oreohelix idahoensis; assembly: GCA_024509875.1. Lineage (NCBI taxonomy): Eukaryota > Metazoa > Mollusca > Gastropoda > Stylommatophora > Oreohelicidae > Oreohelix > Oreohelix idahoensis. Next base: position 107,489 of record JAMPIV010016891.1, read on the forward strand.
CACTATGTCACAGGTAATGTCTACCTTACATATTGAACGATCTCTCAGTAGTATCTACCATCCTATGTCTAATGGGTTAGTTGAGCGTCTGAATAGAACGCTCAAGACTTTGCTTGGTAAGATAACTGAAGATCATCCTCAAGATTGGGACAGGGTTTTACCCGCGGCTCTCTTTGCCTATAGAGAAGTCCCTAATGAACACACAGGATTTTCTCCCTTCGAACTTGTCTTTGGCGCGCGTCCACGCGGCCCTATGTCTTTATTACACGATCTCATCACTGCCGATGATATTAGCGATGAAACTCAATCCTCATATGAGTATGTCATTGCTCTTAGACAAAAGATCATTGAGGCATGTAAGCTAGCAACTGCTTCATCAGAAATTGCTAAAGAGAAGGCAAGACAGTTTGCTAACAAGAATAGATGTCTACGACAACTTTGTCCAGGTGACAAAGCATTCGTCCTACTCCCCAGTAGGGAAAATAGACTTCTTATTGCATGGAAAGGTCCGTATGCAATAGTCTCTCGGATTTCCGATGTTGACTATGTGGTCGATATTGATGGAAAGCATAAAACTTTCCACATAAACATGCTTTCGGAATTTCACGAACTTCCGGACTATTTGCTGCCTATTTTGCAGGCAACGGATGATGCTCCTGCACCTCACGGTCATTATTCATCCCTGTCTGTCATACAGGATGAGGAATCTACCTTCTCTGATGTTAATCTTCCCCTTCCAGTGGTTCCATTACATTCTACGGAATCTTGGAAAAACGTTTCTGTTTCTCCTAATCTTTCTGGTGACGAACATCGACAAGTCTCGTCGATGTTACAAACATTTCAGGATGTTCTCACTGACATTCCTGGACACACAGATGTCATAGAACATGACATAATTCTTACCGACAATAATCCAATTAGGGTTAGGCCTTATCCTATTCCTATACACTTTCAGTCGCAAGTGGAAAAGGAATTGGATGAAATGATTCAATTAAATATAATTGAACCATCGACTTCACCATATTCTTCTTCCATGGTTATTGTCCGGAAGAAGGATAAGAACATACGAATTTGTGTTGATTATCGCAAATTGAATCAGGTCACAAAGTTCGATGCTGAACCGATGCCTTTGTTAGAAGATCTACTGATTAGACTTTCTAATTCTAGATTCTTCACTAAACTTGACTTGTCTAAAGGTTATTGGCAAGTGCCTTTAGCAGAGCATGCCAAACCTCTTACTGCTTTTTCTACACCTAGGGGTCTATTTCAATGGAATGTTATGCCTTTTGGTCTCATGAACGCCCCTGCCACTTTCGTTCGCATGATGCGTCGAATTCTGTCACATCGTTCGGATGTCATCGCATACTTAGATGACATCTGTCTCTTCAGTGATACCTGGGAAGATCACTATTTAGGGTTATATGACTTACTGTCCACTCTACGTGAGAATAATTTGACAGCGAAACCTTCTAAAGCTTTTGTTGGTTTTGGTGAAATCTCTTTCCTGGGTCATCGTGTTGGTCATGGTCTCTTGAAGACAGAAGACCACAATACTTCCAAAATACTGAACATCTCTGTTCCTAAAACGAAGAAACAAGTTAGGAGTCTCTTAGGTTTAATTCAATTTTATGGGAGATTTATTCCAAATTTATCTTCGATCATGGCACCTCTCTCAACATTGTTGAAGAAAGGTTCGCCTAATCTGGTCCGTTGGTCTGAAGAATGCCAATCTTCACTAGACCAAATCAAGAATATATTTTCTTCTCCTCCCATCTTAAGATTACCTACTCTTGATAGGACTTTTGTTCTTCGGAGTGATGCTTCATCCACTGGGATTGGAGCAGCACTGATGCAAGAATATGCAAATACTCTGCATCCTGTTATGTACATTTCTAGAAAACTAAATGCGGCAGAGAGGAACTACTCGGTTTTAGACCGTGAGTTGTTAGCGATGGTTTGGTCAATTCTAAAGCTACAAAGATTCCTCCTGGGCGCACATTTCATTCTAGAGACTGATCAGAAAGCTCTTACAGCTATTCAGACTAAGAATTTGAAGAGTTCGAGATCCACTCGATATGCTATAGCTCTTCAACCTTTTCACTTCACGGTACGAGCTATCCGTGGTGCGGATAATGTGATGGCTGACATTTTGTCTAGATGCCCATATGACTCCAACTAATACTTCTGTCCTATATTTCCATATATTACAGAGTCATAACACACCTATATTTCTACAATAGATTAGCACATCTGTACTTACTTTATATGTACACACTATCGTGCTTTGTTGTCATCTTCTTCTGTTCGTTTTTTAAGATGATAGAGGAGGACTGAGTAGTTAATATAAGGGCCGTTAGTTTACTAAACAGCCACAATTATTAATAATGTATTGTACCTTATGAAGCATATTAGTTATTAATTAGCATTATATTGCTTGTACTTTCTCAGAATGTCATTGTTGAGCTGAGGACTTACCTTACTAGTATCAAGCATGACGATTTCTAGATTGTGTACTTACCCTCGGAATACCAGAGCATATGTCCTGGATCGTCATGTAGTTTAACTTTACTATGTACTTATGTCATTACATGTCAAAGAATGTACTATTTAAATTTTCCTATCAGATTTGTACATCCATTTTTAAAGACAATATTAGAGTATGCTGTTTAATGATGATTATGGTAACTTGCATACGTATATTGTGTTTACATGCTAACGTGATGTGTGTTGGTGACACCTCCCCGATGTGAATATTTTTTGAGACATATTTATTTTTCTGTTGAGGTATATCCTCACCAGACACTCTATATTTAGCCTCATGTTAGGCAATTTAATTAATTATCAGCGCATAATTCGTGCGTTTTGAGCCGCTTATCTTATGCTCTTTGATATTTAAAAAAAAAAAAAAATGTTCCACATTTTTTTTTATCGGGAGGAGGTGGTGATATGTTGCGTGATAAATTCTCGCAACATCGTTTTATTACAATATCTATTTTATAACGCAAGGGCAACAACTGCTTGAAATTTATAGTCACTTTTCTCGGTAAGCATTTGTCTTCCCGCGTTGGTATTGAATGCAGTTAAGTTTTGAGCTGTGGTCTTTTTGCGCTGGACTGCGCATGACTGGTCTGGTTTTTTGGTCGATCGGTTTCCGCCCACCACTAGTGGAGTGAGCGATTTGAATGGCGAAAGAGATGCCTCGTTGAAGAGGGGATCTCCGCTATTTTTTGTTCTGTCAGGGATGTGTAGTCCTCTTAATGAATATTTCGTTTATTCGAGATAATACCTCTAGTGTTTCCCACATGTCGGGAGGCGTGATATTTCTGTGTATTTCCTGAAGGCAAGGTAAATTGACTTTTCATTAACTCTATCGATTTTGGGTCGTGAGCGATTTCGATTCATAGCCTGTCTTCGAAAGTCGTCGTCACGAGATGTTTTCCCAGCTCACATGTCGCTGTATTGTACTGCATCGGTTGATGCATGTCCCAAGGACCATTACTTGCTACTTTGTTAAATGAACTAGGTTTGGAAAACCTTTATTATCTAGAGGATATTTTTGAGGACATTATTTATACTTCGGCAGACGTGTCTGTCTTGCTGAAGTCAGACTAAGGAGAGTGAACTGATCTCATACATCTGGTTATCTCCTGGCTGTTATAGAAAAGGATGGAGTTTTTCACCTGACTACATTTACAGCACTATGAAATATAACATGCATCTGACTCATCATTGTAATGCTGTCTACCGTCTATTGCTGTATTGAATGTTGCTGTGATAATGACTGTTTGATGTGCCTACATATTCGCGTAACCATTTTGTCACTGTGGCGTCCACAATAAATAATGAAGAAAAACGTCAACGGCTGTTACAAGAATCATTGACTTTATACGTCGTGAGTTTACTGACGTCCTATGTGGATTGCCCTGTTATTTTTGTATGAACATTGTTTGACTGAACACATCTGCACACTACACAAAACCAGACATGCGGATACCATCCATCATCATATGGCATCACGCATCACCAATATTAGATACTCTTGAGTTTTGGTCACTGTTGGACTATTACTGCAAAGCAGGGGAGGCAATCCGTGACAGAGACATGATCTCCTACGCCACTAGGCATGGTACTTGAAGAAGTAATCGCGAGTTTAATATGTTAAAGAGCCTTCATCTGCTGCATCTTTTCAATTATGCATGAGATAATGTGTTTATTTCTATTTCTGTTTTTTTTTTTTGTGTTTTTTTTTTAATGTGACTTAGGTTCGGTATTGAATTCGCGTTGTATCTGCTTCAAAGATCCCCAATATATGAGGCACAGAGAAAGCACTCATGGCCGTCACAAATACCTTTCCTGGAAAAACTCTACAGAGATGCAAACAGCCTCAAGCTGACCAATGTTTTGTTTTTAAATATTCAAGTTGACGTCTGAAAGAAGAAGAAGAAGAAGAAGAAGAAGAAGAAGAAGAAGATTAGAAAAAAGAAGTAGCATTCTGGTATTCAGGGTACTTATTCCTTCTTCGTTCGCCCTGAAAAGGACGTTGGTTGCGTTGTGTCTGTTTACGCCGGAGCTGTGATATCTGCACCTTTCGGTCGACACATCCGACTTCAGCACCACATTTTTTGGGACCGGGTTTGCCTTCCCTCTGTGATCCCTATTCTCTCAGCCAGACTGTAGTGATGCAGCCTGTTTCCAGGACCACCACGTGGAGGTGGAGTAGGGTCTTGGTCAGCTCTGGTTCGCTGACCCTGATGCAAGCAGTCAAGCTATGGGTCGCTGACTGCGTTCTCTATTGCTGCATCTTTGGGTCCCGTATTCAGGGTACAAATACATCTGTGTCTTATACTGTGTTTATGATGATTGGCTTCTAAATGATCTGGCATGTCTTGCCCCCACCCCCCTCTCGTCCCTAGACGTCGGTTGTCGCATTCCCAAGGGGTTCGGCATTCAACCATGGTTAAGAAGCCCTGGCCAAAAAAAAAAAAAAAAAAAAAATTGGATAGCAAATTTAACCATTATTTTAATGAGGTTAAAAATTGTGATTCTAGAACCATCTCATAAAAAAGACGCTGTGGATTTAGAACTTGTAGCATCGTCCTATTTATGACAATTTGTACGGAGAGCTGAGTTGCATCAGCTGATCTTTATATGCTTCTGAACCCCGCCATCTCGACGGTGAGCCTATCCTGGTTTAGCCTAATTGTCGGTTATAATTAAGGCATTTACTATCACTTTATTTATCGTTGTATGTGTTACTAACTGTATAGTGTAAGCGTCCGATGGACATAGTGGTTAGGGCTCTGGTCTCCCGCGACAAGGATGCCGAGTTCGATTCACACGGTATCGACACACTCCAGTCTACCCAGCTGTAAATGGGTAGCTTACTTTTCTCTTGAGTTGGGGACTGAAAAGGCAGCGAAGAATGGAACTGTTACCCCCCCCCCCCCCCCCCCACCTTTCGATGCTGGACATAGTATAGTCTTCTTCTTCTACGTCCAGTTTGTAGTCATGCTAAATCTGCAGGCCTGTCGCCAGGACGAAGTCTACCCAGCTGTTAGTGGGTACCTGACCATGCTCTTGAGTTGCGGAAGGAGAAGGCAACGAGGAAGAGAACTGGTCACCCCCCACCTCCAGCCTAATCAGCTGTAAATGGGTACCATACTCTGCTCTTATTTTAAGGACAGTAAAGGCAGAGTGAAAAGGATTCCATCAACACCCCCCCCCCCCCGCCCCCTTTTGTTTCTACCATTTAAAAAAAATGACAAATAGGTATGGAGTCTATTTCTTCTTCTTCTGCTTTTTCTTCTTCGTTCACCCTCAGATGTCAACTTGAATAAGTTCAAAGGTCGCAGTAGTCAGCCTGAGGCTGTTGATATCTCCGTAGATTTTCTCCAGGAATGTTACTGGTGATGGCCATATGCGTTTTCTCTGTTCCTCATTTGTTGGGCACCTTTGAAGTAGATGTTCGGCAATCATTTTATCAGTGCCACAGTCACACTCATCCGTAGTTCCTATCTTTAATTTGTTGAATAGATGGTATCTCAATCTGTTATGACCTGTGCGAAGTCTGAAGATTACCACTTGTTCACTTCTGCCGAGCTGGTAATATGGACTGATTTTTTTTTTTTTTTTTTTTGATGGCCTAGATGATCTGCTTCCCACTTGTGCCTGTATCTGCGCTTGATGAAACTCTTGGCTTTCTCATAAGTTATATTTGTGTCAAGTTGAGGAAGCTTTTCCCCTTCCTTTGCCAATCTGTCAGCCTCTTCATTTCCAGGGATGTTGCAGTGAGATGGGATCCACTGCATCACGACTCTTTTGTATTGCTGACATAGTCTGTGAAGTGTTACTCTTAGGTCATCCAATTCAGCATTAATTTGACTTTTCAGCGTTGTAATTACTGACAGCGCATCTGAGAAGATAGCTACTGGTCTCTCTGAGCTTTCTTCTGTCATTAGAATTTCTGATGCAGTTTCTAAGGTCTCTGCCTCTGCTCTGAAGTTACTTGAAAATTTCCCTGTTGCGACTGCCATCTTTTTTTGTGTGGGTCATGCTTAAGCTCAGAAAGACTCCTCCATCCCCATCTTCTGTTGCATTAGTTGCTGATCCATCTGTGTATGCATGGATCCAGGTGTTGCTTGTGTAATGTTTCTCTATATATTTTGTGGTTAGGACTCTCCTTTCTGTTTCATTTTGGCTGTTCTTCTTCTCAATACCAGGAACGTTTTCTATCATTTCAGGGAAGCACTGTTGTTTCCAAATTGGTAGCTTGTGTGCAGTACATATTGGCATAGCTGTTGATATTGCGTTTTTTGGGTCTGCTCTCATCTTTGTTTTGACTGTCTCTACAAAGTTGCTTTGCTTCACTCTTCCCCTTCCAAGTCCATTTATTCTCTGGTACTGTTGGGAGTAGGAAATGCATTAGTTTTAACGCCCAGTTTGGCACTTCGCCAATTCACCCAATAGCCACTCTATGTCACGTGATGAGACCGGCTGGGAAAGTATTGCTAACGAGGCAGGTAAAAAACGAGAGAGAGTTAGCAGCGAAGGGGAATTGAGTGACCAGCCGTCTGGCTGTCGAGATGTGTGTGGCTATGTGTGTTTAGCCCTATAGTGCGTTTCAAAAAGATCGGTCGACGATTGACTTCAAATATCTCCATATTCCTTGCACTGATAAACATGATTTTTTGCATGTGGTCTTATATTTTCAATGTCCCAAAGTTTTTATAAAATTCAATGTTGCAGGTAGTGTTCTTTTCTTGCAAAGGCTAATTCCTTTGATCTTTTTTAACGAAGTAATTATTTTGTCCTGGAAGAAAATAATTTACCGTAAATGAAGGAAGTTGCATATTTTCGGCATAGGCGTATGTACAATTCGAATGTTAGAGGGGTTTGTTAACTGATTACTACGTGAGGTCCTTTTTTATTTCTTCGAAATATTTGAGAGAATAATAACGCCTATTCGTTGTAAATGTTCCTTTTTATACAAAAACGTGAATGGATGCATGAAGAGGTGAAAGTACTGTGTATATTAAAAATAGTAGGGAAATCGCGGAGATAAAAAGGAAATGAATTGGTTTACATATACACATAGATGGAGGAGAAAACATATAAAACATACACATTTATTCTGAGTCAGACGAGTCTAACATATTGATTACTATTTTCGGCTGAACGAACGACAGTCCATCTTTTTTCCAATAGTCATTTTTTCTTTTTAAGACATGGTCTTCACATTTACACCAATAATCTTTGTCTATCTGCGAGAGGGCGGCATATGTTAGTTCTTTCATATTGCATAGTTTGAAAGTTTTATTTTTAGCTGCCACCTGTCCTTTAACTTTTGCCCAAACGAGTTCAATTGGGTTTAAATGTGAATGATAAGGTGGCAGTCTCAAACACATATGACCATGCTGTTGAATCAACTTGTCTATATGGAATATCTTGGTCTTTTGTGATTTCTTAACAAGGGACAGTAATTCAGGTTTCAGAAACCCCTCGTTCAATGGAATGTCTTCTTTTCTGAGCCAAATCTATATAGCATCTTTTGTACTCGAAGATGTCCGGATTTTGTCGTCTTCTGCCACAGCGTTGTGGTATGATGCGTTGTCCATTATCAGACAGGACGGTCTGTCTAGGGGCGGAAGAAGAGTATTTTCAATCCACTCTCTAAATATGTTACCGTTCATCTCGGTATGATAGTCCCAGTTGTCCGTATAATTGGAAGTGAAAATAAGTTCAGCATTTTTCACTAGCCCATTATGTCTGCTGCCTGCATGTGCCATTATCAGACGTTGTCCTTTTCCACTGGGTACACATCTTTTAATCGTTCCATCTGATAACTGCCATTCCTTTTCACTTGTGTGGTGAGCATTGATCCAAGTTTCATCCACATACACAATATCATAATCTTGATTACGCATTTCCCGTACTTCACGTAAATATTTATTTCTCATAGATACTAAGTGCGGCTTCTCGCAGATGACGTTTCTTCCACTAGAGTACTTCCTAAACGTAAAGCCAATGCTTCTAACAGTTCTCCATAATGTTGATTTCGACACATCAATGTCATTGTGTGTTCTCAGCCGTCTTCACTGCCATTGTATGCAGTGTAAGAAACTTGACTTTCATACCCATTGTATTGCAGACCTAGAATACCGCAAGATACGCCTATGCACTGAAATACACATTCAGTAGAACGGTAACTGAACACACCAGAAGGGTCAATGTAATGTTCAAAACAGTGCGGTAGTGAGCTGAAACACTTAGAAAATCACGTGACATGCGTTCAAGATGTTAAATCGAAATAGCTCACAAATATGAAGGGGTAAGCCCTTTAAAATTACGGTTGGACTAGGAGGTACTCGATTTTGTATACTTTAAATAAAGAAAATTTAAAACCATAAGTTTGTTAACAAGGAAAAAAATGTCCCCCACGGGACATAGCGATCATTAGGTCATATGCAAAGTTGCAACAATTACGATCACGTGGTTGCAGAGATATTGAATATTAAACAGCGGCTAACATTGTGAAACGCACTATAATATATATTCCTGTGTATAATATCCTTTACATGGAAGTATGCAACTGTATGTCATATTTAACTATTGAAAGAATTGTTCATGCAAATGAGTGACTTTTATTATTATTATTAATCTTGATTATGTTCTAATCGCCTGACCACATCAATGGGTCTATTGTGAAGTTTCGTCATGTGTATTAAAGTTACAAACCGTCACTCAGTTGTTATTACTTTCGTTGGAGAAAGAGATGTGTGCACAAAGTAAGTTAATACTCATTTGCCAGGCACATAAAGAGAGAGAGCCCTGGACATTAAATTCATATCAATATTGGATACTGATAAACAATCGTGCAAACGCTAAAAGGAAACATAAGCACGAAAATCACCTTCCTCAACAGTTCGGTAGCCAAGCCTCGCGAATTTTATGCCTGAATTAATTATGTGCACCAAGTTTATCTATAATGCATTTGCATCAATTGAACTATAGCATGATTGAATATGAGACTAGAGTTCAGATGCACTTTTAAGGCAACGTGTTTACGCTATTTTGAAGAACTGTGCTGTATAACGATGACTTCTTGTTCATGTAAATGAACTTTCTTGCAAACGAACCTTTTTGCAAACACTGCGGTGAAACCAGCAACCGGGCAAATGAACTTCCCGTGCAAACGAAACTTTGTGACGCACAGCGGCAAATTAGCCACGCCCCGTGACCTTTAACGTCAGCAGGAATTTAGGTCAACAAACACTTACTTACTTACTTACTTAGTCGTTCCCCTTCTACCGTGAGGTGTAGAGGTTTGGAAGAGAGAGCGCCAGACTATTCTATCGGCTGTCTTCCTCCTGGCCTGGTTCCATTCTAGTCCTCGGTCCTTCAAAGATTGTCCAATGTTGTCCTCCCAGCGGACTCTGGGTCGTCCTCGGGGTCTGGATCCTTGGCTCTTTGTTTCCCATGCTTGTCGTGGTAGCCGATCTTCTCCCATTCTGCAGACATGGCCAAACCATCTTAGTTGGGACTGTTCTACTTGGGTCTGTAGGGGGTGGCATTTTAGGCCTTGACGTATCGTCTGGTTGCGTACCATGTTTCTTCTTGTTACTTCAACCACCTTCCTCAGATACCTCATTTCTGAGGTTTGGATCTGGCTTTTATGGGTTGTAGTCATTGCCCATGACTCGCATCCATATGTCAAGACTGGGACATAGGTGGAGCCATCTTCGTTTTCTTACCAACCTCTCTCTTGCTGAGGAATCCTCGATTTATGGCCTGAAAAAGTCTCCCAGCTGCTGCTTTTCGAGTGGCCAACTCTTCTTTGGTGCCTTCCTTTCGGTCTATAATAGCTCCGAGGTATTTAAAGTGGTCGACCTGCTCCAGGACCTGTTCTCCCAGCTTAATCTGATGTCTTCTTTCTTCTCGTGATATCACCATGGATTTTGTTTTAGAGCTGCTTATGACCATCCCTCTCTTCTCCAGCTCTTTCTTCCAGACGTGCAGGTTGGATTGGAGATGTGCCTCTGATTTAGCAATCAGGGCAACATCATCAGCAAATGCCAGCGCCTTTTCCAGATCTATGAAACAAAGATGGATCTCACTCGCACTCGACCTCATCCAATTGTGGCTCAGCTAGGCGTCGGAGTGGCTCAGCTAGGCGTCGGAGTCTCTGCTCTAGGATTCTAGAGTAGATTTTTTCAGGGACACTGAGAAGGGATATGCCTCTATGGTTTCCACACTGTCGATTGTCACCCTTTTTGAAAATTGGTGTTATGATGGCGATCTCCCAATCCTTTGGTATGGTCTTGTTGCACCATGCTGCCTGTAGGACTCTTAAGAGTAACAGGTCGCCTGATGCTCCCATGTACTTAACCATTTCTGGTGTTATACCATCATGCCCTGCTGCTTTGCCCATCTTGATTTTCTCCAGTGCTGCCTTCAGTTCTTCCATCTTTATGTCATCTTCATCACCATTGGTTTCCTCTTCTGTGCTAGTGGTTTTCATTTCTGATGTTTGACCTTGCTCACCATCAAGGAGTTCTGAGAAATATTCTTTCCATCTTTCCATTACTTCCTTCGGGGCTGTCAACAAACACACTTGTATTTATTTCTATTTATGGAATATTTTAAAGACAAACGGAGTACCTATTTTTTCCATAAAGACAAAGCTTTCAGGGACCAATACATTGTACTAACATTTATAAATTTAGAAAAGAAACTTTATGGACCTTATTATTAAGAAATAAATAAAACAGTTCGACCAGACGACATATTATCCCACAAGTTTTCAGAACTATAGTTTCTATTTGTGGCTCAGCGTTGCCTTGCTGATTCAAGCGAGACAGTGTTAACAACGTTACGCCGTGTTCAGACCAAAATAGTTTAGTCTGCATTTAAAGATTCTGGATTGTGATAACCCAGTTTAAAGCATCTTGTGCTTTCATAGCGTGCTCCATCTTTGCTATTTTTTCTTTTTTTCTATTCTATATGTTCAGTGTTGCCATTTTTTTTTAGGTATCATTTTTTTCATTCATCTTCGGAAGTATGATGAAAGGTGATTTTCTATAGGTTTATGTGAGGTTTGCATTTAGGGAATTTTAGCGCTTTGACGCATTCATACTGATAGTCCTTTTTTGCATTGCGAACATTTAATTTTTGTTTAGATGTGGCGTTAGGTATCACGTTTTATTATTGTTTCGTTTATATGTATCACATTGTCAGTTGTTGTAATAGTGCTTTCTATACCTTCTTCTCTTAAGTTGTTAATGTGACGGTTGTTTCGTTTTAGTTGTGAATTATTTGTAGTGTCTAATAGTTATTATTTGTTTACATTTTAATATATAATATTGTTTTTGTTGTCTTATTTTAGTTAATTTTGATTTGTTTTGTGTGTGTTGTATTTGAAAATATACCATCATCATCATCAGTGTCATTGACATCATTGCCTTCATTTTTTTATTGTACATTTGTCTTGACTCATTGATATACATGGCATAATTTTGCATATTTTTTCCTTTTATTATAACCTGTATTGAGCATTGCAGTGTTCATTAACAATATCACCATAATTTAACACATTTTAATTATGTCCTTGGTGGTTTTGTAGGACTTATATAGGTATTGAGTTTTGTATTGTTCATCATTATAAATATCACTACATTTTGAACAGAAAGTAGTTTCTGGTAAGAAACCATGTCTTCGTTTCAGTACTTTATAGAAATTTGGATTAAATTTAATAAATCAGGAGCGGAACTAGAGACGTTTGCTACTGCACAATTTGACAGCTATAATGCAAGAATTGAAAGACAGAATGAACGTGAATTAAAACGTCTTCAGTTAGAACATGATGAGAAGAAAAAGGCACAAGATTTGGAGAAGGACAAGTTAGAACAAAAGGAGAAATTGGAGAGAATAAAGATGGAAGAGAAAGAAAAAGATTTTGCACAAGCTCTTGCACTAGAAAATTAAAAATAGACATGGAGATAGAGAAATTGCGTATTCAGAAAGAGGTAGATGTTGCTGTCGCCTTAAGGAAAGTGGAGTTGGACGTTCCAAAGACATCATCTAGTGCACCTGTGACCACAAACCGGATACGATTGCCAAATTTCAACCAGCAAAGTGACTGCATCGATATCTTCTTACAACGATTTGAGCTCAAGGTCAGTGCGTTGAAGATCCCAAGGGTCAATGGAGTGCAACGTTATTCGATTTCTTAACAGCGGACGCTCTACAGGCTTATTTTGCTCTGGACAGCAGTAGTAGGGAAGACTACGATGTTGTCAAGGAGACATTGCTACGTAAATTTCAGCTTACGGAAGCAGGATTCCGTGATAAATTTCATTCCTGTCTGCCTAGCAGGAAAGCTGACTTTGGAGAATTTATCTCATTAATAAAATTATATTCTAAAAGATGGATAGAATTGTCCGGAATTGATAAGACCTTCACTGGCTTACTTGATCTAATGTTACGTGACAAGGTGTTGTCGGCATGTAGCACCGATCTTGCCTCATTTTTTCAAGAAAGAAAATCGAAAGACCTTGAGGTAATGGAGATACTTGGGAGACAATATATGACAGCTCACCCAGATAAAGAGGTTCACAAACAACTATAAAGGATGCACTTCCAGTATGTGTGGCTCGTCATGACCTTAGAGATGGTGGTCATAGACCTCGATCACATATAACTTCCCAGGGCAGAGGTCACCATCTAACTTCTCACAGAGACGCGACTATGCTTATTCAAACCAAGGTCAGTGGCGGCACAATTCTAGCCATGGTGAGGAAATGCATCACAAACGGATGGATCATAGACCCGCACAAGACAATGCACCCTACAGTGGTAATAAGAATAGTGGCAGATGTTGGTCATGTGCTAGGAATAGACCTTACAAGAAATAATATGGAAACAGTACTAACAAGTACTGTGGGCATAATGACAATAACATTCATGATAAGGGTAATGCATGTGTAACTGCAAAGAAGAATGATGAGAAGGGAGCCGACCATGCCAACGCATGTATTGTTAGCTCACTTAATGATGAAAATTGTTATGGGTGCAAATCTTTATTCCAACCTGGTTCACAGCCCAGATTGATCTGCGGGTATGCTCTACCTGCTATGTCATCTTGTGAGAACGTGGGACGCCTCACGTTATATACTGGTTTCCTGTATAACAGGCATGTAAGTGTCCTTCGTGATTCTGGCTGTACCACTGTCAGAGTCCATAGATTGTTAATTGATGAATCTGCCTTTACTGGTAAAACAGTGAAGTGCATAATATTTGGTGGGAGTATAGAGTGTTACCCAGTGGCAGAAATAGATATTGCCACACTTTTCTTTACAGGTAAGGTAAGGGCATGTGTCCTTGACCAATCAGTATCAGACATTATCCTTGGTAATTTACCAGGTATTACGGAATGCTCTCCAGAGGAGATACATAAATGGGTTGAATCTCACCCAGTGTTGGCTAACGCTGTGGTCACTAGGGCCCAGCATGCCGCTGAATCCAAGGCAGAGCCAGCTATACCATTTAGTGAGAAAGCATCTCTTCAGAATGTTCATAATGTTTCACCCCAGTCGTTCGCGGCCAAACAGCGCGAAGTTGTTGCTTTGCAACCATTGTTTGCTCTAGCAGAGCGCAAACATGTGAAGAAGACAAAAACTTCACGTTACTGGTTTGAATTTAAAAACTCAATACTGACTAGATGCTATGACAACTATGTTTTAGTCAGGAGACAGGTAGTTATTCCAAAGAGTCTTAGACCTATTGTATTGAATACTGCCCATGACTCGCTTTTAGCTGGTCATATGGGGATTAAGCGTACTCTATTTCGTGTCACCTCAAATTTTTATTCGCCCTGCGTTAACAAAGACGTAAAGCTATACTGCAGGTCATGTACAACTTGTCAAAAGGTAGCACGTAGGGGCAAGCACCTGATGTGCATTGCCTTTCACCAAGCTTGCGGTTACAAGTTGGTCAGTCATGTCAGATAGAGGATATCGATATTTCCTAACGTGTATAGAATTATGTACACGTTGGCCGGATGCCATACCATTGAAGACTATCACCTCAGCAGCTGTCGCTGATGCTCTATTTGTTATTTTTTTGTCGCATATAGAACAAGTATCGCTACTTCTTCCAACCAAGGAAAATAAACTGCTAATTTCCTGGCAGGGCCCTTTTAAGGTGGTTGAGAAGAAAACTGATATAGATTATGCCATTGACATAAGGAGCAAAATTAAAACATTTCACATCAATATGTTAAAATTGTACGTGGAGCGCCCTGCAGAGTTAGAACATATCTTGGACAGTATTTCTGATGAACCGGTTCGACAGACTTTGTCAGCTGTTGTGCAATCTGATGATTCTACAGCGAGCGATATTTCTTTTAATATTCCTCTGCTGCCTTTAACATCTTCCGAATCTTGGAGAGATGCAACTGTATCAGGTGATTTAGATTCTAGTTATCGAGAACAGGCTCTTGCTGTTTTAGAATCTTTCTCTGGTGTGCTGACTGAACTTCCAGGTCGCACTGATGTTATCTCTCATGATATTACATTGAGTGATGATCACTCTATCAAACTCAGACCGTATACTATACCTTTACACTACAGATCTCAGGTGGATAGTGAACTTAAGGATATGCTACGCATGGGCATCATTTCTCCTTCTGAATCATCCTATTCTTTTCCTATGGTTCTAGGTAGAAAGAAGGACAAATCTCTTCGCATCTGCATTGATTTTAGACGTCTTAACAGTGTCACTCTCACAGATGCTGAGCCTATGCCTGTTTTGGAGGATCTCTTATCACAACTATCCCAGGCTACATACTTCAGCAAACTAGATCTATCCAAGGGATATTGGTAGATCCCTTTAACTGATAAAGCCAAACCACTAACCGCATTTATGACTCCATATGGTTTATTCCAATGGAATTATATGTGTTTTTGGCCTTGTCAATGCTCCTGCGACTTTTGTGCGCATGATGTGGAGACTCTTAGGAGATAGGTCTGATGTCATCACAAATATAGACGACATCTGTTTATTCCATAGTTCTTGCCAAGAACATATCACAGGATTAAAATCTTTATTAATGCTACTCAGAAAGCATGGTTTGACAGTTAGACCTTCAAAGGTTCAGATTGGGTGTCGAGAAATTTCATTTCTTGGTCACCGTGTTGGTAACCACATGATATACCCTGATGAGCACACTGTCAAACGCATATTAGAATTAGATATCCCTCGGACAAAGAAACAGGTTAGGAGCATGTTAGGACTCATTAACCTCTATCACAAGTTCATTTCGAACTTTTCATCTATTTCTTCTGTCCTGTCATATTTGACTAAAAAGGGAGCTCCTAATAAAATTGTTTGGTCCGATACTTGCAGTGGAGCTTTGAACAAAATTAAAACTGTATTTTCCAAGGCACCTATTTTGGTGATACCTAATATCACTATGCCATTTCTTCTGAGGACTGATGCTTCTCAGACTGGCATTGGTGGTTTGCCTGTTGCAATGGTTCAATGATACTCCACATCCATGCTTGTATGTAAGCAGGAAGTTGCTACCAGCAGAAACTCGGTATTCCACCAGTGAAAGAGAACTCTTGTCCATCATTTGGTGTATGGGCGAGTTATCGTGCTATTTACTTGGCGCACACTTCTACCTCCAGACGGATCACCGTCCACTAACATCCCTAAATCAAAAAACTACGACAAACAGTAGATTACACAGATGGTTTTTGCTTATCCAAGAATACAGATATACAATTATCCCCATCAAGGGATCAGAAAACTTTCTGGCAGACTTATTGTCAAGGAATGTAACTGGAAAGTGAAATTGTTTGTGCCAGATGTTGACATTGTCTGATCTTGTTTTGTTTTTCAGGTGATATACTATTGAAACATTCATGTTACGATTTTAATTGCATTTTTTGAAAGATTGGATTACATTTTGTCTAAACTGTTTAGATATATCTATTTTCATGTCATTTGGTACTACAATTACTATTTCATATATATTATTCTAAGCAGTATGATTTTTCTTTCCTAATAGATTAATAGTTCTTGGGGTAACTATCCACTGTTCTCAAGCGAAAACCCTTGGTTTCCGCTCGGGATCGGGGGGGGGGGGCAATGTTGGGAGTAGAAAATGCATTAGTTTTAACGCCCAGTTTGGCACTTCGCCACTTCACCCAATAGCCACTCTATGTCATTTGATGAGACCGGCTGAGAAAGTATTGCTAACGAGGCAGGTAAAAAACGAGAGAGAGAGTTAGCAGGGAAGGGGAATTGAATGACCAGCCGTCTGGCTGTCGAGATGTGTGTGGCTATGTGTGTTTAGCCCTAATATATATTCCTGTGTATAATATCCTTTACATGGAAGTATACAACTCTATGTCATATTTAACTATTGAAAGAATTGTTCATGCAAATGAGTGACTATTATTATTGATATTAATCTTGATTATGTTCTAATCGCCTGACCACATCAATGGGTCTATTGTGAAGTTTCGTCATGTGTATTAAAGTTACAAACCGTCACTCAGTTGTTATTACTTTCGTTGGAGAAAGAGATGTGTGCACAAAGTAAGTTAATACTCATTTGCCAGGCACATAAAGAGAGAGAACCCTGGACATTAAATTCATATCAATATTGGATACTGATAAACAATCGTGCAAACGCTAAAAGCAAACATAAGCACGAAAATAACCTTCTCAACAGGTACATTGGGTGGTCTATCAGCCTCCTGAATTTCCCGGCGTGTTGCTGGGCTCTGCTATCTCTTCTATCCTCCATAGGCTGGAGGTGAGTAATCTTTTCCAACTATTCAATGGGTGTTGACTTCATGCCCCCTGTTATGATTTTCATTGCTTGGTTTTGTCAAAGTTCGACTTAGCTGCCGTTGACCATTCTGCAATGCCATATTCTAAGACTGGTCTCACTCGCCCAGTTCTTTAATACTCTCTCGTCTGCTCCCCAACCCATGCCAGCAAGTTTTTTCATGATTGCTATTCTCTGCCTTGCTCTTGTCCTGTTTCTTTCAATCTGGGTTTTCCAAGTCTTGCCTTGATCAAAGGTAATGCCTAGGTAGTTTGGGTTTTCCTCCAGATGTAGATTTTCCCCATTTAGCACCAGTTTGGAGTCAGTTTGACAATTAAAGGATACTACAAAGCAATGGACTTACTTACTTAGTCGTTCCTCTTCTACCGTGAGGTGTAGAGGTTTGGAAGAGAGAGCGCCAGACTATCCTATCGGCTGTCTTCCTCCTGGCCTGGTTCCATTCTAGTCCTCGGTCCTTCAAAGATTGTCTAATGTTGTCCTCCCAGCGGACTCTGGGTCGTCCTGGAGGTCTGGATCCCTGGCTCTTTGTTTCCCATGCTTGTCGTGGTAGCCGATCTTCTCCCATTCTGCAGACATGGCCAAACCATCTTAGTTGGGACTGCTCTATTTGGGTCTGCAGCGGGTGGGATTTTAGGCCTTGACGGATCGTCTGGTTGCGGACCATGTCTCTTCTTGTTACTTCAACCACTTTCCTCAGATACCTCATTTCTGAGGTTTGGATCTGGCTTTTGTGGGTTGTAGTCATTGCCCATGACTCGCATCCATATGTCAAGACTGGGACATAGGTGGAGTGGTATACAGCCATCTTCGTTTTCTTACCAACCTCTTTCTTGCTGAGGAATCCTCGATTTATGGCATGAAAAAGTCTCCCAGTCGCTGCGTTTCGAGTGGCCAACTCTTCTTTGATGCCTCCCTTTCGGTCTATAATAGCTCCGAGATATTTAAAGTGGTCGACCTGCTCCAGGACCTGTTCTCCCAACTTAATCTGATGTTTTCTTTCTTCTCGTGATATCACCATGGATTTTGTTTTTAGAGCTGCTTATGACCATCCCTCTCTTCTCCAGCTCTTCCTTCCAGACTTGCAGGTTGGATTGGAGATGTGCCTCTGATTTAGCAATCAGGGCAACATCATCAGCAGATGCCAGCTCCGAGATATAGACCTGTCTCATCTTCCAGTACCCCACTGAATACTTTCTTGTTCTCTCCTTACATGCCTTGATGACATCGTCCATAAGGAGTATGAAGAGGTAAGGTGATAGGATATCACCTTGTCTTACACCAGTGGTGGTCCTGAACTCTTCTGACTTATGGTTTGCTGTCCTCACATAATTTCTGCAAGACTTGTAGAAGCTCTGTATAGCATGAATCAGAGGTGCTGGAATATTCTTCCTTGCCAAACAGTCCCAAAGTTTGCTCCAAGGGACCCTGTCAAACGCCTTTTCCAGATCTATGAAACAAAGATGCATCTCACTCTTATACTCAAGGGCCTTTTCACTCAGCTGTCTGAGTGTGAAGATTAGGTCTTGAGTACTTCGGTTTGCTCGGAATCCGCACTGGACCTCATCCAATTGTGGCTCAGCTAGGCGTCGGAGTCTCTGCTCTAGGATTCTAGAGTAGATTTTACCAGGGACACTGAGAAGGGATATGCCTCTATGGTTTCCACATTGTCGATTGTCACCCTTTTTGAAAATTGGTGTTATGATGGCAATCTCCCAATCCTTTGGTATGGTCTTGTTGCACCATGCTGCCTGTAGGACCTTTAAGAGTAATAGGTCGCCTGATGCTCCCATGTACTTAACCATTTCTGGTGTTATACCATCATGCCCTGCTGCTTTGCCCATCTTGATTTTCTCTAGTGCTGCCCTCAGTTCTTCTATCTTTATGTCATCTTCACCATCATTGGTTTTCTTTTCTGTGCTAGTGGTTATCATTTCTGATGCTTCACCATGCTCACCATCCAGGAGTTCTGAGAAATATTCTTTCCATCTTTCCATTACTTCCTTCGGGGCAGTAAGCAATTTGCCTTGCTTGTCCTTTATAAATTTGAGAGGGCATTGTTTTTCCTTCCTCATGTTCTTTAGGGTCTTATAGAACAATTTCTGGTTTTCTTGTGCATCTTTTTCTAGCTTTTCTCTAAATTCTTCCCAGGACTTCTGTTTTGCTGCTGGCACTTTGTTCTTTGCTTCTGTTCTGAGTGTCACATATTCTCTATATTTTTCCATTTGTCCTGTTGTGTTTTTAGCTCCTAAGTATTGTTTCCATGCCATTTTCTTCTCTCTTATTTTCTCTTTGACTTCCTCTGTCCACCAAGGTGTCCTCTTTCTCTGGTTCCCAAGTCGGACTTCACCACATGCTTCTGCAGCAGCTGTCTTTATGATATCCTTGAATTTATTCCAGAGGGTTTCCAAGTCATCAGGTCGTTCTTCTGTGTTGCTCACCGCTGCAGCAATAAGCCCCTGATATCTGGTCTTAATTTCTGGCTCTCTCAGCTTGTAGGTCCTAATGCTCATTTCTCCTGCTCGTTTACTTGGTTTCTTGCGTGATCTTGGGCAGTTCCTAGGCTGAGCAACTCTTTCAGTTGTTCGTTTGATTGTTAGCAGGTAGTGATCACTTCCAATCTCTGGCCCCCTCCAGACTCTTGCATCTCGGACATATCTGAATGAGCTTCTCCGAACAATGGCATAGTCGATCACTGACTTCTCATTCTTGGTTGGTTCACATCTAGTGTATGCATGTATGCGCTTATGGGGGAACTTTGTGTTTGTAATGATCAGATTCTGCTCACTGCAGAATCTAAGGAGTCGCTTTCCATTGTCATTGAGAGTATCTTCTCCATATCTTCCGATAACTCCACCCCATCTAGCATGGTCATTTCCAACTCTGGCATTAAAATCTCCGAGCATAATAACTTCATCTAGGCAGTCATCCACTGTCCTTTGAAGCAGCTCGAAGAATTCCTCCTTGACCTCTGCTCTCTCATCCTCATTTGGCCCATACACTATGACCAGGTTGACTATGGTTTCTCCTTCTTTTAGTTTTACAACCATTATGCGCTCCGAGACAAAGTTCCATCCCTTGATACTATCTTTTTGATTTTGGGCCACAATGCAACCCACGCCCCCTTTAGCTCTTTCAGATATGGGTACACCACTGTAGAGCAACGTGTTGCCATCGAGATCCATGACTCCTTGTCCTTTTTTCTTCGTTTCCGTTATAGCTAGGATTTCTAGTTTTGCTTTCCTCATCTCTTCCACCAGCTCCTCTTCCTTCCCATTTATACTTCTTGTGTTCCAAGTTCCATAAGTCGTAGTCCGTAGTCCGTTCCAGTTCGTCGCCTTTAGAATCAGTCCGGTTTTCTCTCTTGTGTTGCTCGTAATCATAGTTTAAGACAAACAGGTGATTGGCCTGTTGTGCCTTTGCATGGTGGAGGGGCTGCCTCCTTACGGCCTCCATGCAGGCCGCCCTCCTCCTTTTTCATCTGGGCTTGGGACCGGCATAGGCGGAGTTGCTATTAGGAGATAAGTTAGTTGCTTATCCTTTACAGGACGTGGCAATCAACCCCAGCTTTTATTGGCTGTTTGTGATTTTTCTAGGCAATTATTTTCATTCAGTAGTTTGCCATTGCTTTCTGAACGGTACGGCGCTTATACCATTGTTAAAAATCCACACAAAGCGATCTGCTACCAAACCGCCTGCAGCAGGTTTCGAACCTGGTATATCTGGATTATGAAACTGCGTTCATATCCATTAGGCCACAGACGCCGACATTAGGAGATAAAGAAAAGAAATATAGATGTGTTTTGATAAAAGGATAAAGAATACCGCAAACACCTGAACAAATAGATGAACAATACAACGACAGAGAAGATGTGCGACCTAAAAGATGAAGGAGACAAATAAAAAGCATAGGTATTACTGCAAAAAAAAAAATAAAAAAATTTAAAAATTACAATAAATAAGCGAACATGCAAAACAAAGAAGAAATAATGATCAACACGAAGAATTTAATAAACAACAATAATGCAATGCAGAAAGTGAAATAGTAAAACAAAGATAAATATAAAGTAAAAAGTTGATCTGCAAAACAAAATTGCTAAATCTCAGCATATATGATAGCCTGGCCAGTCTTAGCTGGAGGAGCAGAAAGTGATGTTAGTATCTGTTTCATGTTGTTGAATGTAGCTTTGGCCATTCCTATTATCTTCTTGATTTCTGTTTTGCATCTGTCATCTTCTGTTATTATATGACCAAGATAAGAGAAACTCTTGACTTGTTCCAGTATTTTCCCATTTATTCTTATCTTTAATGGTTGCTTATCTCTTGCTTTGTTAATTATCATAGTTTCCGTTTTTTTTTCAGTGTTAATGCCCAACCTATATTCATGACTTATGCTGTTTACTTGCGTCACAAACTTTTGTAACTCCTGCTCACTTTCAGCTAACAAAACTGTATCATCCTCATATCTAAGGTTAATGATTGTAAGGAACATTTATTGTCTACCTTTAGTGCATTAAGCGTCCGATTGGTAGAGTGGTTAAAGCGTTGGTCTCTCCACCTTTACCTTGACCTTTAGTGCATTAAGCGTCCGACTGGTAGAGTGGTTAAAGCGTTGGTCTCTCCACCTTTACCTTGACCTTTAGTGCATTAAGCGTCCGATTGGTAGAGTGGTTAAAGCGCTGGTCTCTCGCGGCAAACGTGTCGGGTTCGAATCACGGTACTTGCACGCTCCAGTCTACCCAGTTATAAATGGGTACCTGACTATTTTAGTTAGGGAAGGAAAAGGCAGCGAGGGGGGGAACTGGTCACCCCACCTCTCGATGCTGGACCAAGAATGATGAAGTCTCTAACACTTCACTTCCCTGAGGCAGTATCTGCTGTGGAACCACCTTTACCTTGACCTTTAGTGCATTAAGTAACACAGTAACATTGGTTCCCAATTACTTGCTTTTTCTTTTACTTGTGTCACAGAATCATTAAGCCGACCTCTTTTCCTCTCCGGCAGTATTTAGTTACATATTTTGAGTGAACTAAATTACGTGCTTTTCTGTGGTCGGCACATTTTCTTTCCCTGCTATCAAGCAGATATTTAGTACTTTCAAATCATCTTACACTTCTCTCAGTGATAAGTCGTCCTGTCTGTTTGTTTACACGTTCATCCCTGCTGGAAAAGGAGACGGATGAGATAATATTAACCGACAATCGTGTTGGAAAGTTTTGGGTGTGCTCGACATCAGGCTACGGATTAGCACTAAAATCGCTCAGCGAATTTGTTTAATCGCTGATAAGGCTGATGTGCCTTCCTCGACCAGATGGGTAAACGCAGAATTTTGTTTGCGCAAGCGCCGGGGGGTTAGATTACTCGCCTGCGCGACACATTTCTGGGCAGACGAGAATGACATAATCATTTCCTGTACACCTTGTTACAAAGACTTTACTTTATATGAAAGTAAAATGTTGTATTTGAGAAAACATTGCCGAGAGAGGATAGGACGTTTTCATTCCATATTTGAGAGACATGACCTCTGCAGTAACTCGCAGATATTTCCATGAGGAAATAATTTGAATTACCTCACAAAACACGCATGTTTGAAACGATTGGCAGAAATTCGGAATGAAAACACAACAACCCTTCCGATTGGAGCCATGCTTAACATTGTAAAAAACAAATGCGGGGGAAGACAGGCATTACAACCTGACACTTAAGCCAGGTAAAGCACTGCCAAAATTCACTCGCGCCAAGAAGACAACCTGACCTTGCCAGAGTTAAGAATAGTACCAGACCGGATCTTGTTTAAGCATTCTTGGGACTTAAATCCCAGGAAAAACTCTACCATAACACGGAAAACCGGAATCTGAGGGAACAGAAACACGTCAAAGTGGGAACTTATTGTTAAAGTAACAACACCGCAGACAAAGTGTAAGAAGCCTCTACAAGTTTCTTTATTTCTCTGAGCAAGCAGTCTGTGAGCCTGTGGCAGAGATTTATGATTAATAAATTTCTATATCTTTTCTTTATTCTACACTTGTCTTTTACCTTTCTTTCGCTCTTTTTTTCGCATACGCTCGATTTTTAACGAATACTCTCCCATTCAAACCTTTGTCTTTTCCTTTCTTATTTAGCAACGCATTTTATTGCTGCTAAACTAAGTTCTTTGATGAGAGATCGAATCGTGTTAATTCGTTCTCGACAGGGATAAGAAGGAAGACTATCGTCTATCACTTTTCTCTGATCTGTTTCGCCTATAGTTAATTATTCTCGGTGAAAGATTTGAGATGAAAGACATTGATTGCTGGGAATGGCCATACGAAGCAGAAGGTGTAAAACGCACACTGGAAGTTTTATTGCCGATGTCTGATCAGATCGAGAGATGTTACTGTAGGTGTTAAGTCTGGTTTCGGTTTCTGTGTGAGAAATCCCTCTTATTAGTAGAATGAGTAAGGAAATATGTAAATTTGGACGTAGGTGCTACATCTGGCAAATGAGTCTGGTTTTCGGGTTTTAGACGTAATATTTTTTTTTCATTTCAGAGAGATATTTACCACAGAAATCTAACTTTATTCATTCAGTACTGCCACAGCTTTAGAGAGACATCTAGCTCGTAGTTCTATAACACGTTGTATAAGTGAAGTTCTTAGTTTCTCGTGGAGATAATCTTAAAAGTTTGTGTGAAGGTAAAATATAAATATTGACTAGTATTGTCGAGTGATATAATTGTTAGTTCGAAGTATATCCTCACTAGATTTCTGTGCAGAATGATTAAATGATAGTTCAGTTATAATTCTCTAAAGTTTACTTTGTTACAGTGGATAGCAAATAAATTATAATTTCTAGCTAACTCATTCGGCTATTAATAAATTTAATTAAATTGCTAGTAACCAGTCAGAGAATAGTTTTACCATCTAAATTAATGCACTGATTCATCATTGAGTATTTCCGAAATATGTATGTATTTCTAATTCATGATGATTGATTTTTGTAAAGACTAGAATTTATTTCACGTTAGTTTTAAACGAAAAGACAAGCTTACGGTTTATAATTTAAGTTAAATAACCGAAGTGAACATATTCTATTTATGCATAGGATTGTATAATATTAGGATTGAGTATTTATGTTTTTCTCTTCCTTATACAGTATCTGGGTCAAACCCAAAACCTACCAGTGGTTTTTCCAGTATATATGAGAATAACCTAGAAGAAACATTTTGTTGTACTTAAATACGTGAGTTTACAAGTTAAAACCTGTCTGGCATTGTGTTTGCATCCAGAAATAGACAGAGTACCCGTCTCACGAACTTTAAGACTAAATGATGTAACTGGGCCTATAGAGCCAGATCATATTTCTTCCCTAAATCTCATGTACATTCAGCCCCTGTGGCGAGAAAAAATTACAAACAGTAACATTTCCGACGTTTGACCAATTGTGGTGTGACCAATAATTCTAGATTGAGAGAAGTTACCAACCTGCCTTTTCCTAAGTACTGGAAACCTCGAAATTCTGACCTTGTGAGCCCGTTTATAATTTCTTACCTGAACTGATTCAAGTGAAATTAACAGTAAAGCTTAAAATATAGTTCTAAAGTGAACGCTTCCCGGAACATTGGACGAAACCTGTATCTGCAGAGCTGGGATTCGCTTTATAAAAAGAATACAGATTCACTGTTTGTGTATGTCCTAAAGCTTGCGCCTGAAGATGAAAGACATCAATTTGTAAGTAAGAAAGTACGTCCGTGGCCATGGGTGAATGAACAGAGAGAAAACAGGACTGAGTGATTCCTTTATGGTATGATTTATGCACCCACTTTGTAATTTCATTATGCAAGTTTGTTGCTAATGTTGTTTTCCTCTTAGAATATATTAATGTATCAACTCTGTTCTTAAACTATAGAGGGAAATACTAGACCATAGCGTATAAATCTGTGACTCTTTGGGGGCTATAACTTTTCTTCTAACGGGATCGTGGGCTAAACAGAGGGGGAAAGGATTACTGCTATGGGTCTATTATTCTTTTAGTAAGTCATTAACCTATGTGTATTTATATGTGCTTGATAAGTGAACTTATTTGTTGTGGATGTAGTGATTTCTAAATACAATATCTAAATTAATATATAACAATATAGGGCATAAAGGCAAAGATAAGAAAGTACAAAAGAATTTTCTGCTAGAAAGGTTGGTATTTTCTACGCCTTCAGATTATTATTTGCTAACGAATAGCCGAACAAAACGGTACCCAATTTTTCAAATTCGTCCTTGACATAAACACCCACTTTTTCTAGTTCTAAGAAAATATTTGCCTAAAATGCATTGTGGAACGAGGAGAGGCAAGGAAAGATTAAATGCTAATTCGTTTCGCATTGATTTTAAACTAAAAGCCAACACTAGCACATTGGCAAGCCTTGCCTTAGGGGTTTCCCCAAATACAATGAAAAAAGTTAGAATTGTGGACACTACGTCATGTAAACATATTAAGCTCTTATTATGAATGACCTAAGCTCTCGTAATTAGCTTGAAAGTACATGAGAAAACAATTGAACAGGAGGTAGTTAAAATCAACAACTAACATGGAAAAAAATTATAGAATTTTGAACTTAGCCACATAGCCCCTTAAACATTGTAGATTCGTGTACCTGAAGACTTGCTGACCAAGAATATGTTATTAGTTATATAAATAGTCCCTCAACTAATTAAATATTGATAAAACAATAAATAGAGATCAGAGATACTGTCAGGTCAAGTCATATCTACTTAGATTGGATAGCATATTTTTTGGAAAAAAAGTAGGTGACAGATAGGCTAGGATGGTACAGTGAATCCGATTGGGTGGCATTTGAAGTGAGACTAAATATTATTGGCTGACCTTTGAATAAACATAAATAACCTAGAAACGTAGGAAAAGTTTGAATGATATTTTTGAAAAGACTGTTTACCCTTGTAAAATTAATAGCGATTGGCTAACTGAACCGATATTGTCAGAATAAGCGTTAAGGGGACGCCATTTCTAGAAAATTTTCAACAGTCATTGATGAGAGCAGGCTGTACTTTTAAATACATTTCTGGACAGCCTGGGCAATAAAACAGATCAAAACTGTGTCAGTCATCTTCTCTGTGTGTATTTCATTGAACATTGTGGTAAGCTTGACATTTATTAACCTGTATTTTATATAAAAATTGAATGTGAAATAATAAAATATGTATGGACATGAGTGGGTCTATAGCGAACATGAGGCAAAGCCTAAAGATTGATCCAACATGTGATAGACTGTCAGAGAGGTGTAAAACTACAAGAATAGGTATGATTGTCATAAAGGAGCATAACACCTATCCTATTATATGGAAGAGATTACAGCTGGAATTGCAGTGGCGTTGTAACTATTAGGGAAAGGAATACTGGTGTACATTGTCACATCAAAAGAAAATGGTGGCATCGGTTTGTATAAGGATATGATCCTTTTGTTTGTTTGTAATGTACATGTCCTTAACTGTGGACTATTAGTGTATGCTAGATATTACGAAGGATGCATACCTTCACATTTCAGAGGTCCTGGGTACTGACGTTAATGTGGTACCAAAGAGCTTGAAAATTGATTGATTCAAGACTCTGCCTGTTTACTGAGAGCCCATGCTAGTGGCCATTGCCTATCAAACAGGGAACAGATTGTCAAGCGAGCAGAGAAAAGGTTCATCTTATATTCTACGGCCAAGATAAGTTCTCGTTCGGCACCTGAAAGCTCAACTACAGAACTTTAAAAGAACGATCTTATGACAATGAAAAACTGGGACAAATATTTAATAGTTCCACAAGTGACAAAATAGAAACAAACATTTCCAAAAGGACATGATTTAAAACAACAAACTAGTAGTATCACCAGTATTACCTTAAAGTAGGAGAACACTACATAAATATATTCGATTAATAATTTTATATATATGGACGGAAGATCTATTGTGCTATTTGACTGATGTAATTGATTATTGTGATTTCACTATTAAATTGTCTGTCCTGATTACAAATAAATTTGAATCAGGATAATAAAACTGTAAAAATCTTATTTACACTAAATTCAACCACAGTCTTAAATAAGATAGTCTTTTAGAGTGTCGTTTGTATGTTATTGTGGTAGTACTGTGTGCTGTTGTGAATAATAAACTATTTGTTTGTATGTTTGTTGATTATTATACATTACACTCTACATCCATAACCCTAGACACAACACGAAGTCAATTAACATACTAATATAAATACATTTTGAATGAGATAAAAAGGTGGTAGTGGAAAGGTACCCTGAAAAGTTCACAATATTATTGGGTATATTCAGGGACCTTCATAGCTAATCTCATTTAATACAAATATAATAATACCTACAACAATTAATAACATCAAATTTACCACAGTGGACAATTTTCTTTATGTTAATAAAATTTACATAAACTTTATTCAAGTGTGTCGGTCAGCTCGTTCCAAAATATCTATATTCCATCGTTATAGTTTTTCACGTCTGTGCGTCTAACTGTCGTCACTCATGTGTGTGGGTATGTGAGTGGTATATATAGATTACTATATATGTTCTAATAGACTGTCTGACTAAACTAGTTCTGTTGTAGAGATAGGCTGAAAGAGAGAAGATTCTCGATTTCAGGGACAGATTCTAATTAGTTTCCACCATCTCACTCGTGAAAATCTATTTCTATTATTATCTCTCACTGAATCACCTCAGGTTCTATTCTATTCAGAAGGGACCAATCTGTGTCTTAATTTCCCTATCATAAATCTACGACAGAGCCTAAAGATTGACGTAAGTTGTACATTTTGAATTCTATATTTTTTCATTATTAATGTGAACTAATACGTATATATTGACATCTGAAGATTAATATGTGAAAATTGCTAGTGGATGTCCAAGTCATTTGAGGCTGGCAACCTCAGCATATAGAATTATGATTTCATGAACCACCACTGTCAGGGCTGGTGACTGCTTTATTGCGAGTTTCTTATAAAGAATCAAAAGCAGAGGTAGTCACAAGTTCCATAGGGAGCAGGGAGGGAATGATGAAAGAAATGTTGTACATACTTGTTATATTATTAAACTTTTCAACCAGTGTAAATGTAAAAACATGAAATGTTCAACCAGTGTAAATGTAAACATATTTAAACTGTAGTGTTAACATTTTCATGTAAAGTTAAATGTACAACTATTCATGTTAAATGTAAAGATAGTTTTTCGCCTACTGGGATTAAGATTAATTCTCATAGAGGGTAAAAATTCTGAAGATAGATGGGATGGTGGAATAGGAAGATGGGGACACATAAGTATGTGTCGGGAAACTCAATACTCAGCGCGTATTTGTTTCCCTTCTTTTGCCATACTAGTTGGTGGTACCAGTTCAGGGTACTATTTCTGGAACAAGTGAGGGTATAAATAGCCTGAATTCGACGCTAGACACCACCATCAGACGGGTCTTAGAGACGCGGGACCAGCTTTGTAGTTACTTCATGATTCTACTCGGAACGTGCTGCAACTATTAAATCTTGCAGAGACGCGTGTGATCCAGTCATCTATCTGCAAAGGCCCAAACATCAGTAGGAGCAGAAACAACTATAGCAGCTAAGTAAAACTTAAAAGCTGTCAAGTGAACTGTCCATTTCCGAAAACCATAACATCACACTGTGATGAATACTTTTTCTAAGTAATTATTCAATTTTATAACTGTTAAAACATAATTGATTATTAAATTTGTTACTTGAATAAAGACAAATCAAAAGTTGATTTAATCATTCTGAATGTACTACAACCGTAAGTCTCAGGCCATTTCTTAAATACACTCAAACAAAGCTATAAATAATAATAATAGGAAATTCGCTGAATTAACTCAGCTGGGAGCTTGGACGAGCTAAAATTATAAGATTACATAATCCTTCACAAAAGTTGACGGCAGATCCTAGAGTTAACGTGCTCAGCCAATACAGCATTGTTCTCGCTTTCTGAATATCTTGTGAAAACTCCCTGGAGGTAGAAGCATCATTATCCTTCTATCTACAACTCTACCAAGAGTAATCTTGTGTGAAGGTAGACACCTTTGAAGACCCACATTAGTTACTCTTGAGTTTTGGCTACTGTTGGACCACTACTGCAGAGCTAAGGGGAGGCAAATCGTGACAACTTGATAAAACTTAAGTCACGTTACCCATCAATATTTTTAAAATGTTTCCCTCGTTTTGGCTACACGCTTCTCATTCAACCTATACACAACGTTTGTCGGTTATGTTAGGGCGCATGTCCAAATGTAGTCGACCCTGTGGACTGGTTATTAATCACCCATCTACCAGACCATAATGTCTTATATATTTGGACATGAGCCCTTATATAACAGACGGACATTGTGCTTTGGTTGAAAGATGCGCGGCCAACCAAAATGAGGCAAAAACCCTTAAATCATTGTTTTATCCAATTATGTAACAAAATAGTAGAGCCCACCTTCTGTTAATTTTAACTCTCCAAGCCACTTCCAGCACGAACACCCAAACCTGTCCTCGCGAGTTTAAAATACACGAAGCTGTCCTGTAATTTCATAGAGAGCGAATTCATAAGAATAATCTCCCCAGAAAACAGTTCTCACATCTAATTAACTTGGTATACACTCCTCATTCATACCTTGTTATTCTCACGCCACGGACAAAATTTGGAGAGCTTACGCCGGTTGAGAATACAAATGGGTTTTTATTTATTTATTTTTCCTATGCTCTTTTTTATTTTAAATTCACGCCCCGATGAAGGAATCCCTTTCGTTCTCACACATAAAGACAGAAAAAGTAAGAAGAAAAACCTCTTGTGCTCATTGTTAGAACGTTTTAAAAGCTCGGAATCGCTCGATGACAGGCGAATTAAACTGGATGAATACCCAGGGGAAACTATACAAATAGGGGCAAAATGGACCTCCCTGCGCTTTCGCAGATTAAGTCAACCGGTTGGAAACCTATTCGAGACCCGTTGGTGCAAACACACAAACAAGACAGACAGGGGAAAAAAGGGGTTTGAATAACTTTGAGGTGGAAACTATCGCAGTCAGTGACAGGGCCTTGGTAAGAAAAGGCTTGTTGAACTCAGCAAAGATGGTAATGCATTTTCGCCAGGATCGTTTGAAAGAAACGTTTTAAAAGTGGGTGATATAAAAGTAGGGGGGGGGGGGGGGAAGAGGGGGGGGGGGGTTCGTAGGGATAATGTGATAATTGCTAAAATATTGGATGTGCTGAATATTTTGCTGAAGCCTACGTCCCAATGTCTGATTTCCACCGATACACACACTCCTTCGTCCATAAACCTAATGACAGGAGTGACAGAGATAGACAGACACACACACACACAGAGAGAGAGAGAGAGAGAGAGAGAGAGAGAGAGAGAGAGAGCAGTCATATAATCTCATTCACTGACAGTAATATAGATCCCAGAGATTAAGACGTAGACAAAGCACAAAAGACAGACATATATTCAGACAGTTGGATAAATAGAGAGACAGGTAGAAAGATAGAGCGACAGGTAGATGATCCCGCAGAAAGAAGGACAGACCACACAGACATAATGGTATGCAAACAGTAAGACAGACAGACAGATTAGACAGATAGATATGAAGGTAGGTAGGTAGGCAGATAGAGAGACAGACAGACAGGCAGACAAATAAGTAGGTAGGTAGATAGATAGATGTATAGAAGCACAGACAGACAGACATAAGACAGGCAAGTAGGTAGGTAGGTAGGTAGATAGATAGATAAATAAATAGATAGATAGATAGATAGATAGATAGATAGATAGATAGATAGATAGATAGATAGATAGATAGATAGATAGATAGATAGATAGATAGATAGATAGATAGATAGATAGATAGATAGATAGATAGATAGATAGATAGATAGATAGATAGATAGATAGATAGATAGAAGTGTAACGGCCAATGTAACTAGAATGTTAGATGTGCAACAACTACTTGTAGACTCCATCAACTGTGATCGCGGGAAGCTTACACCGCCTCACTATGTGCGTGAATGACTATGAGTAAATGTGTGCTCAGTTACTGATTGTGATGATAATATTAATTGATCCTGTCTGAAGTTATTAATATTTTAATTTTAATTTGTAAAACGCTAAAAATTGTATTGCATGGCAGAAATGTAAAAAGGCTATTATGCCTATTTCTTTACCCTGATTAAATAAAGATTTCGTTCGTTCGTTCGTTCACCTTTCGCAACACTAAGATAAGAAGATTAGAGAAAGGTTATAAACTAAGTAGGACAACGCTCAAAGAATGTCATAACACCAACAAGATTAGAAGATGGATTTGTTGAAACCACTTCTGACGATCAGATCACTCTAATGCCTCGTGATTGCTATCTCGTGCAGTTCCCGGGTGCCTCTATAGCGGCAAAGAAAGAATAGAGCTCCGGCACCCTCATGCATGTCGTAGAAGGCGACTAGTATGTGGTCGACTACCGAAGAAGCTAACTGAGGCTCTGAAGGTTGAGAAACACTGCAGAACCGGCTCATGAACTCCTGTTGTATGTCGTGCCTTTTTTCCTGCTCTCCGCCAATAATTGGTTATATGGGGTGTCGTATTATTGTATGAAATTATTTTCTAGGAAAATATGCAATAATTTCCTTAGTATGTATGTTACAGTTTACCTTAAAAGACATTAGACATAAGATTATTCATTCAACATTGCATTAGTGTGCTATATGGTTTTTTTTTTTTTAAAGATTCCAATCCACATTTTGCATATGATAGCCGATCGCAGTGCTCAAGTCACCTATAACTGAATGTAGTTCGTGTAAACACAAAAAAAAAAAAACCATTAACAAATAGGGTGTGTAAAAGTTAGCTCGCGCACATTCAAATTCTCACAAATGGGGAGTTAGTGTAACACGGCTGTTGATAATCTGACATTTAAGGAGGGGAAACCCGAGGCCTGTAAACAGTAAATACATAAACAAACAATACACAAAGGTACCTTTGCGTGTTGATGATAATCTGACATTTAAGGAGGGGAAACCCGAGGCCTGTAAACAGTAAATACATAAACAAACAATACACAAAGGTACCTTTGCGTGTTGATGATAATCTGACATTTAAGGAGGGGAAACCCGAGGCCTGTAAACAGTAAATACATAAACAAACAATACGCAAAGGTACCTTTGCGTGTTGTTGATGTTCTGACAACAACGCAATAGGGAGAGTCAACAATAAAATTGACAGAAAAACAAGAGCAGAAAGTGTTTTGTTTGTGTAAAAAAATGGCCACCGTTGCCTGTGGGCCCGGCCCGTGATGACATTCATGACGCAACCATTGACGTCATTCAGCAACCTATTGAAATTTTGTGGGTTAAGGTTATCCTGTTGTGAACGGAAGTTATTGACATTCAAGAGTTTGAATCAGATGAGATCAAACCAAGTGTCGTCTGCACATCAAAGGTTAGCTACAGCAGATCTTGAGCAATATCTGACCCTAGCCTTTATAGCCACTTCAGCAGACTACTTCCGGTTCGTCTTTGAAACGCCAAGTTTACAAACACGTGCTGTTGATAAGTTATTGAAAATAAAAACCAAAAAAAATAACAAAAATAAATTGGCCTGATGGGTTAATAAACATTTATAACACATAAGGAAGGGAAACCCGAGGCTTGTAAACAGTAAATAAATATTAGACAAACATAAAGGTATATAAATGTTTATACAATACCAAAAACCTACCCTCTGTCCTATACTTACTGTTCGTAAGTCTACTATCATTTACTAGACACAGTATTAAGGTATTTGTCTTGTGTGGACTGACCTATACTGTATAATAGGGGAACAACAGAAGTGATTGCGTCATTAATAGGCTTTCGGTGTTGTGTCTTGCGGTACGCACTAATGACCAGTCATCGAAGCATCATTCTTTGGTGATGCCTAGATGGCAGGGAGGATAGTGTGATTCGCTTGCATAGCCAGGCGGGGTTGTCGCACGGAAGTCCGGGGTTCGAATCCTGGGTAAGCCACTTACGTCTGTTGTTTTTCTGTTGTCTAGTGTTCTACTTCTTTATTTATTACGAGTGCCTGAAAACATACCTTTATGTTTGTCTAATATTTATTTATTGTTCTGGAATCCACAAGGTAAAAGAGGTAGAGGAAGACACACAAAAACGCACGGAGAAGAGAATTGGAGGAGGAAATGAAAGGCATGAAAAAGACATGGAGAGATCTTCAGCTGATGGCACTTTACTTTGAAGGCCTATGCTCCTTGAGGAGCTAAAGGGTATTGAAGGAATCGACATATTAGCCCCATCTTGTTTCTGGGAGTCTCTGAGGAAACAAAGAATGAATTGAACTACAGTTGCCTCAAGCATGTCGTAAGAGTTAGCTAGTATGAGGTTGTGAAAAACAAATTGTTGCTGAAACCACTGTTGCAAGACAACTAGTATGATTTGGTGAGCACTTCTTGCAAGAGAACGCGCTGCAGAGATAGACCCCTTTTCTGTAAGGAGCCTAAACGGAAAATAGGAAGAAGAATCTATCTACATATTTATCCCGTATTAACCCATAGGCCTCGATATTAGAAAACAAAGAATGGAACCGCAGCTTTCACGTCGTTAGAGATGACCATACCAAAGACGCACGTCTATGATCCACGATTCCCAACAAGTCATTGACAATTAGTAAAGAAATAGGAAAAGCCCTTGAATCCACAGAGATGTAATTTCTTTGACTTCTTTCCATGCCACGATAGAAGACTGCCCAGTATCTTCTCGTTTTGTCTTCTTCTTCTGTCTCTTTTTTCTTCAGTCTTTCCTGTGGTTACTGCATCATGTTTCTACATTGTTCATTGTTCTGTTTATCAATTTTGTTGCTGACTTCTTTCCTTGCCACGATGTTAAACTGCTCAGTATCTCTTATCTGCGTCGTCGTCTACCTGTTTTTTTTCTTCCTTATTTCCTGTTGTCACAATATATTACACATTAACTCTGGTTATAGCATATCCAAAGAAGTGGATTTATTCTTTATAATATGAAAAAAGGTAAAGGATCCCGTTACACGCCCATTAAGGCATATTGAGAATATGATGTTGGGCCCATAATTTTCTTGACCATCGGCACACTAGCGGTGATATGGTCAACATCACGCCGGCCACCTTAACCTTCCCAGAGTTGCTCTGGTACCCAATTCATGAGGCTGGGTAGACCCCGGAGCCGTTAGCGGTCTAAAAAACCCCACCTCAACTGGGGATCGAACCATGGACCACCGAGCTAGGAAGCCAGTGTTATAGTATGAAAGATAAGCTTTTTTTGCGCTGTGGCTTCTTCCATGACATCCTTGTAAATCTTTTCCGCTGCACATTGTACTCTTAACAATCAATAAATCAATACTCTTCAGCTCCGCATGCAGCATAAGACAGCAACAAACATACGCCATATCGTCCGGTCACGTACAATCAGCCCAAGGTCTCACAATATCTTCATCATTTGTTATGTCTGTCTCCAGCTGTCTTCACCATATATTCTCAAGTCTGCTTCCACATCTCTCATCTCGGAGATTCCAGCAAAAATGGACTGCCCTGTAACGCCATCAACAGGTTTCCTTAAAGTGTGTCCATACCATCGCCCGGAGTTCCCATTTCATCCCTAGCCCCAAACGGTGTCTGGTGGTATTCTAACGCCCCTTCTGTGAAATCACATTTGTGGGGCCGACAGAGATTTTCCTGCTTGTCTACTAACTGTACATGACTCACGTCCACATATGCGGACTGGCTTTTTGTAACAGTCAAGAGCTTTGTTTCTCACTTCCATTAACACAGATTTGCCCCGTGTAGTCCCTGGGCGGGGGTGTCTCTAAGGAGGCAAAGAAAAAAATAGGACCGTTGCTTCCTCAGGCATGTCGTACCAGGCAACTAACATGCGGTTGTGCATGAGGTTGGCAACTTCATCATTTAAAACAGATTGATACAGAAACAACCCCTGCAAAAGCATGTGATTGTTTGTGCAGGCTTCCAGCGAGGGGACAAGCCGCAGTGAAGGTTCTATGCTCCATACGGGGCGAATGGGAAAATGAATAAACGAATGAATTAGATGTGCTGCATGAGGGACGTTGAATTCGAATTACGGGCCCAAAGTAGATTGACGGGGACTCAAAGAAATAGAAGAAAGAAAGCGAGCAGAAGTTATTGTTAGAACACGTCTACAGAAAGGAAGAGAAGAAAGAAGACAGTGAATAAGGAAAACAAAAAGAGAGAAGGACACAATCCAGCAAGCACCAGACACATCGCCGTGAAACCAGGTGAATTCAAAGATGTCAGTCGTGATCCACGCCCGAAGAATTGGATAACGCCAGCTGACCAATGCCGCGATGAACGAATTCACACGGCAGATATCACTTGACAAACGTCTTTTTAATCATTGACAAAGGGGAGGGGGACGTATCCCGGCAGACGTCTGACAGTTTGACAGACGCGTCAGAACGTGACAAATCATAATCGCAGACTAGTTAACACATCAGCTACGGCTTTCTGGGTGGCTGACCTTATGCTGACCTCTCGGAATGGAAATATCGTTAAGAGCAATATTTAAAATGGTAGGTACTTAATAGCTTCCCTCTCTAGTCTACACAGCTGTAAATGGGAACCTGACTTTGTTAGCGAAGGCAAAACAGGCAGCGAGGAAGGGAACTGGTTCCCCCCCCCCCCCAATCTCATGAAGCTGAACCTAGTATAGTGAAGTCTCTAACACGTTTACTGCCCTACAGCAGTATCTCGTATGGGACTACCTTCACCTGTTGGTTTGGTTTGGTTTGGTTTGGTTTGGTTTAAAGAAATATTTTCATTGCACACGGACAACTCCATCAGTGCTCCGATCTCCTCCCTTAGATCACTCAAGGAAGATCTCAGCGCTGGTGGGTAGGTTTCTAATTATTTTAAATTTTTCCAGGGCAGCAGCCTGATTTCTTTACGATTTCCAACTGCCGTGGAATTTTTAACATGCACAACTTGCACACGGGACCTCCTATTTTTTCGCCCTTATCCGAGAAGGCTAGGCTTCCTATCTAACTATCCAGGAGATCAGAGGGGAGTATGGCATCATTAAGAGCCTCTGGTTCTGAAAAAAAATTCCATAAATTATATTCCCTTAGCTGGGAATCGAACCTGGTACCTCTAGAATTCGAGGCGGACGCCATACCTCTTAGCCATTCCAACCCCCGGATCCTTTTTTAACCTTTTACATATGTGAAATCACAACGTGTAAAATTTTGTCAGTTCAATATGAACATTATAATACTTAATTGCGTTTTTCCTCTGTCTGTACATACGCCTGTGCCCCCCCCCCTCTCTCTCTCTCTCTCTCTCTCTCTCTCTCTCTCTCTCTCTCTCTTTCAAAATGTGTGTGTGTGTGTGTGTCTTTCTCTTTGCATATCATAAACACTATTATTTCCCTTTGCGCTCCCTACGGAGCTTGGAACTATCACTG
This sequence comes from Oreohelix idahoensis, assembly GCA_024509875.1. Taxonomy (NCBI): domain Eukaryota; kingdom Metazoa; phylum Mollusca; class Gastropoda; order Stylommatophora; family Oreohelicidae; genus Oreohelix; species Oreohelix idahoensis. The sequence continues at coordinate 144,323 of JAMPIV010016891.1, forward strand.
CAGACGACCTCTTTGTCAGGGACGCGCCTCGCCAAAACGAGGCCACATTTTATATATTTTTTAAATTGTTCCACGGTGGGCCGATTGTTAAATAACAGTTTTAAACGTGGGAAATTTAAAAAAAAAAAAAACCGAAGTTTCTTGAACTTACACTACTGACATTTACTAAGAATTGATATCCTTTGTGGAAAGGGGGAAACCACAAAAAAAACAGAATGCTGATAAGTTGGCCAAAATAAACAGAGCTGCATTTAAAAAAAATCAATCTCTATTCAAGAGAAAATTGACCGTTTTTTATTGGCTTATTATTTTCACAACTTAGTTGTAGTGAAATTGACAGAGATACAACGGTAAAATCCCTCCAAAGATAACATTTAAGGATAAAAACATAATGCGTAGGCTGCTGATGTACATGATCGCCTAGACCGCGGGTCATCATCCTCCATAATAATTGACTTGCTAGACAGGAGGGGAACGGCGGATCAAAAAGAAAAAAAATATGACTGGAAAGGCTAAGGAGACGCAATTGGGGGGGAAACGGAGAAAAGTCACGTTTCCCAAGTTGACATAAAAAAGTAAGCAACTCGACAGAAGGGACCTTAGATATAATACGCCACAGTCATTTATTGGACGCTTTTGCGATACCAAGCTTTTGATTTGAATGGAGCGGTAAAACGCAGATGTTAGGAATATTACAAAAATTAAAAAGTAATTTTTTCTTAATATTAATGTTAGGAATATAAAAATTAGCTGGCCGGATGGCCTATTCTGAGCAGTGAATTAAGATGGTCTTAATTTTACAAACGGATAGATAATATTGAAGATAATGACAAAAGACAGTGTAGTTCACATCATCGACAGACTGTGTTGAATAAAAAAGTGTCGCAATTTGCACACAAAAACACGACCTTGGACGCAGGTGTTCAAATTTACTTAGTATGGAGGAGAGGGTTTTTGAGCGGTAGCTGTGTCTAAATATAACTTTTAACGACAAAATTTTGGAGGGGAGAGAAAGGTTGGTTCAAAAACCAAGCACATTTTTTTAGAAACACAAGTAGAGACGGACAGACTAACAGATAAACATCCATACTTGACTGAAGCATGACTGAAATGACTTTAGTGTAGAAATTTTGAAATTCAAATAACCTAGGCAGTGATTGGCCACAGACAATCATATCATTAGCGCTCAGACGCGAAAGTGGGGCCATTCTTCAATAGTTGTTCAGTGATAGACACAGATTTTAAAGTGTGGTGATTCCATATGAAAGCAAGTGAAATAAATTTAGGGACGCCATACTATAGCCAGCAGCTCAGCTGAGTTTTGCTAGCAATTCTGTGTTATTTATTCATAATCTGGTAAGATTGAAATTATTTCCTTATATATTTTGAATATTGTTTCGTGTTTGAGTGATTTGATACTGCCATATCGAAATCTAGCCTTACAAACAAGTAGGGATTTGCTCTAGACCCCCCGCCCTAGTCAGGGTCTAGGGACCAACAATGTACATAAACTCCAGCAAGGATTATGCAAGACAGATCAAGTGTTGAGAATAATGATACATATTACCTATCCTCTTTTAGGGCCGAAAACTAATAAACATTTTTCAGGATCTATAGTCTGGGAGGATCTATCTGATGTAAAACCACCATGGTAACCGTGCTGTTTGGTCAGAGAGATCTGACCTGTCTGTATGATGTGGTTGTTGTGTCACTGTTGTGTCCAGACGTGGGTAGAGAATAGATTTTGACACATGGCCCATACTTTGATTGCAGAGCTGCGAGTTTCTGTCGTCAACAAAGCAGTGTCTATTCAGTTGGTGACTTACTCGAGTGTATCTGTACAGTACTTGTGACAGAGACCACCATTGTTGCCCGCCAGCACGGAGAGGTGGGACCACCTGATTTCAGCACCAGAGCGACAACCACAAGATGAGTGAGCCTCTGGTCTGCTGGACATTCACCAAAGCCCTTTAGTTACTAATAACCCCATAAAAATTCCCACCATTTTCTGGACACTGTGTAGTCAATATAGACAGGTGTGATGAGGCCACCCCAACAGTACAAACAGTAACTATCCTCCCAAGTAGATGACTACTAGAACATTTTAATAAAACTAACTAGTATAGTACATATATATGTACACTATTGCATTTATGATATACTATTCCATGCATTTCTTTTCATAATCTCTAAATCCTTTTAAGTTCTGGTCAACCTAAAAAATTGACACAGAACAAAATAAATGTAATATAATTTTATCAAAAATTTTACACACGTGAGTTAGTTCAGTGTATTTTAACAATTATTAATATTATTAGTCTTGTTAAATATCTGTGGGTATATCTATAACCTATTACACTACACGACATATCATAACCCTAGACACTTTACGTAGCCACATTCAAAAAAAAAAAAAAAAAAAAAATTAAGTGTGAGGTCGTAGTGGTAGCAAGAAAGGCCTTCTGACAATTCTCAACTACATTTTATCTCAGGAGCCTTCACAGCTGGCCTCATACAATTACATTTAGTAATATCAACATCATACAATACCATCAAACACCACTACAATATTGGGGGCTCGTCCGGGATAATTAGCCCAACAGTAATATTAGGATCTCCTGGTGGGAGAAATAAAAGTAGGGAAATAAATTGTAAAATTTCCCTTAAAATTAAAAGTGTCCCTGCAGATAAAAGTTGGTGAATCTTCACAGCCAGTAATAATTAATTAGTTAACTGGTTAGTTAGAATTAGTTGGACTATAGTCATAAGAAGTACTTAGTGTATTTACTGGTTAGAGATTTAGCTTGTATATTATTATATTGTCTAAAAAGTATGGCGGAGCTGGCAAAATTTAGATCAGCTGCTGTGCTCACCGCGAAGGAGATGGGAATGGATGGTCAAATTTTAATTCAATACGTAACGACTGAATGTGATAAATATATTGAACGGGAAGAAAGGAGGTTAGTTGAAGAGAAGAGGTTAGAGGCTGATAGAGAAATTAAGAGGCTGCAGATTGAGGCAGAAGAAAAAAGGTTGACTGCCGAAAGGGAGGCAGAAGAAAAACGACAGCAAAGGGAGGCAGAAGAAAAAAGGTTGACTGCCGAAAGGGAGGCAGAAGATAGAAGGTTGCAGAGGGAGCACGAATTACGACTAAGGGAGCTGGAATTACAAGGCCCGGCCCCTGAAAATGGTGCCAGCCCTTTTGCCTCAGATGCTACGCCCAGTCTGGGAGCCTCAAACTCAGCTATGGGGTTTCATTTAGACCATTTTGTTGAGAAAGACGATGACATAGAGGGGTACCTAGGACGTTTTGAGTTATTAGCTACTACATATGGGTTAGAGAGAGAGAGAGAGGTGGAGTTTAAAGCTATCACAGGGATTGAGGGGTACTTCTTATGAAGTATTTGCTAAAATGAACAGGGAAGACCAAGACAATTATGACATGTTAAAGCAGGCTTTGTTATTAAGGTACGAGAAGAATGGTGAATTTTATCGTAAGAAATTTAGAAATGCCAAACTGTTGTCTGGGGAGACATACCACCAATTCTCTGCCAGACTAGAAACCTATTTGGAGAAATGGACGGCTCTGGGGAAGACCCAAGACCTTAAAGAAATGATCATGATTGAGCAATTGAGAGAGTCCATGGCTCCAGACATGAGAAAATTTCTCATGGAACAAGGTGCAGAGAAGTTGGGGGAAATTTTAAATGTTGCTGAGAGGTATCAGGCAGCCCAGGCAGAGGTAAGTGGTGCTAAAAAGAAGCACATAGACAATTTTAAAGCTCCACAGCAATTTAATAAATTTGATAATAGAGAGCAGGGAAATAAAGGTAGGACAAACTTTGAGCGGCCAAGAAATGACTATCGCGACAGAAACTCACAGTTCAATGACCAAAAGTTCAATGAAAGAAAACCGTTGAACCAAGGAAAAAGATGGTGTAAATGGTGCAAGAAGGATAACCATAACACCGAATTTTGTAGAAGGAAACCTTCAAACATTGCTGCAATGAAGTCGGGGACGCAAAGATTAAAGGTTAATCCTAAGGGACAACAGGAACCTTATCACCCCCCAGTTTGTGAGGATGTTATTTGTAATGGGGTCACCATAAGGTGCCTTTATGATACAGGTTTGGATTATGATTCAGTTGTGAAGTCTAGCCTAGTGGACCCAAGTCAGTATACCACAGAAACAGTAGAAATACAAGGGGCGACTAAGGACATACCACTCATGACACTTCCCATCGCAAGGATAACGGTGAAAACTCGCTATGTGGAAGGAGAAATCAGAGCAGCAGTGATAGATGAACCAATCTACCCTCTGATATTGGGGTGTAGATACGTCTTCTTGGGGAACCCCGAGAAACCTGTGATCATGGCGACAGTGCAGACCAGGTCACAGAAGAAGGAGGAAGAAGGTGAACCTATAAATGCTCATCCAGAGGAGATGAGGAAGGCGCAGGCTGAGGATAGGACACTCAAGCCCTGTTTTAAAAAATTGCCCAAATGCCACACACCTCCGAGCAAGGGGGAATATTTCATGAAGAACAAACTTTTATACAGGAAGACAGGAACTAGATCCACTGGTCACGGACAGTTAGTTCTTCCCAAGATATATAGGGCAAACTTAATAAGGAGCTTACATGTTGGAACAGATGGTGACCATGAGAAAGTCGGTACCATCTGCCAAAAGATTGCTCGAAGATACTATTGGCCCGACATAACTGTCGATGTTGAAAACTTTGTAGAAGCATGTGGCGTATTTCATGAGGGAACACCCACAAAGGGAAAATATGTGCAGGACCTAGAAACGCCACGGGGCAACTTTAGGCCTGAAAGGAAAACTAATTATACTCAGGTAGACAAAGTGGAATGGGAGCCCCCTTTTCACACCCAGTCGTCACTTGAATGGATTAACATGGCCACTATGCGACAAGTACAAAGAAGAAATTTAACCCAGCATAATCAGACAATCCCTCGGTCAGGATTATATAAGCTGGAAGAACAGACAAGAGAGCGAAGATCTCTCATAAGCAATCTCAAGTGGGGAGACAAACCCCAGAAAAAAATTGGTAGTGGTCGATTTGTGAGTGATGATTCTAGGAAGAAAAGTCCTCATTATAAAGCTTCTAAGGGACGGGACCTGATGAGTTCCAGGAAAAATACGTATGATAAATTAAAGATCCAGATGTAACTTTATTAAGGACCTGGACAGATGAGAAGGCGGAAGAGACTGTTACCTCATCGTATCAATATGTGAACGAACTGACCACTCGTTTGAAAGCTGGATGGAAACTGGCAAATGATAATTTGAAGCAAGCCAGGAAGAAACATGCAGCATATTTTAATAGGAAGGCAAAGGACAGGGAACTGGCAGTCGGAGAGAAGGTGCTGCTTCTACTACCCGGAAGCCAGAATAAATTACAAATTGGTTGGCAAGGTCCATATACGGTTCTAGAGAAGGTGTCTAGAACAAACTATAAAATTGACAAAAAGGGGAAGGAAAAAGTTTATCATGTAAACCTGTTAAAGAAGTATCTGGACAGACCACTCCAGGAAAGCACCCCCTTATTGACCTTGGCTATTGCAACCCAGATGCAAAAAGAACCACTCACCTCACATGAATACCCATTACATCCTTGTGAAACAGCAGCACAGGTAAAAGTCAGTAAGCACCTGACTAAAAAAAAGAGGGAGAGAGTTCAAAAGGTTCTGGAGGAACATACAGATGTATTAACAGATAAACCAGGCCATACAAATTTGCTACAGTATGACATGAAACTGGTAGACTCAAACCCAATCTGTATGAGAGCCTATTCTATTCCGTTCGCGAAGGAGAAGGCATTGAAGGAAGAAATAGAGTATTTGTTGAAGGAGGGGATTATTTCGCACAGTGAATCATCTTTTAGTTCTAGTGTCGTTTTGTTGAGAAAACCGTCTGGGGAACACAGACTGTGCATAGATTACAGGAAACTGAATGCTGTCACAGAAGGACAAGTGGATCCATTACCAGACACAAAACAGTTATTTGCCAGACTGAACAAGGCAAAATACTTTTCAAAGGTGGATCTTAGTAAAGGCTATTACCAGATCCCAGTGAAGCCTGAAGTGAGACCTTATTTGGCTTTTAGCACTTCGGATGGACATTATGAATTCAATATGCTACCATTCGGACTGAAAAATGCTCCGAGTGTGTTTTCAAGGATGATGCGAAAATTGTTGGATCCCCTGAATAACCCCTGTATCACAAATTTCATGGATGATATTCTCGTCGCCACCGAGACATTTGCAGAACACATTGAAGCTCTGGAGATGTTGTTTGATAGACTTCGGGAGGCGAACTTAACTGCTAGGCCAACAAAATGTTGTATTGGATGCAAAGAGTTGGAATTCTTGGGACACACTGTATATCAGGGTAATATGACCCCTGATCCTAAGAACTTGGAAAAACTGCAGAGAGCACCTAGGCCACAAACAAAAAAGGACGTGCGATCATTCGTGTCGTTATGCGGATTTTATCAGAAATACATCAAGAATTTTAACGCTATATGTGCTCCTCTGACTGATTTGACTCGCAAGGGACTTCCAGATAAAATTATTTGGACTGCACAATGTGAACTAGCGTTCCAAGAGTTAAAGGAAAAACTCACTAGCAAGCCTATTCTCAAACTGCCTGATTTGACACAGGACTTTGTCTTAAGAACCGATGCAAGTAATGTAGGACTCGGAGGGGCTTTGTTGCAAAGATCATCTTCACCTGATGGGGAACTGAAACCAGTCGCTTATGCAAGCCGCAAATTGAATAAGGCGGAACAAGGATACTCCACAAGCGAAAAAGAATGTTTAGCATTAATCTGGGCAATAAAGAAGTTTCAAATCTATCTGTATGGTAGGACATTTGTGGTGGAGACGGACCATCAGCCTCTCGTGTTCTTGTCTCAGGCTAAGCATGAAAACGCAAGATTGCTGAGGTGGTCTTTATTGCTTCAACCTTATCAGTTTAGTATCCAATATATCCCAGGCAAATTGAATGTCGGTGCAGATTTCCTCAGTCGGCACCCCTGTGATCAAAATTAGAGTAGTGGCAGACGTGAGGAGTAATTTTACCTATGTGTATCGCTGGTTTTGGAACTTGCCATAGGCATGTTTTCAAGTGGGGAGATGTGTAGTGAAATTGACAGAGATACAACGGTAAAATCCCTCCAAAGATAACATTTAAGGATAAAAACATAATGCGTAGGCTGCTGATGTACATGATCGCCTAGACCGCGGGTCATCATCCTCCATAATAATTGACTTGCTAGACAGGAGGGGAACGGCGGATCAAAAAGAAAAAAAATATGACTGGAAAGGCTAAGGAGACGCAATTGGGGGGGGAAACGGAGAAAAGTCACGTTTCCCAAGTTGACATAAAAAGTAAGCAACTCGACAGAAGGGACCTTAGATATAATACGCCACAGTCATTTATTGGACGCTTTTGCGATACCAAGCTTTTGATTTGAATGGAGCGGTAAAACGCAGATGTTAGGAATATTACAAAAATTAAAAAGTAATTTTTTCTTAATATTAATGTTAGGAATATAAAAATTAGCTGGCCGGATGGCCTATTCTGAGCAGTGAACTAAGATGGTCTTAATTTTACAAACGGATAGATAATATTGAAGATAATGACAAAAGACAGTGTAGTTCACATCATCGACAGACTGTGTTGAATAAAAAAGTGTCGCAATTTGCACACAAAAACACGACCTTGGACGCAGGTGTTCAAATTTACTTAGTATGGAGGAGAGGGTTTTTGAGCGGTAGCTGTGTCTAAATATAACTTTTAACGACAAAATTTTGGAGGGGAGAGAAAGGTTGGTTCAAAAACCAAGCACATTTTTTTAGAAACACAAGTAGAGACGGACAGACTAACAGATAAACATCCATACTTGACTGAAGCATGACTGAAATGACTTTAGTGTAGAAATTTTGAAATTCAAATAACCTAGGCAGTGATTGGCCACAGACAATCATATCATTAGCGCTCAGACGCGAAAGTGGGGCCATTCTTCAATAGTTGTTCAGTGATAGACACAGATTTTAAAGTGTGGTGATTCCATATGAAAGCAAGTGAAATAAATTTAGGGACGCCATACTATAGCCAGCAGCTCAGCTGAGTTTTGCTAGCAATTCTGTGTTATTTATTCATAATCTGGTAAGATTGAAATTATTTCCTTATATATTTTGAATATTGTTTCATGTTTGAGTGATTTGATACTGCCATATCGAAATCTAGCCTTACAAACAAGTAGGGATTTGCTCTAGACCCCCCGCCCTAGTCAGGGTCTAGGGACCAACAATGTACATAAACTCCAGCAAGGATTATGCAAGACAGATCAAGTGTTGAGAATAATGATACATATTACCTATCCTCTTTTAGGGCCGAAAACTAATAAACATTTTTCAGGATCTATAGTCTGGGAGGATCTATCTGATGTAAAACCACCATGGTAACCGTGCTGTTTGGTCAGAGAGATCTGACCTGTCTGTATGATGTGGTTGTTGTGTCACTGTTGTGTCCAGACGTGGGTAGAGAATAGATTTTGACACATGGCCCATACTTTGATTGCAGAGCTGCGAGTTTCTGTCGTCAACAAAGCAGTGTCTATTCAGTTGGTGACTTACTCGAGTGTATCTGTACAGTACTTGTGACAGAGACCACCATTGTTGCCCGCCAGCACGGAGAGGTGGGACCACCTGATTTCAGCACCAGAGCGACAACCACAAGATGAGTGAGCCTCTGGTCTGCTGGACATTCACCAAAGCCCTTTAGTTACTAATAACCCCATAAAAATTCCCACCATTTTCTGGACACTGTGTAGTCAATATAGACAGGTGTGATGAGGCCACCCCAACAGTACAAACAGTAACTATCCTCCCAAGTAGATGACTACTAGAACATTTTAATAAAACTAACTAGTATAGTACATATATATGTACACTATTGCATTTATGATATACTATTCCATGCATTTCTTTTCATAATCTCTAAATCCTTTTAAGTTCTGGTCAACCTAAAAAATTGACACAGAACAAAATAAATGTAATATAATTTTATCAAAAATTTTACACACGTGAGTTAGTTCAGTGTATTTTAACAATTATTAATATTATTAGTCTTGTTAAATATCTGTGGGTATATCTATAACCTATTACACTACACGACATATCATAACCCTAGACACTTTACGTAGCCACATTCAAAAAAAAAAAAAAATTAAGTGTGAGGTCGTAGTGGTAGCAAGAAAGGCCTTCTGACAATTCTCAACTACATTTTATCTCAGGAGCCTTCACAGCTGGCCTCATACAATTACATTTAGTAATATCAACATCATACAATACCATCAAACACCACTACATTAGTGATCACGCTAAAGTACCATGTGATGTACATATAATAATTCTTATGTAGGGGTTCCTTGAGACATGAACATTATTTCAAGGGTTCTTCCAGGACAAAAGGTTGAGAAAGGTTGATCTGTGGTAAGGTAAGACAATACTCTTCCTCGATTTCCCACACACTTTAATTTCTCTTCACACAACACCAGGACCTGTTTGGTTACAACAATATCTCGTGTATCTCCTAGCAGAGATTATCACACCAATTTCCGTCAATTAATCTCCCACAATGTCTAGATCAACAAGACGAAGAGCCCATGATACTGCCCACCAAAATGCTACACAACCTGGGAGTGGTCAACATTTAGTTTGATCACCACTCAATCATCCCGAGCCACTTCTCCCAATTCACGATTGTCATAATTCTACCTCGTCCATTATCTTTAATTGCGTTGTATATTCGTCCAGAGAGAAGCGTTGCCTTCTGGGACAGTTTTGACCGACTGAGCTTGTGTTCCGGTGTATAGCGACATACCTCCAGAACTCCGGTCAGTTAGGGTCAGATGATAATGATTTCGGAAACTCCGTGGAAATTTTATGTAAGAGTTATGATTTTTAAACGGTTTGACCGTTATTCCCACGATACAGCTGCGAAGTTCACAGGTAGTAGTGGTAGTAGTTGTTGTTGTAGGATTGGTAGTAGCAGTAGTAGTGGTAGTTGTAGTCCCAGTGGTGGCAGTAGTAGCTCTAATGGTAGAGATAGTAGTGGTGGTGGTAGCGGTGGTGGTCGTCGTCGTAGTAGTAGTAGCGGTAGTGGTAGTATAAGTTGTGGTGGCAGTAGTAGTGGTGGAATAAGTGGTGGTAGTAATATTAATAGCAACAGTTATAGTAGTAGTAGTAGTGGTAGTAATAATAGTAGTAGTGGTGGTAGTAGTAGTACTAGTAGCGTCGCAGTAGTAGTAGTAGTAGCGGTAGTAATCGTAATAGCGGTAGTAGTTGTAATAGCGGTAGCAGTAGTAATAGTAATAGCGGTAGTAGCAGTAATAGTAGTAGTTGCAGTAATAGAAGTAGTGATGATAGTAATGGCGGCAGAAGTAGTACTAGTAGCTGTAGTAGTAGTATTAAGACTTTTACGTTATGAAAAGACCATTACAAACTAATAATAAACTCCCCTGGCGAGAAAAAACAAAACCCAAAATGGAATAAATCAATTAACAAATCAAAGAGCTTTATAAACCCAACTATCTAGCTAGGCTTAATGTGACTTAGTTATCGATAACACTTCGCTTTTTTGGTCCCTTAGGTCTCCATAACACTTCGCTTTTTTGGTCACTTACTTCTTGATATCTCTCCACATTTTGGTCCCTGAGTTCTCGGTTTTCTCCTTATTTTGGTCCATCAGTTCTCGGGTTTCTCCACATTTTGGTCCATCAGTTCTCGGTTTTCTCCCCATTTTGGTCCATCAGCTCTCGGTTTTCTCCTCATTTTGGTCCATCAGTTCTCGGTATTTCTCCTCATTTTGGTCCATCAGTTCTCGGTTTTCTCCTCATTTTGGTCCATCAGTTCTCGGTTTTCTCCTCATTTTGGTCCATCAGTTCTCGGTTTTCTCCTTATTTTGGTCCATCAGTTCTCGGGTTTCTCCACATTTTGGTCCATCAGTTCTCGGTTTTCTCCTCATTTTGGTCCATCAGCTCTCTGTTTTCTCCACATTTTGGTCCATCAGTTCTCTGTATTTCTCCTCATTTTGGTCCTTCAGCTCTCGGTTTTCTCCTCATTTTGGTCCATCAGTTCTCAGTATTTCTCCTCATTTTGGTCCATCAGCTCTCGGTTTTCTCCTCATTTTGGTCCATCAGTTCTCGGTATTTCTCCTCATTTTGGTCCATCAGTTCTCGGTCTTCTCCTCATTTTGGTCCATCAGCTCTCGGTATTTCTCCTCATTTTGGTCCATCAGTTCTCGGTTTTCTCCCCATTTTGGTCCATCAGTTCTCGGTTTTCTCCTCATTTTGGTCCAGCAGTTCTCGGTATTTCTCCACATTTAGGCTTCTTAGCTCTCAGTATCTCTTCGCATTATGGCCCCTTAGTTATCAAAATCTTATCGCATTTTGGCCCCTTAGTTCTCATTTATGAAGTCGAATTGTGACCCCATCATTTTCTATGTATGCCATCACCTCCTCTCTCAGTGTCTCTTCCTACATTTTCCCTTCTCTGCATCTAACTCTTAGCTTCCCTGTCTCCCTACATTTTCCATTCGTTACATCGATTCTTTTAGCTTATCTTTCCCTGAGTATTCTCCTTTCCGTGCAGTTAAGCTTATTACATACTACTCCATCTTTCCTTCTCAGCATCGAAAATCTTAGTACATTTTTCTACCTACATCTTCCTTTCTGTGAGCCTTAACTCATACTATCACTTTCTCCTAGCATTTTCCTTTTACTACATGTATTTGAGAATGGACCTTCATCAAATTCGTGCCAAGTCTTCATGGTCAGTGCCATCTACTCGTGCTCTTTTCCTGTTGTCTTTATCACTTTCACTTCTGTCTCCTGTACTATTCACCATTTTTCGGCCCCCTTATCCTGGCAGATATGCAGGCAGATAGATAAAACGAAGGAAAGTTAATGTTTAAAACAGACAACGCTTACGCCGATCCCCAAACCTCAAACACGGATCTGTTTTCCCCATATCTCACTTATTATTTCATCAAGGCAACCCTTCCCTTCAAAAACGTAGGGAGAAAAAGGCGTCGTGATAAATCACTCCTAGATATTATTTGTATTAAAGGGACTGCAAAACTTGAAAAAATGGGGCCCTGCTTTGCGCGTCCATACATTAATCTCACTAAAGATCGCAATGATTCTCAATGTTTTAGGAAGCTCTGATCTTGAAAGTGGCGTACAATTACGAGGATCCCCAAATTGTCAAACATAACTTGTTTATAAATAGTTTGCTTCTTTGTTCTGTGACGCCTTTAATAACAACAAGCTAAGGATAGGAACTACCGATCAGTGTAACTGTGGCACTGGTAAAATGACTGCTGAACATCTGCTTCAAAGTTGTCCCTTATATGCGGTACAGAGAAAGTGCATATGGCCGACGCCAGTTCCTTTCGTGGAAAAGCTTTACGGGGATCCAAATAGCCGCACACTGACTACTGCTTTCTTTGAGAATATTCAAGTGGACGTCTGAGAGTGTACGAAGAAGAAGAGGAAGATATTATGCGATGCCTAATAAAAGGTTGGGTATCGGGCTGGCAACCTTATCATGCAAGACAAATTCAAACAGAAACCACCTCTGCAGAACATGTAAATTCTTGGTACAGACTTCCTGCAAGGGGAACAGCTGCAATAGTGGTGACTTCATGTTCAGTAAGAAGCGCTAACGATGATGATGATGATGATAAACTGATGACTATGCGATATGGAAATAGTTGACGGGACCTAAGACGCATCAAAAGTGGAAAGCAGTCAGCGACCCATAGCTGACTGCTTGCGTCAGGGTCAGCGAACCAAAGCTGACCAAAACCCTACTCCACCTCCAAGTGGTGGTCCTGGAAACAGGCTGCATCACTGCAGTCTGGCTGAGAGAGTAGGGATCGAAGTGGGAAGGCAAACCCGGTCCTAAAAAATGCCGTGCCGATGTCAGATGTGTCGGGCTGAAAGGCGCAGATATCGCAGCTTTGCTGTAAACGGCGACACAACGCAAGCAACGTCCTTTTCAGGACGAACGCAGAAGAAGAAGAAGAAGAAGAAGAAGAAATAGTTGACGAGGGGGTCACTGCAGGTGGGTCTGAAAATATACAAGGAAAAGGCACAGAAAATGAAAATAAATGCAGGGAACTATAATAAGATTGCACTTGAAGAACTACCCCTACAAGATTTAGAAACATACATATATGTGGTCACCAATATAGACAAAGTTCCTACATACAAGTCTGGCCACATATATAGAGAAGGTTTGGAAGGTCAGCCAATGATAAGGGAAAAAAAAATTCAAATGGCAAGAGAAGTTTTCATTGCATTTGGACATGCATTTGGACATTGCATTTGGACATATGTGGAAATCAAGTGAAATCAAAGCCAGCGTTAAAATCAGAATCTTCAACTCAAAAACGTCAAGTCAGTCTTATTATATGGCTGTAAAACATGGAGAACAATAAAAACAACAACCAAAAATTATAGACTTTCATAAATGGGTACTTGCGTAGAGTAGAACGAATGAAATGATATGACAAGTTCATCAATGTGGAACTGACGACAAGAACCAGACAAGTGACAGTGGAACAAGATATGAGAAAAAGATGTTGGCGGTGGATAGGACACACAATGAGAAAACCTGTTGATAGCATTACAAGGTAGTCCTTACTCTGGAATAAAAAGATAAAGGTAAAGGATCACGTTACACGCCCATTGAGGCATATTGGGAAAATGGTGTTAGGCCCATATTTTCTTGACCATCGGCACACTAGGGGTGATGTGGTCAGCATCACGCCGGCCGCCTTAACCTTCCCAGAAGTTGCTCTGGTACCCAGTTGGGGCTGGGTCGACCCAGGAGCCGTTTGCGGCCTAAAAACAAATCCCACTTCATCTGGGAATCGAACCATAGACCACTGAGCTAGGAAGCAAGTGCACTAACCATTTATAACATATAAGGAATATTAATTTACCGTTTACAGGCCTCGGGTTTCCCTTCCTTATATGTTACAAATGTTTATACAATACCAAAACTTACCCTCTGTCCTGTACTTACTGTTCTAAGTCTACTATCATGTACTAGACACAGTATTAAGGTCTCTTTGTCTTGTGTGGACTGGCCTATGCTGTCTGATAGGGAAACAACAGAAGTGATTGCCTCATTAATAGGCCGTACTGCCCATGGTGGACTTCCGGTGTTATGTCTTTCGGTTCGCACTATTGACCTGTCATCAAAGCATCATTTTTTGGTGATGCGTAGATAGCAGAAAGGATAGTGTGATTCGCTTGCATAGCTAGGCGGGGTTGTCGCACGGAAGGTCCAGTGTTCAAATCCTGGGTAAGCCACTCATGTCTGTTGTTTTTCTGTTGTCTAGTGTTCTACTTCTTTATTTCTTACGAGTGCCTGAAAACATACTTTTATGTTTGTTTCATATTAATTTACAGTGCACTAACCACTATGCTACCGCGGTACTTGCTCTGGAATACCCAAGGTAAAAGGAAGGGGGGATGGGTAAAGAGGATAATTGGGAGCAGAAATGAAAGAGTTTAAGAAGGCATGGAAAGACTTTAAGCGGATGGCACGGGTCAGGATGACCTGGAATATGTTTGTTGAAGGCAGCATTTGCACCAGGGGCAGACCCCTCTGTTGGCATCCATTCCACCACATAAATACCCACACACAGGGCCGTAGATAGGACTTAATAAAAGGGGGGGGGGGGTTTAATAAATAAAAAATGTAATGCACTATTTTGGTACCGGTACAGTATATAATTCCCCCCATAAACCCCCCCCCCCCCCGTATCTAGTATCTACGGCCCTGCCCACACAAACATATCATGCTTGCAAGTCAATTTTTAAACATTAGGATACTATCAACAGTGTCCGATGGCACCCCTTCCTGGCTGTCGCACAGGGTGGATCGCCTACTCACGCCACTCTAAGTACGCCACGGATGATGTCGATTCCGATAACCAATTAATAACAACAATGGGGGTTCCTGGACTAAATTTTGAGAAACGCTGGTATATATTGGCTAAAACACTAAAGTGATTTTACAGGCTACAAGACGTTCACGGCTGGCAAATTATTTATGTAATAAAACACAAGAAAATACAGTCAGGTAGACATGTTTCTAAAACCGTCTCTCAGGGGAGCGGACTAAATCGCGTGTAAATTCGATCATTTACACGAAATCGCTAAAAAGTAATGCGAGTTCGATGGCTCTAGACGCATGAAACGATGTTAAATACATACGAACACGCAAATACACATAGAAAAGGTGAGGCAAATGGGAAAAATGATACGCGAAACCGTGACAAAAATCATGTTTTTATTGTTTTATACCAGAAACGAGAGGGGACAAAATACATCTACGAAGATCCGTTTTCTGAATATTGGAATGTTTCCGCTTTCTGCGTCAGGTTTTCCTCAGGAGTTATTTCAAGTTAAATACTAAAACAAAGACAATAACGGAACAAATATTAACATTGGCAGTAATAGGTCGTTCCGTAGCTGATACCGCTGCAGAGGAGGGAAGCGTTATAATTGTTATACACTTTATGCACTAGGCAGTGCTGGATTAATGCCTTTTAGGGTCTTTAGCACTGAAACAATTATGGCGCATCCATTCCTAAAAAATGTGGAAGTAAAAAAACAATTACGATAAGTAAATATGAGTCCCAACTAAGATGGTTTGGCCATGTCTGCAGAATGGGAGAAGATCGGCTACCACGACAAGCATGGGAATCAAAGAGCCAGGGATCCAGACCCACAGGACGACCCAGAGTCCGCTGGGGGGACAACATTAGACAATCTTTGAAGGACCGAGGACTAGAATGGAACCAGACCAGGAGGAAGACAACTCTCTCTTACAAACCTCTACACCTCACGGTAGAAGGGGAACGACTAAGTAAGTAAGTAAGTGAATGTGTTTTTATTACATGAATTGAGCTATAACAATCACAATAATGTTTGATTTAAAATGACTTCTTTATCAGTTTTCTGATTGCGAAATACGTGATTAAGCCCAAGAATATAATAAGGAGTAACAAATTTTACATTTTTATTACAGTAAAATTATATATATATATATATATATATATATATATATATATATATATATATATATATATATATATATATATATATATATATATATATATATATATATATATATACTGTTCAAAAAAAGAAACGCATAGCTATCCGAGGGCGCGTTTTTATGAGTTTCTAAGTAAAATTTGGTGCTAGGGTATATAAAAACCAGCCTCAAATGTTCTTTACAGTGTCACATGCACGTGTTGACCTGAATTGCGTTCGTTTTTGTAATCGTTACAACGCAGTGGTCAATAATGTATATGACGCAATTTTTGACCACAGCTCATGTTGCTCGCACGTGAAAGCAACAACATTTGGGGTGAACACTATTCACTGACTACGCAACTGAAACCCTATAAAAGGATAACGCTACACACAAAAAATTCAGTTAATTTTCATGCAGACATTTATGCCGTCTCTATCGATAAATTTAAGGAACATTGCTATTGGCCGTTTGCACGAAGGCGAAAGTCAAAGTCAGGTTGCCAGGCATCTAAACGTGCATCAGAGTACCATCAGTCGACTTTGGCACCGGTTCCACGCATCCATGCCCAGAAGATGCCAGTCGCTGATCGATGCAAGTGGAGGCCACACACCATACTAACGGGAAAGCCCGTACGCCAAAAACTCTCGTGACTCAGATGCAAAACAACAGTCAATTGATTGGTTGAACCCTAAGGTATTCTTTTGTGCAATTTGAACAATTAACTCATTAAATTAAAAAAGTTATTGAATGTCAAAATTGTGGCTATGTGTGTGCCTTCAGTAGCTATATGTTTCTTTTTTTGAACAGTATAATTCAAATGGCGCAAACTCCGTATTTTCGTTGGGAATTTCTCTATAGGCGAAGAGAATAGCGGGTAATATTCTATCCCAATCTTGTGGATACTTAGTCGTAACCTTTCCCAACATTTGTTTTAAACTTCAGTTAATCTTTCTATAACTGTCCAAAAAAGAAACGCATAGCTACTGAAGGCACACACATAGCCATAATTTTGACATTCAATAACTTTTTTAATTTAATGAGTTAATTGTTCAAATTGCACAAAAGAATACCTTAGGGTTCCGCCAATCAATTGACAGTTGTTTTGCATCTGGGTCACGAGAGTTTTTGGCGTACGGGCTTTCCTGTTAGTATGGTGTGTGGCCTCCACTTGCATCAATCAGCGACTGGCATCTTCTGGGCATGGATGCGTGGAACCGGTGCCAAAGTCGACTGATGGTACTCTGATGCACGTTTAGATGCCTGGCAACCTGACTTTGACTTTCGCCTTCGTGCAAACGGCCAATAGCAATGTTCCTTAAATTTATCGATAGAGACGGCATAAATGTCTGCTTGAAAATTAACTGAATTTTTTGTGTGTAGCGTTATCCTTTTATAGGGTTTCAGTTGCGTAGTCAGTGAATAGTGTTCACCCCAAATGTTGTTGCTTTCACGTGCGAGCAACATGAGTTGTGGTCAAAAATTGCGTCACATACACTATTGACCACTGCGTTGTAACGATTACAAAAACGAACGCAATTCAGGTCAACACGTGCATGTGACACTGTAAAGAACATTTGAGGCTGGTTTTTATATACCCTAGCACCAAATTTTACTTAGAAACTCATAAAAACGCGCCCTCCGATAGCTATGCGTTTCTTTTTTTGAACAGTATATATATATATATATATATATATATATATATATATATATATATATATATATATATATATATATATATATTGTCACGAAATGGATTTAGGACTAGAGACTGTCTACATATAGTGACAAGACAATAGTAAGAAGAAAGACTGAAATGATAGATTCAGATAGAAATATAGTGCAAACTGTGAAAGTTGAGACCATTGGCTCCGAGGTTGAGAACCGAGGTTGATTCTTTCCTCGCCACTTCGGACGTTTAAATTGCTATGGCCTCGAACCACCTCTAACTACCCTATGGGGATAAGGTTCAATTAAGATTCACAAACACCAAGGTACAGACAACATATAGCTACTGTACTAAAGGAAATGACTGATGCCAGCTACAATTTATACAAGTTTATTATACACCTATAAACAACAAACATATGCATGTCCCATACATCAAGTGCGAGGATGCACTCCTGAAACAAAATCAAGCACAGTTAAAAAAATGCATCCACCCCAACCCTTCTCCCACAATTGCAACCTGTATGGAGAAAGAAGGTAAGGTTAACTGAAATGAACTACACTGCACTTGATGTCGCCTACACTCCAAACTAGCTGTTCTAAATTCTAACTCTAAGTCCACTGATAGCTGGAACGACTGCGAAGTGACTACACAATCTCTGCACAGACTTCGGTTCTACACAGCCTATCCTGGAATCTCCTGAACACAACTAACTGCACCTCTAAACTTCAGCAGCTGTCCTCTGCTATGATTCACCAAAACTAACAGTTCTGCCTATCTGTGCTGACTTCAGTAGAGAGAATGTTTACCCTATCTCTCTCCACTACTCTGGAATTGACTGAGGTTTAACAGAACCCCCCTGGATTCTGGACTGGAACTGTAGCTGACTTCTACCACTCTGAAATTACCTGCCCGAGTATCTATAACTGGGCCGTCGGCTTTATTATGGCCGTGAAGAAACGAACACAAAATTACCACAACGCTGGCAGCCTGCCAAATCTGCGTGTGTAACGAGCGTCAGAGCTCAGGATTTATCCACAAAAATCCTATTCGCTGGAAAATGTCTTCCCCTGGCTGGGAAAACGTATTTTCTTCCTCTCCTTCCACTACTGGCAACTAACGTAAAACCCTTGCGGTTCTGCGAATGCCCCAACTTTGCCGTGGGAGAAATTTTGTGGTCTCAAAATTCCGCTCTCATTCCCACAAAGCCGGTACCTGCTGTTTTAGACAAAACAAACCAACAGCTAAACAAACCATAATAATACATTTCAAATAACAATTAACTTCCTTACTCTTCACCACGTAACTCCCCTCTCTACCTGAGCCTACAAAGTAAACATTGGCTAACCCAGATCGCTTGTTCTGCCTGACTAACTCCGAGCAACAACAATATTTTCAATGGCCCGTCTGGGCAGACGTACTGTGGCCTACTTCTTACGCTGACACTAATGCCGTAATGTTTAACACAACTAAAACTAGCCTTCTCTAGGAATTCCTAAAATTCCCGTCAATAATAGTAATCACATTCAAAATGTAATACAAAATAATTCCCTTTAAAATTACTTCTCCCATCTTCTGAATTCACAGAACAATAATGCACAATCAATAACATATAATTCTGTTTACGCTAGCATCTTCCTGCCGTCAAAAGTTATACATAACCCCCGATTATCAAATTGAAAACCCCGTAGTTCAGCCACGTGGTGCCGCAGTTTTTCAACCACGCGCTCCTGCATACATATTCATTACTGATAGCACACACGTGCTCCAATTAATACCTCTATCACTTCCGTCCACAGTTATATGCGTAACTATATAAATAGCGAGCATCAATACTCTCACTAAAATCACAAATGAAAATACACATTACACGCTCCCGACTATTCTGTAAATAAATAAAATTCGCAGATGCGAGTTTCTCTCCCGACCGACTTTGCAATAATACAAAGCGGTGATATCTCAACTTTTAAACCATGCCGCTATTCTTTCAACAAGGAATTAAATGGACCTAAAAAGTTTCAAGTCTATCACTAAGATCGAATTGATGGCTCTGGAGTTAAGAATTAAATTAAACTAAAACTTCCCAAGAAACTTAAATGATCGGCTAGGACTAGAAAAAATTAAATAAAGTCCTCACGCAAAAATTCATGCTTACCAAATCTCGAATGTCCAACTGAAGGGCAATCGACTTGACTCTGGCAACCCGGCTTTGGCAATTAATTTTTAGAGACCGAACTTATGAAGTTCGGGCGTATTTATTCTCAAGCCCCCACGCGCCGACTTCATGACGTCACATGCGCGGCGTGGTTCTAAAGCCAATGGGCGCTCTGCATTTCAACTGCAGTTAGCTCTCCGCCAATCAGAACCTTAGATCTTTCTGATGCAACCAGTCCCCGCTAGACAAAGAACCGGGAATTGGTCCTAGCCCTATACTGCGGAAATGAAGCAAAAATGGCCGCAAATAATTTAACTCCCGAAAAATGCGTATATGGCCACGCAATATCTTTAAAAAAAGGACACTGGTGCAAATCCTGATCTAGCCTCTATAATCTTTCTTCTAGAAAAATACTTTCTAATTCCCTACACCCCCATTCTAAACACATAAAGAAGAACCATAAAGCAGATGAGATCAAACTCCCTCGTGATCTCATCTTGAAAAAACGTAAATAATAGAAGGACATTCTAAACACATAAAGAAGAACCATAAAGCAGATGAGATCAAACTCCCTCGTGATCTCATCTTGAAAAAACGTAAATAATAGAAGGAGAAGAAACATGGAGAAGGATTTCCTGTAATCCCTCCTAAAAATAGTGAACAAAATGCAAGGAGAAAAAGACATGGGCCACTTGAAAGACAGAATCTCAGTACTTTCGTCACATCACTCCCCCCTTTCAAAGATTGAGCAACGATCTCCTTACTGAAATCTCTGTGTTTCACACTGGCCCTTAACTCTGTCTACAAGGCTGTCTGTCCTTACCCCTCCTATTCAGTGTTCTTCGACCTTCCTCTTTTGCGTTTCCTCCTTCTTCCTCTCCTAGAATGAGCTCCTATGCTCCGTTGGGAGAGTTGATCTCTCTTCGGACCTGTGCCGTCTAATGGCGGGTCTGAACTTTCCATTGCTATGACCGTCAAAAGGCTGTCCTGGTCAGCTGATGTGACCAGCGGGCGCTGTGGCGACCTGGCGATGGCGACTTCCTCGCTGCGCGTCAGCGGGTTTGTGACTGCTGGTACCGTGCGAGAACGATGCACCGTCTCGGGTTCCTCTGGTGTTGAGCCTCCGATTTCTTGCTGGGTGTCTATTGGATCACGATCGACCTCAATAGCTTCTACCTTTGAAGAAAGGTAGGTAAGATCTGCCCCTGGCAGTGGTTCTGGACTCGCTCTTCCCCTACCAATCTGAAGCGGGACAGAGCTCTCCAAAATCGCTCCTTGCGAAGTTATAAGGCAGTTTCCCTCACTAATTCCTGGCCTGGAAAGTTTGTGAGATGCCCGTATAGTTCCAGAGAGTCCTCCGTCTAAAACTCTGGTTCTAAGAAAATTCTCAACCTTGCCCTCCCCGTCGAGAGTTGCTGGCGTCAGTTGGAATGTGTCCTGCAGTGACACTTGACGGTTTAAGATCCCGTTAGATCGCGGAGAATCTGAGATAAAGCTCTCGGTGACTGGTTCCAATGTTCCGTGAAACGAATTGGAAAAGATAGCCAATTTTTCAGGCTGCTCGTTACAAGAGCCGTTTCCTGTAAACGAGATACGAGAGTTGTGGGGCCCATCTCCGTTTATAGGCAAACGGATACTCAGATCACTGTCCTCCTCCGTTTGAGTAAAGTGCTGGTCGGATGGGGCTCCAGGGCTGGTTGGAACTATATGCTCGCTCAGACCGCTATCTTGTGCCCTATGAAGATGGCGCTGGTCGTTGACATATGTAATACCGCTCTTGTCAGTATGTCCCTCACTTGAAGGAGCTAATACCATCGGGGGCCTAATTCCCGACAACCAAGAGTGTACTTCCTGAATCAGAGGCGTCGTCACCACTGTTTGGCCGGTTGGCTGAACAGGGCTGGCGGGCGAATTTGCCTCTGCAATTAACATACCACTGTCGTCAGAGGCGTTGCACCTCTCCTTGGCACGACAGCTATGTTTGAGCTCGCTCGGGGCTCCGTGAATTAGGGGTTCTCCTTTTTCACTTATCTGGCCTGCAGTAGGCCCCCTTGCATCAGCAAGGATCGGTGTGGGCGGGTTCCCCAAAACTAAATATGGGTTACCGAGTGATGCGTGATGCCATATGATGATGGATGGCATCCGCATGTCTGGTTTTGTGTAGTGTGTAGATGTGTTCAGTCAAAACAATGTTCATGCAACAATAACAGGGCAATCCACATAGGACGTCAGTAAACTCACGACGTATAAAGTCAATGAGTCTTGAAACAGCCGTTGACGTTTTTCTTCATTATTTATTGTGGACGCCACAGTGACAAAATGGTTACGCAAATGTGTAGGCACATCAAACAGTCATTATCACAGCAACATTCAATACAGCAATAAACGGTAGACAGCATTACAATGATGAGTCAGATGCATGTTATATTTCAAAGTGCTGTAAATGTAGTCAGATGAACAACTCCATCCTTTTCTATAACAGCCAGGAGATAACCAGATGTATGAGATCAGTTCACTCTCCTTAGTTTGACTTCAGCAAGACAGACACGTCTGCCGAAGTATAAATAATGTCCTCAAAAATATCCTCTAGATAATAAAGGTTTTCTAAACCTAGTTCATTTAACAAAGTAGCAAGTAATGGTCCTTGGTACCTGCATCAACCGATGCAGTACAATGCAGCGACATGTGAGCTGGGGAAAAACATCTCGTGACGACGACTTTCGCAGACAGGCTATGAATCGAAATCGCTCACGACCCAAAATCAATAGAGTTAATGAAAATGTTAATTTACCTTGCTTTCATGAAATACACAGAAATATCACGCCTCCCGACATGTGGGAAAACACTAGAGGTATTATCTCGACTAAACGAAATATCCATAAGAGGACTACACATCCCTGACAGAACAAAAATAGCGGAGATCCCCTCTTCAACGAGGCATCTCTTTCGCCATTCCAAATCGCTCACTCCCACTAGTGGTGGGCGGAAACCGATCGACCAAACAACAAGACAAGTCATGCGCAGTCCAGCGCAAAAATGACCACAGCTCAAAAGTTAACTGCATTCGATACTAACGCGAGAAGACAAATGCTTACCGAGAAAAGTGACTATAGATTTCAAGCAGTTGTTGCCCTTGCGTTATAAAACAGATATTGAAATAAAACGATGTTGCGAGAATTTATCACGCAACATATCACCACCTCCTCCCGATAAAAAAAAAATGTGGAACATATTTTTTTTTCAATATCAAAGAGCAAGCGATAAGCGGCTCAAAACGCACGAATTATGCGCTGATAATTAATTAAATTGCCAAACAATAGGCTAATTATAGAGTGTCTGGTGAGGATATACCTCAACAGAAAAATAAATATGTCTCAAAAAATATTCACATCGGGGAGGTGTCACCAACACACATCACGTTAGCATGTAAACACAATATACGTATGCAAGTTACTATAATCATCATTAAACAGCATACTCTAATATTGTCTTTAAAAATGGATGTACAAATCTGATAGGAAAATTTAAATAGTACATTCTTTGACATGTAATGACATAAGTACATAGCAAAGTTAAACTACATGACGATCCAGGACATATGCTCTGGTATTCCGAGGGTAAGTACACAATCTAGAACTCGTAAGGTAAGTCCTCAGCTCAACAATGACATTCTGAGAAAGTACAAGCAATATAATGCTAATTAATAACTAATATGCTTCATAAGGTACAATACATTATTAATAATTGTGGCTGTTTAGTAAACTAACGGCCCTTATATTAACTACTCAGTCCTCCTCTATCATTTTAAAAAAACGAACAGAAGAAGATGACAACAAAGCACGATAGTGTGTACATATAAAGTAAGTACAGATGTGCTAATCTATTGTAGAAATATAGGTGTGTTATGACTCTGTAATATATAGAAATATAGGACAGAAGTATTAGTTGGAGTCATGTGGGCATCTAGACAAAATGTCAGCCATCACATTATCCGCACCACGGATAGCTCGTACCGTGAAGTGAAAAGGTTGAAGAGCTATAGCATATCGAGTGGATCTCGAACTCTTCAAATTCTTAGTCTGAATAGCTGTAAGAGCTTTCTGATCAGTCTCTAGAATGAAATGTGCGCCCAGGAGGAATCTTTGTAGCTTTAGAATTGACCAAACCATCGCTAACAACTCACGGTCTAAAACCGAGTAGTTCCTCTCTGCCGCATTTAGTTTTCTAGAAATGTACATAACAGGATGCAGAGTATTTGCATATTCTTGCATCAGTGCTGCTCCAATCCCAGTGGATGAAGCATCACTCCGAAGAACAAAAGTCCTATCAAGAGTAGGTAATCTTAAGATGGGAGGAGAAGAAAATATATTCTTGATTTGGTCTAGTGAAGATTGGCATTCTTCAGACCAACGGACCAGATTAGGCGAACCTTTCTTCAACAATGTTGAGAGAGGTGCCATGATCGAAGATAAATTTGGAATAAATCTCCCATAAAATTGAATTAAACCTAAGAGACTCCTAACTTGTTTCTTCGTTTTAGGAACAGAGATGTTCAGTATTTTGGAAGTATTGTGGTCTTCTGTCTTCAAGAGACCATGACCAACACGATGACCCAGGAAAGAGATTTCACCAAAACCAACAAAAGCTTTAGAAGGTTTTGCTGTCAAATTATTCTCACGTAGAGTGGACAGTAAGTCATATAACCCTAAATAGTGATCTTCCCAGGTATCACTGAAGAGACAGATGTCATCTAAGTATGCGATGACATCCGAACGATGTGACAGAATTCGACGCATCATGCGAACGAAAGTGGCAGGGGCGTTCATGAGACCAAAAGGCATAACATTCCATTGAAATAGACCCCTAGGTGTAGAAAAAGCAGTAAGAGGTTTGGCATGCTCTGCTAAAGGCACTTGCCAATAACCTTTAGACAAGTCAAGTTTAGTGAAGAATCTAGAATTAGAAAGTCTAATCAGTAGATCTTCTAACAAAGGCATCGGTTCAGCGTCGAACTTTGTGACCTGATTCAATTTGCGATAATCAACGCAAATTCGTATGTTCTTATCCTTCTTCCGGACAATAACCATGGAAGAAGAATATGGTGAAGTCGATGGTTCAATTATATTTAATTGAATCATTTCATCCAATTCCTTTTCCACTTGCGACTGAAAGTGTATAGGAATAGGATACGGCCTAACCCTAATTGGATTATTGTCGGTAAGAATTATGTCATGTTCTATGACATCTGTGTGTCCAGGAATGTCAGTGAGAACATCCTGAAATGTTTGTAACATCGACGAGACTTGTCGATGTTCGTCACCAGAAAGATTAGGAGAAACAGAAACGTTTTTCCAAGATTCCGTAGAATGTAATGGAACCACTGGAAGGGGAAGGTTGACATCAGAGAAGGTAGCTTCCTCATCCTGAATGACAGACAGGGATGAATAATGACCGTGAGGTGCAGGAGCATCATCCGTTGCCTGGAAAATAGGCAGCAAATAGTCCGGACGTTCGTGAAATTCCGAAAGCATGTTTATGTGGAAAGTTTTATGCTTTCCATCAATATCGACCACATAGTCAACATCGGAAATCCGAGAGACTATTGCATACGGACCTTTCCATGCAATAAGAAGTCTATTTTCCCTACTGGGGAGTAGGACGAATGCTTTGTCACCTGGACAAAGTTGTCGTAGACATCTATTCTTGTTAGCAAACTGCCTTGCCTTCTCTTTAGCAATTTCTGATGAAGCAGTTGCTAGCTTACATGCCTCAATGATCTTTTGTCTAAGAGCAATGACATACTCATATGAGGATTGAGTTTCATCGCTAATATCATCGGCAGTGATGAGATCGTGTAATAAAGACATAGGGCCGCGTGGACGCGCGCCAAAGACAAGTTCGAAGGGAGAAAATCCTGTGTGTTCATTAGGGACTTCTCTATAGGCAAAGAGAGCCGCGGGTAAAACCCTGTCCCAATCTTGAGGATGATCTTCAGTTATCTTACCAAGCAAAGTCTTGAGCGTTCTATTCAGACGCTCAACTAACCCATTAGACATAGGATGGTAGATACTACTGAGAGATCGTTCAATATGTAAGGTAGACATTACCTGTGACATAGTGTCAGATATGAGTTGAGTGCCATGGTCTGACAATATTTCTCTGGGGAACCCCAAGCGAGAAAATATCAACCAAAGAGCATCTGCGATATCTGTAGTAGATATGCTCTTAAGAGGAATAGCCTCTGGCCAACGTGTGCACATATCGACACATGTAAGGATAAACTGATGTCCTCTGGCCGACTTGACCTTAAAAGGGCCAATAATATCTATGGCCATTTTCTGAAACGGCCGAATAGGAATGTCAGCAGCCTGGATAGGCGCAGCATGTCGTGGTCCTCTAGATTTGACCTCCTGACATACCTTGCATGATCGGCAGTAAATACGAATGTCCTTATTGACAAAAGGCCAAAAGAAAGCCGCAAGGACTCTCGACTTCGTACGGGCAAAACCCATATGTCCAGCACATTGCGAGTCATGAGCATGTTGTAATATTTGGACTCTCATGCTCTTGGGAACAAGAATTTGCGAATGTGCCGACGTAGTCGAATCTTGTACCATACGTACAAGTACGCCGTTTCTCATTGCAATCCAAGATTTTCTATTTGTATCCTGATTCGGATCACCTTTCTTCGCAAGAACGAAGAATTTTTTTAAAGAAGGATCTTCTTCTTGCAATTTTATGAAAGAGTCACGAGTAATTACTAAGTGACTATCTTGGCTATCAACTTCATTATCACTATTCAGTGAAGTTTCGGGTGTTTGTAGAGCTTGTGCTCTTGTAACTACTGCATTTGTAGCTTGCATGTTATTATCTTCCCAAGCAGCAATCTGCTGTGGGGTACACTCCCTAACTCCGTGAATACGACCAATAATAAGGTCCGCAATAGGATTAGGTAAGAGACAAGCATGCACATCTCCAGTAAAGAAAGGAGTGGCAATGCGAATTACAGCAGTAGGATATTTTTCTAGAGTGCCGCCAAATGTGACACATTTAATAACCCTTCCTGTAGCACAAGATGGATCTACAAGCGATTGTCTAACACCAATAGTGGTGCATCCGGAATCGAAAAGTAGTGAGACCGGAGTATCATTAACAAGACCCTTATGTAGAATTAAAGAACCCCTCCCGTCATGCGCAACAGCAGCAGGAAGAGCGGGAAGTGGGTGACCACAACTCAAAGTAGTTATGGTACCCGGTTCGAATAAAGTACTGCATTGGGGGCATTTGTTTGCTCTCTCAAAGTCAAAAGCAGAACTAGTGACAGCGTCAAAGTTTTTACTATCAACAACATGATTACAGGCTCCCTCAGTTTCCTGTTGTACAGCATTAGCCTGCTGATATCTCTTTTTTTTGTGTTGAGATCTACCCCGACTATTATTACCTCTGAAGTTATCAGAGTTATTATTATCTCTGCAGTTATTATTGTCTCTATTGTAATTGTTATACTGGTTCGAATTCCAGTTTCCACGATTACTATCATGTTCACATTGATGCGAACATCTATTTGTTTGGTTCTGAGGTCTTCGGCAGGAATAACCTCTATTACCATATCCTCTTTTGAAATGCTTATAATTATTAGGGTGATAGTAACGACCACTATCAGGTTGTCTCCAATTCTTCGAAGAAGAATCACCATGAAATTGGTTTCCATGATTTTGACAGAAATTACCGCTGCCCTTTCTATCAAAATTTTGTTGGGATCTACGAGCAAAGTTTTGACCATACGGAGCTGCCGAAGCAACTGGTAAACCTTCTTTCACCTTAGAGTTACCCATGGTTATGTGTGGGTGCGCAGTTACGTATTGGCAACAGAAATCTTCCATTTCTTTTATTGTTTTAGGTTTACGTTCATGAAGGAAAGCAAGGAAAGACTCATTGACAGACGACATGACTTTGTCTCTAAGTATTAAGTCCATAAGTCCTTCATAAGTTTTTTCCGTCTTAGATAGTTCAACCCATCGTGAGAAAGTAATGCGTATTCTTGCAATAAACTCGGAGAATTCAACTCCATTTTCAGGTAACATGTTTTTAAATTGTAGACGATAGCCGTCTTCGTTAAGCTGATATTTCTTTAACAAAGCGGCCCTGACAACCTCATAATTGCTCTTGTCAGGTTCATCCACCATATTTAATATACTTAGAGCTTTACCTGTCAGTATCCCTGATAACTGATAAACATATTTTGCTTTGTCTATGTTATGAGCTGTACATGCTTGTTCAAATCTGTCCAGATAGAACATTATGTCATCACTGGAAGGACTAAATGTTGGTAACTTAATCTTAAAAGTATCATTATTAGCCTTCCCAGAAGATGAACCCTTGTTTGAATCATTACCATTACTCATGCTCGTCAATTTCAATTTCTCCAACTCTAAAGCTAAGAGTTTTTCTTCATGTTCCATTTTTGCTTTCCTCTCATCAGACTCTCTTTGTAACTTCCTTTCTTCAGCTTGAGCCTGCATTTGAAGTCTTTCATTTTCAGCTTCTTTTTCAAGTCTTTTATTTTCAGCTTCTTTTTCAAGTCTTTTATTTTCAGCTTCTTTTTCAAGTCTTTTATTCTCAGCTTCTTTTTCAAGTCTTTATTCTCAGCCTCTAGCTGTAGCTTTCTTTCCTCAGCTTCTGATTCCCTTTTTTTGTTTTTCCATTTCCATTTGGAATCTCTTTTCATCCACCTGCATCTGCAGTTTCTTTTGTTCAGCTTCCATATGCAGTTTCTTTTGTTCAGCTTCCATTGCTTTATCATATCGAGCAGTTGCAAATTCTTCTAACTTATCACCAGTCTTCCCAAGCAATTTACCCTGCTCAATAAAGTGCTCAAATGTAGACATGTTGTCTAACATATGAGTCCAAAACCTGAAATAATTAACTAATTTATTTCAAACCTAAGTGTAACAAGTCTTAATTAAGCACTTGTATATTCACATCACATTATATTATCCCAGTCTCTGTGGGAAACAAGTCTCCAATCAAAGAACTTGTATATGAAATATCAGCACTCAAATCTTGATCATAAGTGCACTTCTCATTCAATAGTGCACGACACTATTCATCATTCATTTATCATCAGTATAGTAGTAACAGTGCATTAGCATAGCCCATTAACTAATTACTATAACTGTAAACAATGACTATGTAAACACATGCAGAATGTAAACATTGAAAATGTAAACAATACAAACAATGTAAACAATAACAATGTAAACAATAACAAAGATCAGCAACAATACAAAAACTTTCGCAGAAATCAACTAAAAATAAAGCAGAAATTAATGAAATATCACAAAAAATGTGACGATATCTGCGATAGAATTAAACAAAATACATGACACCACAGTGTATAAACAAAAATGTTGTATGAAACTAAATTATAGACAAGAGTAGGCTAACAAATACAAACAAATCACAACAAAACTAAAGAATGTGAAATAATAACGAAAACAATATTAAAACATGTCATCACAGCTAACATAAATAGCAACAGAAGTCGCTTAGCAAATTCCAGTATCGGAAATTTGCAAACCCTACAGAAAACGCTCACAATAGACGACCTCTATGACGTGGCATAATCTAACGGAGACACCACCCAACCGAGAACCCGCTGAAATATAAACATATAAATATACAAATAACATATAGACATATAATATATAGAATGAGATGATACACAGAAGACTCAGCAGAAGTATAAGGGCACAGTTTACATACAAACAGGCCACTTAACTTAAAGGCTTCCAATCGTAGAACAGCAGAAAAACGGATGTCAATCAACGTCCTAAAGAGCGAAGCTCCAACGATGATGGCACATCTGAACTGCTTCCACTGCTAACACGATGGTACAAGAGCTTCTGAAATACTGTGTGTTGAGTTGTTTCGGCACTTGACCTTCTAATCCAAAAGTAAGTTGATGGAAATCGGTACTTGGCCTTCTTCAGAAAACAACCCGTTTCAACCGGCACTTGACCTTCTCAAAAAACGACAGCACTGGAACCTTGACAGCAGCAACTTGCTTGACTTGCGTAAAAGATAACAGCAGTCCGAGTTATCCGGCAACATGTAACAACGCCGGGTACTGTCAAATTCTTGTTTCCGTCAAAAAGTTGAAATTTTGACTTTTACCGGGCAACGCCGAGTACTTTGAAAATTTTGAAGATGTTGACTGTATTGAAGAATGTTAATTTCTTGAAGGATGCTGATGAATTCTTGTTGAAAATGAAGTGGGTAAGGGACCCCGTGTTTGCTAGTACCAGAATCAAACCAGCTTATGGCCACCAAATGATGCGTGATGCCATATGATGATGGATGGCATCCGCATGTCTGGTTTTGTGTAGTGTGTAGATGTGTTCAGTCAAAACAATGTTCATGCAACAATAACAGGGCAATCC
The DNA here is from genome assembly GCA_024509875.1 of Oreohelix idahoensis. NCBI lineage: Eukaryota > Metazoa > Mollusca > Gastropoda > Stylommatophora > Oreohelicidae > Oreohelix > Oreohelix idahoensis. The sequence goes on from JAMPIV010016891.1 coordinate 174,738, forward strand.
ACATAGGACGTCAGTAAACTCACGACGTATAAAGTCAATGAGTCTTGAAACAGCCGTTGACGTTTTTCTTCATTATTTATTGTGGACGCCACAGTGACAAAATGGTTACGCAAATGTGTAGGCACATCAAACAGTCATTATCACAGCAACATTCAATACAGCAATAAACGGTAGACAGCATTACAATGATGAGTCAGATGCATGTTATATTTCAAAGTGCTGTAAATGTAGTCAGATGAACAACTCCATCCTTTTCTATAACAGCCAGGAGATAACCAGATGTATGAGATCAGTTCACTCTCCTTAGTTTGACTTCAGCAAGACAGACACGTCTGCCGAAGTATAAATAATGTCCTCAAAAATATCCTCTAGATAATAAAGGTTTTCTAAACCTAGTTCATTTAACAAAGTAGCAAGTAATGGTCCTTGGAACCTGCATCAACCGATGCAGTACAATGCAGCGACATGTGAGCTGGGAAAGAACATCTCGTGACGACGACTTTCGCAGACAGGCTATGAATCGAAATCGCTCACGACCCAAAATCAATAGAGTTAATGAAAATGTTAATTTACCTTGCTTTCAAGAAATACAGAAATATCACGCCTCCCGGCATGTGCAAATACACTAGAGGTATTATCCCGAATAAACGAAATATCCATAAGAGGACTACACATCCCTGACAGAACAAAAATAGCGGAGATCCCCTCTTCAACGAGGCATCTCTTTCGCCATTCCAAATCGCTCACTCCCACTAGTGGTGGGCGGAAACCGATCGACCAAACAACAAGACAAGTCATGCGCAGTCCAGCGCAAAAATGACCACAGCTCAAAAGTTAACTGCATTCGATACTAACGCGAGAAGACAAATGCTTACCGAGAAAAGTGACTATAGATTTCAAGCAGTTGTTGCCCTTGCGTTATAAAACAGATATTGAAATAAAACGATGTTGCGAGAATTTATCACGCAACACAGACATTCATATAAAAAGGTGCTTACGTAGTATAAAAGGATTTAAATGGTATGACAAGGTCACAAATGTGGAACTGATGACAAGAACCAGACAAGTGCCAGCGGAACAAGAGATGAGAAGAAGGAGCTGGCGATGGATATGACACACATTGAGGAAACCTGTTGATAGCATTACAAGGCAGTCCTTGTTCTGGAATCTCCAGGGAAAGAGAGGCAGTGGTAGACCCAACAACACAGGGAGAAGAGAACTGGAGACAGAGGTGAAAATGAGGAGGAAAACATGGAAAGAACTTGAGCGGATGGCACAGGACAGGAAGACTTGGCATGTGTTTGTTGAAGGCCTATGCTCCTTGGGGAGCTAACTAAAATGTATTGTATAATATAAATACCATTTACACTAATATAAGGTTTTGCCCAGGGCCATGAATCCTCATCATCACAAACAAATTGCCATAGAATCTACAGATGCAAGAGCACATGAGTGCTATAGTGCGGGGTTACCAGGGGACTTGTAGCTCAGTTGGCTCCATGCTTCATAGAGAGCGTAAAGACAAACTGTTGGCTCCATGCTTCATAGAGAGCGTAAAGAAAAACTGCAACTATAAGATTCTTCATAAAGAGCGACCACGAGGCAATAATGGATGTTGGTCTCCACCAGGCCAGGAGGAAGACAGCCGACAGGATAGTCTGGCGCTCTCTCTTCCAAACCTCTACACCTCACGGTAGAAGGGGAACGACTAAGTAAGTAAGAAAGGTCTCTTCTGTAGCAAACAGATCTCTGAGAGAAAGTTGTCACATTTTTATCAGCAGATAAGACTTTTTAATCAATTGGAGAATTATCACTGGCATTACTTCATCAAGTGTCAATTTTATTACTACCGCGGTTCTCAAACGGGCGTACGCGTACCCAGGGAGGGGGGGAGGGGGGGAGGGAGGGGGTCGTGTACAGACAGAAACCAAGAGATACCTTGTGTGGCGCCGGCTATTGCACGCCACACGCTAGAAAATATATAGGATTTTGGTGCTGATGAGCGCTGCACGATAGTAATTTGTCGATATGTGTATTGCGCACATGACGTGAGCAGTGTGGAGGAAAAATGGACAGAGCGTGTGTTGACCCTGAATGGGCGGCTTGTGTGTGTGTTCTGCCCAATGGTAGAAATATGGGAAATGTTAAAAGAGAAGTGTCTTGAAACATATTAATGTTTATTAAATACAACGAAAGGTAGGAAGAGGAATGAGGTAATGTTTATATGGACCTACGGATTAGAGAAGTTGCTGAATCTACCTAATTATGCATGCTGTGTAATGATGTATTGTCTACGTGAATAAATAATGGAATGTTACCAAAATATCCAGCTGTTATATTGATCGTTGTGTGGAATCTTCGAGATATAGAAAGTATCGTTAATGAACTATTGTGGCTGTCCTGAATCTTGTGGACCTATGATATATAAACCTAGACACAGTGTGAAAACGAGCACAAACAATCAACTGAAGAATATAAACTTTTAACCCCACAGATATGGGAGGCTCGTTCCGTTGGAGAGGAATTAATTGTTTGGGAATATGTACAATGCTGTACTGTGGAAAGTACGCAAGATATTAAGTACACGTATTTGTGGAATCAATAGAAATTGCAATTTTTCGTACGAGGTCATGCCAAGACCTTGGGACTGTTGGGAAGACATTATTACCAAACAACATATATTCTATTAAAGTCGCTGAACAGACATTTGACTGCCTACGAACAGATATGATATTGACACAATATATTGCGGTCACAAGTTACTATGACGAATATTGTCACCTCGAGGCCATTTCGCGTTGAATCGTTGTAGTGAACCATTACATCAAGATCACCTGAACGGACTTGTAAATCCTAAAGTAAAGTTACCAGTGGACATTTATTATACCCATAATATGAATCGTGAGAATCATGACGGTATCCAGAACCGGTCTTTTTGGGTCTTTCAAGTCTGACAAGTCTTTCGACAAACCTGAATATCTCCATTAGAAATCATTTCGGGTTCTGCAATGGTCCCTGTGATTTAATCTTTTATGTACTGTCATCAAACAGATTTGCTGACTACTTGGATTTGCGTGATCAGGAAGAGGAAGGCGACTGCGTCTTGAACATGACTCCTTATACGCGGGGAGCAACTCAGGGACTTTACATTCTTTCCTTGACCCGGCCTGTTTGGAATTGCAAAGATTCAATGCTATCTGGTGCGAGGTTGATGCGCCCTGTCTACAACGAGGATTGGCGGTCGTGGATTTTAATCATGTATGGCCTGAATATATGTTGGTAGGGTCATGGTCTCGGTCCTTCAAAAATGTCAGGCAAATCTTATTTTTGTGTATCCAGCGATGTTTTATGTTTTCTTGTGGGCGACACTCAATTATATCTTGGGGATGAATTTAGTTGTCGTCGTTCTATAGATTTCCCGAAATTGTATTGATCTCTTCGGGGAGTCAGCATTTATCGCTGTAACAGGTATTTCCGCTCTGACTGAGATTAAGTTTTCTTCAGTTGTTTAGCTGTGCTGTCAGTAACATATACGCGTGGAATCCTCTTATTTAGTTCAGTATGATTTGTTCGTACCTGTAGACTATCATCCAGCCCGTATGCCTTTGCCATATGTTCATGCAATTCTATTGATAAAAATCTCGTCCTTTTCTGTTCATTCCCGTTGGAAAAACTGTTTTATTATATTGTAATTCATGACTTTTGCCATCCGGGGTCTTTTTCCTGAGGTGTTGTGCCCCCTGCTCCAGCGGAGAATCTTTTAGCCGAACTTTTTCGAAGATCGTTATGCAGCTTTTCCAGTGAACGCATGGTAGTTCATGCTTCTCTTGCTGTAATTATATGATATTGTTCCCTCTGCTGATTAACTTCTCCTGATGCTACAGATACTCTTTGAGAGTCTCCTGGGCTTAAGTGTGCTATCTTTCCTGGACTTCCCTATAGCTACTTCTCCGCTTAAATCTCTGTATCTTCAGTCCTGGGCTTCCCTCTTGAATTGCCTCCTCTGACTAAGTCGGGTCATTCAACTTCTTTCTCCGATATTCCCTTTTTTGAATCTATAGCCCGTTGCCGGTCCTGTTCCCTCATAATGTAAGCCTTAGTCTCGGCCTCATTCATCCCCATGCTTTTAGCTGCGTCCTTCCATGCAGTAAGTAGCTTGACCAATTCAGCCATCTTACCTGACAAATCAGCAGTACTCACAACGAGGGGAAATGACAAAAAAGGAACAAGAAAAATTTACTGTTACCTACTAGGAATATGCTGACGCAAAAACCCGCACTCAGACTAGCACCAAGTCTGACTAAGAACCACCTGAAAAAAATTCGAGTTACCCAGCGACCCAAAACCCGAATTTACTTTCCTGTTAAGAAAGAAAAAAAGAGAGGGCCATCAATTACCTCTAAGTCATAAACAACCTTACTACAACTATCATCTAACAACTGAAACCTGTGGAAAAAAAACTTATAGCTGGATCAGAAAAATATAGCTCAAGTCTAGGGGATATTTAAGAAATCTATTTCAGAACTTTCTTCAGAGACAAATTATGAATCTAGAATTGCATCCCAACAAAGATGATATAGGACGACGCCACCCACTTTGTCAAGATCACTTTTGAATTGAACGTAACAAAGTTATTGCTTTTACCGGATTTAGCACCCACTTTGTCACGAAATGGATTTAGGACTAGAGACTGTCTACATATAGTGACAAGACAATAGTAAGAAGAAAGACTGAAATGATAGATTCAGATAGAAATATAGTGCAAACTGTGAAAGTTGAGACCATTGGCTCCGAGGTTGAGAACCGAGGTTGATTCTTTCCTCGCCACTTCGGACGTTTAAATTGCTATGGCCTCGAACCACCTCTAACTACCCTATGGGGATAAGGTTCAATTAAGATTCACAAACACCAAGGTACAGACAACATATAGCTACTGTACTAAAGGAAATGACTGATGCCAGCTACAATTTATACAAGTTTATTATACACCTATAAACAACAAACATATGCATGTCCCATACATCAAGTGCGAGGATGCACTCCTGAAAACAAAATCAAGCACAGTTAAAAAAATGCATCCACCCCAACCCTTCTCCCACAATTGCAACCTGTATGGAGAAAGAAGGTAAGGTTAACTGAAATGAACTACACTGCACTTGATGTCGCCTACACTCCAAACTAGCTGTTCTAAATTCTAACTCTAAGTCCACTGATAGCTGGAACGACGGCGAAGTGACTACACAATCTCTGCACAGACTTCGGTTCTACACAGCCTATCCTGGAATCTCCTGAACACAACTAACTGCACCTCTAAACTTCAGCAGCTGTCCTCTGCTATGATTCACCAAAACTAACAGTTCTGCCTATCTGTGCTGACTTCAGTAGAGAGAATGTTTACCCTATCTCTCTCCACTAACTCTGGAATTGACTGAGGTTTAACAGAACCCCCCTGGATTCTGGACTGGAACTGTAGCTGACTTCTACCACTCTGAAATTACCTGCCCGAGTATCTATAACTGGGCCGTCGGCTTTATTATGGCCGTGAAGAAACGAACACAAAATTACCACAACGCTGGCAGCCTGCCAAATCTGCGTGTGTAACGAGCGTCAGAGCTCAGGATTTATCCACAAAAATCCTATTCGCTGGAAAATGTCTTCCCCTGGCTGGGAAAACGTATTTTCTTCCTCTCCTTCCACTACTGGCAACTAACGTAAAACCCTTGCGGTTCTGCGAATGCCCCAACTTTGCCGTGGGAGAAATTTTGTGGTCTCAAAATTCCGCTCTCATTCCCACAAAGCCGGTACCTGCTGTTTTAGACAAAACAAACAACAGCTAAACAAACCATAATAATACATTTCAAATAACAATTAACTTCCTTACTCTTCACCACGTAACTCCCCTCTCTACCTGAGCCTACAAAGTAAACATTGGCTAACCCAGATCGCTTGTTCTGCCTGACTAACTCCGAGCAACAACAATATTTTCAATGGCCCGTCTGGGCAGACGTACTGTGGCCTACTTCTTACGCTGACACTAATGCCGTAATGTTTAACACAACTAAAACTAGCCTTCTCTAGGAATTCCTAAAATTCCCGTCAATAATAGTAATCACATTCAAAATGTAATACAAAATAATTCCCTTTAAAATTACTTCTCCCATCTTCTGAATTCACAGAACAATAATGCACAATCAATAACATATAATTCTGTTTACGCTAGCATCTTCCTGCCGTCAAAAGTTATACATAACCCCCGATTATCAAATTGAAAACCCCGTAGTTCAGCCACGTGGTGCCGCAGTTTTTCAACCACGCGCTCCTGCATACATATTCATTACTGATAGCACACACGTGCTCCAATTAATACCTCTATCACTTCCGTCCACAGTTATATGCGTAACTATATAAATAGCGAGCATCAATACTCTCACTAAAATCACAAATGAAAATACACATTACACGCTCCCGACTATTCTGTAAATAAATAAAATTCGCAGATGCGAGTTTCTCTCCCGACCGACTTTGCAATAATACAAAGCGGTGATATCTCAACTTTTAAACCATGCCGCTATTCTTTCAACAAGGAATTAAATGGACCTAAAGTTTCAAGTCTATCACTAAGATCGAATTGATGGCTCTGGAGTTAAGAATTAAATTAAACTAAAACTTCCCAAGAAACTTAAATGATCGGCTAGGACTAGAAAAATTAAATAAAGTCCTCACGCAAAAATTCATGCTTACCAAATCTCGAATGTCCAACTGAAGGGCAATCGACTTGACTCTGGCAACCCGGCTTTGGCAATTAATTTTTAGAGACCGAACTTATGAAGTTCGGGCGTATTTATTCTCAAGCCCCCCACGCGCCGACTTCATGACGTCACATGCGCGGCGTGGTTCTAAAGCCAATGGGCGCTCTGCATTTCAACTGCAGTTAGCTCTCCGCCAATCAGAACCTTAGATCTTTCTGATGCAACCAGTCCCCGCTGGACAAAGAACCGGGAATTGGTCCTAGCCCTATACTGCGGAAATGAAGCAAAAATGGCCGCAAATAATTTAACTCCCGAAAAATGCGTATATGGCCACGCAATATCTTTAAAAAAAAGACACTGGTGCAAATCCTGATCTAGCCTCTATAATCTTTCTTCTAGAAAAATACTTTCTAATTCCCTACACCCCCATTCTAAACACATAAAGAAGAACCATAAAGCAGATGAGATCAAACTCCCTCGTGATCTCATCTTGAAAAAACGTAAATAATAGAAGGACATTCTAAACACATAAAGAAGAACCATAAAGCAGATGAGATCAAACTCCCTCGTGATCTCATCTTGAAAAAAACGTAAATAATAGAAGGAGAAGAAACATGGAGAAGGATTTCCTGTAATCCCTCCTAAAAATAGTGAACAAAATGCAAGGAGAAAAAGACATGGGCCACTTGAAAGACAGAATCTCAGTACTTTCGTCATATATATATATATATATATATATATATATATATATATATATATATATATATATATATATATATATATATATATTTAATACTTCCTCACTCAACGCGGTTAAATTATAGACACCCCTGGACTGGACAATGAACAGCCGAGAATTAAACAAACATATTTTAAGTGGTGAAACTACCAGAGCTGTGGAGTCGGGAGCCGTCGTCGGTAGGAGTGTATCGAGTCAGAGTTAAAGTCAGAGTCGGTTACAAGCTTCTCGATTCCGACTTCCCTAATAATTTTAAAATTCCCGAATGGGGATGAAAAATAATCAAGATATTTCTCGAGATATCGTTATGTTTTTTTTTTGTTTTTTTGTGAAACCCCTTCATATTAGCCATCTGGCTTTTGAAAAACATCTAGATGAGCAGAAGGGGCGATTAAAATGGCGCCAATTCAACTTAGAGGAAAGTGTAGAAAGAAAGCCAACTGAAATGTTCATCTTTTTAAGCTGTAATTTAACAATTCTCTGAAAGAGGTAGAAATAATTTGACCCCACACCGAAGACACATATAACAAAGGCAACACTTCGATACCACCTCAACTGTGCAAAACGCCACTTTTATTTTCTTACAGCCGTACCACCGGAAGTGGTAGAGCGCTTGTTTTCCGCCCTCCAAATCCTACTCGGAGTAACCAAGAGGACATGCACACCACTATAACTAGCAGACGCTGGAGTTGGGTTGGCCCCCATCCTCAGAAGAGACATCGATGCCATCACAAGAACAGCTATGCTACGGACCCCTCAAGGAAAGCGAAAGAGAGACCGACCATAAACAACTTGGCGGAGAACTGTGGAGGCCGAGATACAAAGAATGAACCAGAGCTGGGGCATTGCATGAAGGATGAAAGAGCAAAGTGGAAGCAGTTTCTTGCTGCCATACAAGACGCTACCAGGCGTGATGGCCACTGACTTCTTCGACAGTCGGTGGCTAAGAATCAAAGAAGAAGAGAAAAGAATCGTACAATTTGACCCGAGAGTATCAATTAAGGTGGATATAATGGAAGCGATCCTCTTTCGTAGAACTAATTCCCTATTTTTAAAAATATATAGAGAAACATTACCCAAGCAACACATGGATCCATGCATACACAGATGGATCAGCAACTAATGCAACAGAAGATGTGGGTGGAGGAATCTTCCCGAGCTTAAGCAATGGCACACAAAAAAAGATAGCAGTCGCAACAGGGAAATTTTCAACTAACTTCAAAGCAGAGGCAGAGGCCTTAAAAACTGCACCAGAAATTCTAATGACAGAAGAAAGCTCAGAGAGACCAGTAGCTATCTTCTTAGATGCGCTGTCAGTGATTACAACATTGAAAAGTCAAAGTTATGCTGCACTGGATGACCTAAGAGTAACACTTCACAGACTATGTCAGCAATACAAAAGAGTCGTGATACAGTGGATCCCTTCTCACTGCAACATCCCTGGAAATGAAGAGGCTGAAAGATTGGCAAAGGAAGGGGGAAAACTTCCTCAACTTGACACAAATATAACATATGAGGAGTTCAAGAGTTTTATCAAGCGCAGGTACAGGCACAAGTGGGAAGAAGAGCATCCAGGCCACACAAAAAATGATCCTTATTACCAGCTCAGCAGAAGTGAACAAGTGGTAATCTTGAGACTTGGCACGGGTCATAACAGACTGAGATACCACCTATTCAACAAATTAAAGATAGAAACTACTGATGAGTGTGATTGTGACACTGATAAAATGACTGCCGAACATCTGCTTCAAAGGTGCCCAACATATGAGGAACAGAGAAAACGCATATGGCCATCACCAGTACCATTCCTGGAGAAAATCTACGGAGATATTAACAGCCTCAGGCTGACCACTGCTTTCTTTGAACTTATTCAAGTTGACATCTGAGGCCGAACGAAGAAGAAGAAAAAGAAAAAATGTTCATCTTTCCAGGAAATGAAGATAAGCTCTTAATAGTAAAATGTATTGGGGTTTTTATTTTGTAGTTTTGTAGCTATTAAGAACTTTGCAGTTTTTAGCGTCACTTCACAGAGTTAGTCACAGTGTAAATATCAAAGATATGAATAATGTAATAAATTAATATTTAATGAAGTCGTAGTTGGAGTCGTTTTTATATAAATTACTGGATTCGGAGTCAGTCGGAGTCGAATACATGTTGTCTGACTTCATAGCCCTTAAAAATACTCCTACATGCAGATCGAAATGGTCATATAATACATTCAATTTTATCATCAACAATTAATTCCAATATTTCTTCTTCGGTGCCCCTGGTGGGCTAGTGCCCTAACACATGCTTAGTTACTCTCAATAGGTAATCCGACCTTGGTACAGGTATACCTCGCTCTATTGCACTTCGCTTTATTGCGCTTCGCAGATATTGCGCTTTTTAAAAAATTATTCATATTTTTTTTCTAGAACTTGCCGTGCCGTCTTCTTCCGATAGATTTTGGCTGTCCACCAGCAAAACAATTACAATTCGCTGAAGGCTCAGATGATGAAGATTAGCATTTTTTAGCAATAAAATATTTATAATGTTGCAGTACATTGTTTTTTTTAGACCTAGTGCTATTGCGCACAATAGACATAGTATAAACATGATATTAGGCTTTTATATGCACTAGGAAGCCACACACACAACAACAACAAAAAATGGGTGTGACCCGCTTTATTGCGATATTCGCTTTATTGCGGTTGTCTGGAACCGAACCTGCAATATCTCCGAGGTATACCTGTACTAGGTCTCAGCTTTTTGAGGTGGGTTAACCAGTTGCCATTCCCTTGTGCTAATTAACATTAGAAGTAGTATTAAAAAAACCACTGGATTATCAAATAAATGGAGAACATTAACATACGAAATCTAGAATTAATTCAATCAGTTAATAATTTAATCATCATCAGCAGCAGCATCACCATAATCATCATCAGCATCATCATCGGCATCATTAGTATCATCTTCATCATTATCATCATCATCATCATTATCATCGTCATCTTCGGCAATTTATAGCTGATTTAGTCATTTTGAATGAACTGCATCCGTATGTCTCAGTCATTTTAAATACTTATCAGAGCTATTTAAGTAATATTTTACTTTTTAAATTATTTTGGGGCTCATCAGAACGAGCAAAATCCTTACTCATAGAAGGTCAGGAAAGATAAAAAGTTCACATGGCCTGCATCGTATCAGCCGTAGTACTTGATTTCTTTAAATTCCTATGAGGCTACCTAGAACTGAAGCACCATTCTTCTCTGCCAAGAGTAATCTTGAGCGAAAGGTAGACACCTTCAAAGACCCTCAGTAGATACTCTGAATTTTGGCCACTGTTGGACCATCACAGCAGAACAAGGGGAGTAAATCCCGTTACATCAGCATCATCATCACCATGATCGTCCTCATCATTATCATCAGCAGCAGCAGCATCATCATCGTCAGCAGCCTCATCATCAGCATCTTCATCATTAACAGCATCACCATCTTCATCATCATCATCAGCATCATCATTTTCGTCATCATCGGTATCATCAATATTATCATTATGATTATCATATGTAGTGGATTTGATGGTATTGTATGATGGTGATATTACTAAGTGTGATGCATGAGGTCAGCTGTGAAGGCTCCTGAGATAAAATGTAGCTGTGAATTGTCAGAAGGCCCTTCTTGCTACCACTACGACCTCACACCTATCTTTTTTTACTAATGAATGTGGCTACGTTAAATGTCTAGGGTAATGATATATAATGTGTTGTGGTAGTTTACATACACACACACAGATATTTACTAAGTCTAATAATATTAATAAATGTTATAATACACTGAACTAACTCAAGTGTGTAAAAATTGGATAGTAATTTTCTTACATTTATTTGTTCTGAACCAAGGTTTTATTTTGGCCAGAACATATGAAAGGTTTAGCAATTATGAAAGAAATGCATGAATATTACATAATAAATGCAAGGTGTGTACATATATATGTTACTAGACTAGTTAATATTATTACTGTTTATAGTTGTAATCTATTTGGGAGAACATTTAATGGATGTGCTGTTGGGGTGGCCTCATCACTCCCTGTCTATGGCGATTACACATTGTCCAGTTATTTGATGGAAATTTTATGGGTGTGTTAACAAATAAGTTGAGTTGGTGAATTCTCAGCAGACCAGACGCTCACGTAGCTTGAAGGTGTAGCTCTGGTGCTGAGATCTGGTGGCCCCACCTCTCCGTGCTTGGGGGCAATATCAGAAGTCTGGTGGCCCCACCTCTCCGTGCTTGGGGGCAATATCAGAAGTCTGGTGGCCCCACCTCTCCGTGCTTGGGGGCTATAATAGGCTGCTCTGACAAAATGTTACTGCACGGGTCCACTCTGGTAATATTCAACAACTCATTTGACACCGCAGTGGTGCCAACTGAAACTCACAGTTCTGCAATCAAAGTATTAGTCATGTGTCAGAATTCCATCCTCTAACCATTTCTGGACACAACACTACACAACAACAACACCACATAGACGGGTCAGATCTTTCTGACCAAACAACACATCTTACCAAGTTGGTTTCACATAGGATAAGTTCTCCCAGACTACAGATTCTGAAATATGTTCATTAGCTTCCTGCCATAGAATAGGATAGGTGATATGTTTCACTGATCTCAACACTTGATCTGTCCTTCATAATCCTTGCTGGAGTTTATGTATTTTTTTTGTCTCTAGACCCTGAACTGGGGCTGGGGGTCTAGAGCGAATCCTTACTTGTTGTAAGGGACAGATTATGCTATTGCAGTATCAAATCACTCGAACCTTAAACAAATATTAAAATGTACAAAGAAATAATTTCAGTCTTACCAGAATTATGAATATAGAACACAGTTAAATGCTAGCAAAACTCAGCTGAGCTGCTGGCCTTAGGATGGCGTCCCTCTAAATATTTCAATAGCTTCTGGGAATTACACCACTTAATAATTCACTGTGTCTACTAGGACAACTTATAATGAATGGCACAAAATGCGCGTCTGAGCGCCGATAATATATTCATCTATGGCCAATCACTGCCTTTTCTTTTTCAAATTCAAATATCCTACCAAAAAGTCATTTCAGTCATACCTCAGTCAAGTATGCCTTATTGTCTGTTGGTCCGTCCGTCTCTACTTGCGTTTCACAAAAAAACGCACTTGTTTTTTGAACCAACTCTGCCTTCCCCTACACAATTTTGTCTTTAAAGTTATTTTTAGCCACAATTCACCATCCCACCCCGTCTCTTCATTCCAACTAGATTTTAGCACTTGCGTCTTCAAGGCCACAATTTTTTGAAAATTAGTGACATGTTTTATTTCAATGCAGACGCTCGCTGATATGAACAACACAGTCTTTTGTCAATATCTTTCTTATTATCTGTCCGTCTGTATAAATGAAAGCATATTATTTCACTGCTCAAGATGGGCCATCCGGCCAGCTAGGTTTTATATTCCTAACATTATTATTAAGAAAAGTTACTTTTCAAATATTTCTAGAATCTTCTGGAAAGCGTTCATCACTGCATTCAAATAAACGGGCTAAGTTATCGCAAAAGCGTCCAAGAAATGACGGTGGCGTATAATATCCAAGGTCCCTTTTGTCGATTTCTTTACTTTATGTCAACTTGGGGAACGTGACTTTTTCCTCCTTTCCCCACCACTTGCGTCTTTTAGCCTTGCTAGTTTCAAGCACGCGTTCAGTCAGATTTTTCCTTTTGATCTCCGTTCTCATCCCGTTCCGTTTTGCCTTCAAGTCTAACAATTTAATTTCCATGGCGGGTGATGACCCGCGGCGTGGGCGATCATGTATTCTAGCAGCTTACGCATTAGTTTTTATCCCTACGTTGTATCATTGGAGATATTTTAACGTTGTATCATGGTTAATTTTGTGACACATCTCCCCACTTGAAAACATGCCTACGGCAAGTTCTAAAACCAGTGATACACATAGATAAAATCTCTCCTTACGCCTGCCATTACTCT
>JAMPIV010016892.1:0-33837 GCA_024509875.1 Oreohelix idahoensis
ATCTATTTTAGGTTCACAGTGACACTTAAAGGATCCAGTAAGTTCCAGAGTGTCAAACCTAGTCGTAGTGGCCTGGAGGTGCTAGAATCTGGTGACCAAGTTCAACAAATTCGAGTGAGTTTAGTGGTTATACATTGTCTCCCTTGCCATTTCAAATGAACTGGTAGTTGCTTTTTATTCCCCCTTGCCAAATGATTTTCTGTGCTTACCTGGATATAGTTTCTATGGTAGTTTTGATTGGATTTTGCAAGATATTATAGCTCTTGACAATTTGGAGTGAGTTGCTTTATCACAGAGTGCCATATTTATATATTCAGGTGATTCAACAGTCAGATGTTAACGTCCGTGGCAGTTAAATATTTGATAATATTTCATATTTAATTTCCATTCATATTTGAAACTAGAAATGGTTGCCTTTCCCTTTGAAATTAGCTGAGCAGTTTTCCTTGGTAAGTTTGAAAGAATTGAGTATTATCACTTGATTTACTGCTGTCTGAAGAATGCCTTCTCGTACACTTCACATTTCCTTATCATACATTTCACACTTCTTCATCACACACTTGACATTTCCTCATGACACACTTCACTTTTCCTCATTGCATAATTCACTATTTCTCATCACACACTTCACATTTCCAGGTTGAATCAGAGAAGCAAGGCACAGTTTATTTCCCCATTTTGGTCACTGAAATTGGTAACAGTGACATTGAAATAACTGCCCAGTCTACAATAGCAGCAGATGGAATCCGCAGACAAATTATAGTCCAGTCAGCTAAAATACTCTCTCACATATTTAGTTAATAAATAACACAATCCTAATGTCTGCAAATGGGCATAGGACCTAACTTAATGTTAACACAATACATAGGGTATTTTGCTGTTTTATTTTTGTCAACAATTTTGCTGCATTTTTTATAAGATATTTTGTTATTTCATGTAAGATATTTGCTGTTTCATGTCAGACATGTGTTTTATGTCAGACATGTGTTTCATGTCAGACATATGTTTCATGTCAGACATCTTGCAGTGTCATGTCAGATATTTTGCTGTTTCATGTCAGACATTTTGCAGTGTTGTTTCAGATATTTTGCTGTTTCATGTCAGACACTTTGTTGTTTTCATGTCTGACATGTGTTTCATGTCAGATATCTTGCAGTGTCATGTCAGATATTTTGCTGTTTCATGTCAGACATTTTGTTGTTTCATATCGCTTATTTGCTGGAGGTTTTTTGGTCAGATATTTTGTTCTTTCTTTCATGCATTTATTGTTTCTTGCCAGACATTTTGTTGTTCTTGTTAGACATTTTTTTCTTTCCTGTTTCACATTTGTTTTGTTTTTGTCAGACATTTTGCTGTTTCACATAGATATTTTGTTATATCGTATCAGACATTGTCTTATGGTACTGTCATTAGATTTCTTCTTGTTATGCCTCTTTGGTTCATACAGGTACTCAATCATATATCTGCAAGCAGATCACTTTCTTGTGTGTTGCTGTATTTCCACTTTGCTAAGGTTCCTGCCCATTATTTATGGTCAAAGGGCCAAAACAATTGTCTGATCGAACTCTGCAACCAGTGTGCAAAGGCACACTGATGTGCTACTGGTGTATGCTTGATGTGCTTTGACACCAGGCAGAATATATGGTATAATGGTATACAAAATTATATGTTATGGTAAAAAATATTATGAAAGAATCTCACACACACAATTTTACAAATAATAAGTTGGGTTATCATCATGCACTAAATGATCATAAAAAATTATGGTGTGTTGTCTTTTCATTGCGGCAAATGTAATATTTACCATACACACATACTTACGGTAATTATTATAGTGTGCCGTGAAATTTGAAAGCTTGCGGAGCACTGTGATAAAGGACTGTTTCTGATGATCAGATTTCCTGCTTTTGCAGTGCACTGTACAGAGTTTCCTATCATTATGTTAGCAATATGTTATTTTAAATTAATGACTAATATTACCTGTACAGTATATCACTAAAGCAGCTACCTGTTTAATATACCTATGAAGTTTCATGTGACAGCCACTGTCAAGTATATCAGCTCTTTGGTTCACCATGGCATGGTGACATTACTTTCTTAAGACATCTGACTTCATCTGACTGCACTCAACAATCATGAATGACAAAATCACAAAAAAACTTGATGTCTTACACAGCCTGTTCGACAAAAATAATATTGACAATCATGGCAAACATCAGGAAACACATAGACTTCTTGAAATGTATCTAGAAACACAGTGCTTCATGCATCTCTTTTTTAGAATAAGACTTTCAACCTGTTTATTTGCCTACTGTCCTGTCATGTAACTTTTTAAATCAACCAATCAAATCTCAAATTTTACATCATATTATTTAAAAATTTGACTTATACTTTTTTCATCTTGTATATATTTAAGAATTTCCATTGTAAACACTACTTTTTTAAAAATTGCATACTGAACATCAAATTCACAAAGGAAAGGTATATCATTTTCAGTTTTTCCACTCATAATATTCTCTCTCTCTCTCTCTCCATTTATACCTAAATCATGTTCCATGAAAAGCCTGTCAACACATGTCTAACATGCCAGAAAAAGTATATTTTAAATTGTCTGTTTTGTTAGCCGGAAGGAGCTCCAGTAAGCTTTAACTACCCAATATTTGCCAACCTTGGTGAGAATGGTAACTTTGAAGATACCATTGACTTTCCTCTGCCGAATTCTGTTGTGAATGGGTCAGACAAGGCTCGAATCAAGGTCACAGGTGATCATTAGTTGTTGAAAACTTTAATATAAGCTATAAATGTACATGCTTAACTATGCGGCAACAACCATTTCATTAAAATCATTGAAAAAAGCAAGGGTCATTTGGTGATAAAACCCAGTACACACAGCTAAAGCAGACATATTGACAGCTCCACAACTGGACATATACTTTTAAATTCTATATTTTAATTCTCATTTGTTCAGCAGACAAACAAATTTTCCTCCAACTGGACAAAGCCCTTTAAATGCACATCAGCTTTCAAAACCTCTGTAAATTTTCCATTCATTAAATAATGTGATAACTACACAGAAAACTACACTTCCTTAGAGCAGCTGCACACAACCATTCCAATCCTTTCTCACAGAATTCCTCTAGACAGATATGCATCTCTTTACATCATCAACTCCCCTATCCAGTTTATCTACAGTACATTGCTCTTTTCCCCCAGTTTTAAAAAATAGAAATGCTTGTTATTTCATTCTTTATATTTTTAGGTACTGAACTTTTTCAGTAAGCAGATGTCAATGTTTCCATGGTGATGGCTTCCTGGTTCCATGCTACAGTGCTGGTTCCATGCACCATAAGGAGTACACATGAGATGGTGCAGGCTAACCTTAGGAACAACCACAGTGCTGATGCCATGGTGCAGGCTAACCTTAGGAACAACCACAGTGCTGATGCCATGGTGCAGGCTAACCTTAGGAACAACCACAGTGCTGATGCCATGGTGCAGGCTTCCTAGGAACAACCACAGTGCTGACACCATGGTGCAGGCTAACCTTAGGAACAACCACAGTGCTGATACCATGGTGCAGGCTAACCCTAGGAACAACCACAGTGCTGACACCATGGTGCAGGCTAACCCTAGGAACAACCACAGTGCTGATGCCATGGTGCAGGCTAACCTTAGGAACAACCACAGTGCTGACACCATGGTGCAGGCTAACCCTAGGAACAACCACAGTGCTGACACCATGGTGCAGGCTAACCCTAGGAACAACCACAGTGCTGATGCCATGGTGCAGGCTAACCATAGGAACAACCACAATGCTGACACCATGGTGCAGGCTAACCCTAGGAACAACCACAGTGCTGACACCATGGTGCAGGCTTCCTAGGAACAACCACAGTGCTGACACCATGGTGCAGGCTAACCCTAGGAACAACCACAGTGCTGACACCATGGTGCAGGCTAACCCTAGGAACGACCACAGTGCTGATGCCATGGTGCAGGCTAACCTTAGGAACAACCACAGTGCTGACACCATGGTGTAGGCTAACCTTAGGAACAACAACAGTGCTGACACCATGGTGCAGGCTAACCCTAGGAACAACCACAGTGCTGACACCATGGTGCAGGCTTCCTAGGAACAACCACAGTGCTGACACCATGGTGCAGGCTAACCTTAGGAACAACCACAGTGCTGACACCATGGTGCAGGCTAACCCTAGGAACAACCACAGTTCTGACACCATGGTGCAGGCTAACCCTAGGAACAACCACAGTGCTGATGCCATGGGGCAGGCTAACCCTAGGAACAACCACAGTGCTGACACCATGGTGCAGGCTAACCTTAGGAACAACCACAGTGCTGACACCATGGTGCAGGCTAACCCTAGGAACAACCACAGTGCTGACACCATGGTGCAGGCTAACCCTAGGAACAACCACAGTGCTGATGCCATGGTGCAGGCTAACCCTAGGAACAACCACAGTGCTGATGCCATGGTGCAGGCTAACCCTAGGAACAACCACAGTGCTGACACCATGGTGCAGGCTAACCCTAGGAACAACCACAGTGCTGATGCCATGGTGCAGGCTAACCCTAGGAACAACCACAGTGCTGACACCATAGTGCAGGCTCACCCTAGGAACAGCCACAGTGCTGATGCCATGGTGCAGGCTTCCTAGGAACAACCACAGTGCTGATGCCATGGTGCAGGCTAACCCTAGGAACAACCACAGTGCTGATGCCATGGTGCAGGCTAACCCTAATAACAACCACAGTGCTGACACCATGGTGCAGGCTAACCCTAGGAACAACCACAGTGCTGACACCATGGTGCAGGCTAACGGTAACCCTAGGAACAACCACAGTGCTGATGCCATGGTGCAGGCTAACCCTAGGAACAACCACAGTGCTGACACCATGGTGCAGGCTAACCCTAGGAACAACCATAGTGCTGATGCCATGGTGCAGGCTAACCCTAGGAACAACCACAGTGCTGACACCATGGTGCAGGCTAACCCTAGGAACAACCACAGTGCTGACGTCATCAACATGTACCAATAAGTTGTAATATTACAGATGTATGTGAGACTGCATTCTGAAGGCCCCTGTTTTGATCATTCAAGAATATGGGGCGACCACTGCAGTAGGCCCCCACTTATTGCAAGAAACCTGCATCACGGCACTTCATGTGCTGTAGCAGTGATGATTTCTGTAGTAGTTTGAATGACATGGTGTAGAAAGTGCAAGCAGTTTATGATATGACAGATGTCAATGTTACCCCCTGGCGAACGTCTGTCTCTATCGACTGTGCGTGGCGCCCCGAGTCCATGCCCTCCCAGTATCTGCAACCAAGACAGAGAGATGTGTCCGCTCCCAGATATCGCTTGCACAGTCCGACATTCTCCTCAGACCGTCGGGCCTTGAGGTGTCTGCGACCCTTATAAAGTCAGCAATGACTGGAAGGGACGCAAAATGTCCGGCATTCCCCCAGACCCTCTGCTCTCGAGGCGTCTGTATCCCTTATATAGTCACAAATGACTAAAAGGGAAGATGGATTGGAGGGCAAGTTCCGTATCCTACTAGTGACAGGCGGTTGCTACTGGTGTCAGACTGTAGCAGCCAGACCATTCCTCTGACATCCAGGCCGGGTCTTGCTGCATGGGCAACAGCTCGATCTACAATTGTCCAACTTCGTGCCACCGAAAGTTATTTTGGGAGGTATGCTCCTATGGTCAGTAATGACTGGAAGGGAAGAAGATAGATGTCAATGTAATAATTCTTTTTTTCATTAAGCTCCTTATGGAGCATAAGGCCATGACAGCAGGTCTTCAAATATCATGCTAGCTGGCATAGGTGATCATGTCTTCCCACAACATCCTGTCCCATGAGATGTTTATAAATTCTGTTTTTGAGTTTTCCAAGCGTCAAACTGTACCGTATCTTCTCTATTTGCCATCCATTCTTGTCCTTTCACTTTTTTCTGTTGTTACAATTTATTCCAACTTTCCAAAACAAATGAATTTCAATTGGCTGACACTTATTTCAGGAAACCTGCCCCAAATCACACTTGCTGTAGTGGTTTTAGCAGCAATGTTTTTACTAGGTGAGGTTGCTAGCCCCATACACAACCTTACTTTAGTCCTATCTTATGTTTCATGGGAGCATGTTTTGTGTACGATCTTTTGTCTGGTCAGAGACCACCAAGAATAACATAAGATAGAATGTTCATGCTATTACAAATGTGTTTTTGAAAGTAATATTTCACAGTGTCACAGATGTGTGCAAGAGTGTATTATATTGTTTAGTATCCTTCTGGCATAGATGATCATGTTCCTCCACAACTTCCTGTCCCAAGCACTGTTTATCAATTTTGTTGTTGATTTATTTCCTTGCCACGATGTTAAACCTTTCAGTATCTTCCATATTTTACTATCTTCTGTCTGCTTGTCTTTCATTCTTTGCCTCAAGAAAGTGGAATACCTGCTTCTAATGTAAGTAATAATCTTCCTTTACATTTTGAATGACCTCTGTCTATGTAAAAAAAATTGCACATGTTACGGAAACAACAATAAATGGAAAAACTTTGCTGCGGGATGGACAACCGGAGTCTCAAGCTCGTATGACTGACAGTGGTGAAAGCCGAAAGGAAGCCACTGGCATGAAAACGGATGCCCCAACCGCAAAACACGAAACCAGAATTGGTTTTTGGAACGTCAGAACTATGAATGAGGCAGGAAAGCTGAGACAAATCACAGCAGAGATGAGGAACTACAAAATACATATCCTGGGAATAAGCGAGAGTAGATGGACAGGTAAGGGGAGAATAAAAACAGCTACAGGGGAAACAGTACATTTATTCTGGCAGAGAGGATGGTCAGCACAACGAAGGTGTAGCCATTATCCCGAAGAAAGGAATGGAAAGGTCTTTACTGGAATGGAAACCCATCAACAACAGACTGATAAGAGCAAGACTGAGAGGGAGGTTCACCAACACCACAATTATACAATGCTATGCACCATGTACTTCTCTATGGTGCGGAATGCTGGAGAGTTACAGAGAAGGAAATGTCAAAATTGTCCTCTTTTCACACAACATGCCTAAGAAAAATTCACCAAATCTTTTGGCCGAATACCATCACCAACCAAGATCTGCTTACTCGGAGCAAGCAAGAGGACATGCACACCATCATAGCTGGCAGACGCTGGAGCTGGGTTGGCCATGTCCTCAGAAGAGACCCCGATGCCATCACAAGAACAGCTACGCTTTGGACCCCTGAAGGAAAACGAAAGAGAGGCCGACCAAAAACAACCTGGCGGAGGACTGTGGAGGCTGAGATGCAAAGAATGAACCAGAGTTGGGGCACTGTATGAAGGATGGCCACCGACCGAGCAAAGTGGAATCAATTTGTTGTTGCTCTACAAGACGCCACTAGGCGTGATGGCCACTGACTGCTTTGACGGTCAGTGGCTAAGGATCAAAGAAGAAGCCATTCTGAATTATGCTGATGGGGGTTCCCCAGCAACCTCCTTGTCTGAGTGGTAGCATCATGTGCTACAGGTAATGCCCTACCACCATCAAGCTGCTGTCAGCAGAATTAAAATTACAATGTTTTATATTCAGCTTAAAAGTGTCTTAATGCAGCCAGAACCCCAAATTTGTCTACACCTTTGTTTGGTCTAGTTTTTTTTTTTTTCACTGTGGCACTGCTGCAGTGGTTAGTGCACTGGCTTCCTAGCTCGGTGGTCCATGGTTCGATCCCCAGTTGAGGTGGGATTTTTTTAGACCGCAAACGGCTCCGGGGTTGACCCAGCCTCATGAATTGGGTACCAGAACAACTCTGGAAAGGTTAAGGCGGCCGGCGTGATGATGACCACATCGCTCCTAGTGTGTCGATGGTCGAGAAAATATGGGCCTAACACCGTATTCCCGATATGCCCCGATTGGTGTGTAACGGGATCCTTTACCTTTTACCTTCTCCTACTGCACTTTTTGTCTTATTCCACTCCCCAATTTTTGACTGCTGTTTGTAATTTATATCAATCTTATCTAGCAACAACAATAGACTTAATAGTATAGTATACAGACAGGTAGAGAGGCATATAAATGCTATGACAGAGATAAATCGTATTATGCATTAAGATTGTCTTCTTTAATTTTTTTGTGTGTGACTGCTGTGTGTAATTTAAAGCTAACACTAATCGTATCTAGCAAGAATAATGGACTAAATAGTATAAAAGACATAAGGAGAGAGAGGCATATGGACACTGTGATAGAGATAATCATAGTATGCATTTATGTTGTCTTCAATAAATGTTTTTTTTTTTTGGTCCTCTTTATTATTATCATTATTTTTTTTTTGGAACTTGCAAATGTCAATTTGTTAATTTGGAAGGCTGGATTGCCCTGAAAAGCACAGTTTTTTGGGAGGAGTTAATGTTGCTTCTACTTGTCTTGAGTGTGGTATTTTTAAAAGCAGTTATTTGGGTGTAATTTATAGCAGCAGAGTTGTTGATGTGGAAACCACATACCAGTAACCATTTGCCATGCCCCACACTGTAGTTCTCCTCATTGTTATTACTGACTCAGTCCTTAACGCTAGCCAGCAGTAATACCTTGCTCAACATCTTCACTAGTGTCGTCACTGAAATCTGAATCATTCTGCTCTGGAGCATCACTAACATCAAAACTACTTGCTGTTTGCTGCCACTGACAAAACTTCAGATGGCTATAATAAATGCAAACTTTCAAGCCAACATAAAAGCCAATCTACAGATAGTGAATGGCAAGTCTTCAATTTATATGCCCATGTGGATTGCCTTCCGAAAGAGGATAGCTGGGAGTTCTTGACAAAATTGCCCGAAGAGCATACCAAGATGTGCTTAATTGCTGGTGATTTTAATGCTAGATCTACGGAGTAGGGGAACTCCACGGAAAATAGACAGGGTATTGCCTTGAGTCAGGCTTTACTCAGCTCGAACTTGTCCATTTTAAATGATAAACGCCCAACAAGACTGGCATCTAGACCAGGGGATTCTGATGGTGTCATAGATCTGGCATTGATGTCAAGCGCTGCTGCCACCTTTGCATGCTGGGATGTATTGCAAGCTCAAGGAAGTGATGACCTACCCTGTGTAGTCCTCATTGCAAAGGGAAAGACCACCAGACACAGGAAACCGAAACAGACTTTCCAGTGTCATACAGGCCCACATAACAGTACTACTACTGTGCACATATTGCATCAAATTGCGAAACAAAAGACAACTCGCACACCTTTTACATAACCACCCTGGTGGAATGAGACTGTGGAGACAGCATGGCTGGAAAACGAAAGAGCGACAAAGTTTTGCCAAATAGCACGAAAGAGAAGGCCAATGAGTGATAAAGAGGTGGAAGATTTTAAGGAGAAAAAGCAAAAAGCCATCAATAACTTCTAGGGCTTGGCAAGAGAAGCCAAGGACACAGTGTGGGAGGCCTTTGTGACACAGGTGGGCACTGACAAAACACTACAGAAATTCTGGGCCTTACATTGCAGACTGAGTAGGAAAAGTACAGGCCAACCAATTCCTAATATTCTCAGCTCGACAGGAACAAGCCTGAAGACCGATGCTGAAAAGGGACATGCATTACTCGAGCGTTATATTACTCAGACAGATAAAGGTGATAAAGCTGCCCACCAAGAAATTAAAGACCGAATACTGGGAAGTGACACAAAAGGTGACATATATTTCGACCTCATATCCGAAGAAGACGTGTGCACTTTAGATACCAGTAGAAACACTGTGCCGGGTCCTGATGGTGTACAGTATCATCCCATAAAACAGCTAGATGACACGGGCATTAAGAATGTGGTGAGTGACTTCAACAACACCATACTGAATGCTGAGATTCCGCAAGACTGGCTACATAGTTACTTACGGCCACTTCCTAAACCTGGTAAAGACCCCACACTTCTCAGCAGCTGTAGAATTATCACAATGCAGAATGTCTACGGTAAGCTACTAGAAAAGATAGTAGCATGGAAAATAAATAATCACCTCAAAAATGCACAGATCCTACTGGATACTCTTGGAAGTAACCATGAAAGTAACATGAGGTAACGCTGGAACTTCTGCTTATGAGGGGTTCCAGGGTAAACTAGAAACGGTTGCTGTAGCAATTGACCTAGAAGATGCTTATAACAGTGTGAACTTTGAAACATTAATGAACTGTGTAATGGCTTGTGGTGTTAACCCTTGGCTAACAAGATGGATAGCAGCTGCCTTAACTGAGAGGTCAGTGGCATTTCGCTTGGGAACATGGACACCAGACCCAATGCCAATTTGCCCAGGACTACCCCAGGGTTCTCCACTATCACCCGTGCTGTTTAATATCATTACAGCAAAAGTAGCCAACATTCACCAGCTGGGTTGGGACGAACACTGACTTTTGCTGATGATACTCAATTACAGAACTGGCTCTGACTGACAGAAAATGGTTACTAGCATACATGAGACACTACGGGAGGTGTTTAATTGGTGCAAGGAAACTGGCTCCAAAGTCAATCCCAACAAGGCCTGCGTGATGTGGTTCTCCTTGAACATCTCCATAGTGAAAACAGACCTTCCAGATATTACTCTCAATGGACACAAAATTGAAAGGCACGAAAAGCTGAAATACCTTAGAGTTACATTTGATCGTGTGCTATCATATAAGTGCCATGTTGAGCACATCATACAGAAATGCAGGAGAGGTCTAGCGGCCCTGAAAATAATGGCTGTGGCGCGTCTGGAGCAGAGATTACTATTTCTTCTTTATCATCAGCTAGTCATATCGGTCACTGAGTATGGGCTAGGAATACTCACTCTGTCAGTAACACAATGTGAACAACTAGAATGCATTCAAAATGAAGGGATGCGTATAGTCTTGGGCTGTACGTGAGATATCCCCATTGTGACTATGAGGTACATGCTTGGTGTTCTATCGATTAGATCTAGATATGCAATGGCCCAGGCAAAAGCCTATATGCGAGTAACCACAGACAAACGGCTCCCCCTGCATGTAAACGTAGCTGACATTAAGGGAAAAGAATAAAGAGAGGGATGTCATGGATGGCACAGGCATGATTAAGCTGGTGACTACAGTTAAAAATACATTCAAAGGGGAAGAGTGGAATATGTCAAATGAAAACTGGATTAACCACCAGCAAGTCATCATCAGCCTTGGCAGAGAGTTTAGAACTTGGGGCAGTGGGAAAGCAGAACTGGAAATTAATCAACTGATAGATGATCATGCTGGGGATAATGATGCCATTGTGTATACAGATGGGTCTGTGATCCGTGGGGAGAAATCAGGGTGAGGCTTCTCTGCTAGAGTAAAGGGCAGAATTGTCACCGAACATAGCATGGCTTACAAGATTACAACTTCCAGCATGAGAATGTAGGTAGAGACAGTTACTGCAGCCTTAAGGTGGATATCTGAAACCTCTTTAACAAAGGCAGTCATTGTGTCAGACTCTCAGTCCATGCTTTGAAAGGTTCAAAATGGTTGGCTACGGCATGAATGGAAAACATTCTTAGAAGCTTTGAATCTACAGGAGCTGGTGTGGATCTGCTGTTCTGGTCATGCAGGAGTATGTGGTAATGAAAGAGCTGACAGACTAGCATCAAGAGCACCCATAATGAGGACACTGGATATGGATAAGGGAGAGATACTGAGAACGATTAATGATCGCCTGTTAGAAAATGACACTGCAATAGATGAATCTTCAAGGTTAAAGCTGTTGGAATTAGGCATCAAACGGAAGGCTAGCAGAGATGGACATATGAGAGGATGCATCTGCCGTGTATACAACCAGCGAGCTACAGGAACAGTTAGCATTCACACTCTTTGACATATACTGAGAGAGACTGAGCACCTATGGGTTTGCCCAGAGTGTAGTGATGTCAAATCTGTTCAACAATAACAACAGATACTGAGAAAAGACATATTTACAGAAAATGTTGTAGACAGTATACGTCCACAGATTTTCAGAAATGAATAGACTGTTTGTTCACTCTTCTGGTGGGGGAAATAGGATATGGAAAAGTTTAAGAAAGTTGCATGTTCATGCAGACAAGGCACAGGATAGCAAGTATTTTGTTTGGGTTTATATTCTAGAGAGTACAGGTAGAAAAAAGTCTTTATTGCTGGTGTATGTGAAAAGTACAAATTTGTTATACTACAAGCACTTGTATGAAATGCCAGGGGACAGAATGCAAGGTGAAAAAGGCTAGAATGTAAGACATCTGCATGCCAAGTTCTGAATGATTTTAAAATAAAGTTGCTTCTTTTTATAATTCATTCATCCATTACTACAGCAGACCAGTAAATTCTCAAGACATTTACAAAGTCACCCAGCTCCTCACAAACTTTTAAACATGCTGTTCTGTTTCCATAATGTTAATCAATGACTCTGTTGTCAGGCTAAATCTTGATACAATCTCTTGTGTATATCCATGACAGGTGATATGATTGGTTCTAGTCTGAACAGTTTGACTTCACTTCTGCAACTTCCAACTGGCTGTGGAGAACAGACCATGGTAAATTTTGCTCCAGATGTGTACATTGCTGAATATCTCCAGACCACAGGTCAGCTGACTCCTGCTTTGAAAGAGGAAATTGTTGGGTTTTTGAATGCTGGTAAGACGTATTTCTTTCTGCTTTAGTTTCACAGCCTGAACTCATTTTTCTTTCTGCTTTAGTTTCCAACCTGAGCTCATGTTTTTTCAGCTTTAGTTTCATGACCTGAACTCATATTTCTTTCTGCTTTAGTTTTGATGACTTCAGCTCATATTTCTTTCTGCTTTAGTTTCATGACTTCAGCTTTTTTTCTTTCTTCATTAATTGCAAGATCTTAGCTCATATTGCATCATGATATGTTGTACATTCAACACATACCTCTACTTATGCACAGTATAAACATAATCAGTATTTTCAGCATTGCTGCATCAATCTTTCACTGATTAGTAAACTCCCAGACAACATTCAAATCATTAACTCCCTCACATTGTTCAGCTTGTTTTGGTCATATTATTACTAACATATCAGAAAATTGATAAATGGGCACCCCGTTTATTTGACCATTGTAGGTGGTACATCAGTATTTTCAAATTCTAAAAATGTATTATTTAACTCATTCTTACCCACGAGACATATGGTGCACCATGTGCCCTATAAATCTACCTACAGGTGCATGGTGCACCCACTTGATATGATTTCCAAATCTGAATGAAATATTAGAAAATAAGTGGCCATAGCTTGTTCAAATCATGCATACACTTCTTGTGCACCATGTGTTTCGAACTGGTAGCAAAATAAATATTCAGGTACTTAATTTTTGCATACTTTTATCAGTTAATGACGTCATTAGGCCGTTTGTTTACAAGTAGCTCAGTCACAAACATCAATCAATCAGCCTTCAACAAACACATGCCAAGTCCTCCTGTCACGTGCCAACAGCTCATTCTTTTTGCGTTTTTCTCATCAGTTTCACCTCTATCTCCAACTCTCTTCTCCATGTGTGTTTTTGGTCTACCTCTGCTTCTTTTTCTCTGAGGATTCCAGATCAAGGACTGCCTTGTGATGTTATCAACATATTTCCCTATCCATTGCCAGTATCTTCTTCTCATCTCTTGCTCCACTGGCACTTGTCTAGTTTTTTCATCAGTTCCACATTTGTGACTTGTCATTTTCTAATGGCTCACTCTCCGTTTGACGGGCATGCTAGGTCTTAGCCACCTTTAGGGAACTACACAGCTTTCATATTTATTTTTATTTAGTTTCTTATGTGTCCTACTTAACCCTAACTTTCTTTCCTTTCCCTGACGAAGGCCTTGTGGCCGCAACGTTGGCTATTTTCTTTGTCTTTTGTCCTTGTAAGACGAATCACCTTTGTTCAATTTTTTTTCATACCCATCTATTATGACTTTGTTATACCCTTTCAATCCTTCTTTCTATGCAAGCACCCATTTCTGAATGTCTGTAACTTTATTGTTGTTGTTTTTATTGCTCTCCATGTTTCACATCCATACAATAGGACTGACTTGACATTTGAGTTGAAGATTCCTATTTTTGTGTTGGACTTGATTTCTTTTGTTGTCCATATGTTTCCCAATGCAATGAAAGCTCCTCTTGCTATTTGTATTCTTATTTTGATATCACTGTCTGCCCCTCCAACTTTGTCTATAATATTGCCAAGATATGTGTACGATTCTACCATCTTTTAGTGATGTTTCTTCATGTTCAACCTTGTTATCTTACTTACTTACTTACTTAGTCATTCCCCTTCTACCGTGAGGTGTAGAGGTTTGGAAGAGAGAGCGCCAGACCATTCTATCAGCTGTCTTCTTCCTGGCCTGGTTCCATTCTAGTCCTCGGTCCTTCAAAGATTGTCTAATGTTGTCCTCCCAGCGGACACTGGGTCGTCCTGGAGGTCTGGATCCCTGGCTCTTTGTTTCCCATGCTTGTCGTGGTAGCCGATCTTCTCCCATTCTGCAGACATGGCCAAACCATCTTAGTTGGGACTGTATCATTTCTTGCATTTATTCTCATAATCTTTGTCTTTTCCCTGTGTATTTTCAGACCCACTATTTCAGACCTCTCATCGAGTATTTAAATTTTCTCTTGCATTTGATTATGGTTATGGGACAGAAGAGCCAAGTCATCTGCAAAATCTAGATCATCAAGCTGTTTAGTCAGATTCTATTGGATTCCGTTTCTGTTGAGTCATGTTGATGATTTCATAACCCAATCTATTGCTAGTAAGAAAAGAAATGGAGACAAGAAGCATCCCTGTCACACTCCCGTTCTAATCCCACACGGTTCTATTAGTTGTCCTTCATGAAGAACTCTGCATATCATGTCTTCATAACTCTTCTTCTTAAGTTAATAATCTTCATGGGAACTCCATAATGCCTCATCAACTTCCAAAGTGATTCTCTGTCTACACTGTCAGATGGCTTTTAATAGTCCACTAATCCATTGTATAAGAGTCATAAACTATCAGCGGATCACCTGCAATAGATTATTTCTAAATGAATTTTAGCGATATCGATAGTGATATTAACCGGTTTTCGATTCTGAAAAGGACATTTAACATGTGATATTTTGAAGTATTAAATTAAGTAAGTTGCATAGGACATGACTGTGTAAGTGAGATTCCACTTCAATAATATGTGACTTCACACACACACAAAATCATAAAACTTTTCATTTGTTTGTAATCAAACTTCTTGGATTAATTTTCAACTGGATAAAAGTTTCGATTTCTGGGCTTTTACCGCCAAAGAATTAAGTAGAGCTGAAATATTTACGTGTAAGTGCACAATTTTGGCCATTTTATCTGTACTTTTTATGGTTTCTATATGTTGCAAGACATAACAAATAATTATTATATGACATAAAAACTCAGCATTGTTTCACAACATTCTTTGGTCATTTTCCTAGAGTTTGATGCATAATACATATATTTGCCGAATTAATATATATGTCTACTGTCTATTTTTAAAACATCACTTGTAGAAAAAAATGCCTCCATTTTGGGGTCTGAATAAAACTGTCTGAGTTTCTCTACAGGCTACCAGAGACAGCTGACATATCAGAGATACGATGGTGGATTCAGTGCCTTTGGAAATAGCGATGAGAGTGGCAGCACCTGGTATATATATATATATATATATGTATAGTTAAAGTTCCTGTTTCTTCTTTGTCAAGTGCTATGCTTTCTGGCATGGGTGATCATGTCTCTTTACAACTTCTGACTTCTAGCACTGTTGATAAATTCTGCTGTTAATTTGCTTCACACCAGCTTGTTATGGTGTCCAGTGCCTTTTTTTGTTGAAGAACTTGATTTTTTTTTAATATTGTAAAAAAGTCAGTTTTTGGCCTGTTGTCATCATGCTTCTCCTCTAACGCCAGATAAATGTGAACTGTCCTTATCTGCTGGCACTAATCATGTAAGCAGGTTTATTTTTTAAAAGGAAGACAATTAGGAAAGGGTGGTAATTGGCATATACAAGATAATTTAGAATGAGTATGTGAGAGCTTTACACTTTTGCTGACAGATTTATGTGATAGTTTGCTGTTTCAGCGGAACATTCACCAGTAACTTCTCATGGAACGTTTATCAGATGATAGTTTGGAAGAATTGAAATTCAGATCTGGGAGTAATTTGAGTTACCACTATAGGACAGAATGTCACATTATGACTGAATGGGAGACAGAACATATATATAAGGAAAGCAGCAAATCATGCTTGGGATTCCAGGAAAGGAAGAAGCAAGACTGGATAACACCAGAAATATTAAACACCATAACACTGAGAAAGGAAATGAAAAGAAAGAAAACAGAAGCGAAGTCCCCCAGGTTAAAGCAACTATGTGGCGAACAGTACAGTCAGCTAGACAAGGAAGTTAAACGCCAAACCTGAGCCAACAAAAGGAATTTCCTAGACGATCTTGCAAGACAGGCAGAAGAGGCAGCACTGAGAAATGAACAAAGCACAGTATACAAAATAACTCAATTCATCAGCGGAAAACGAGGTGCAAACAATATTACATTAGTAAGAGATAAGCAAGGAAATCTCATCACGACAGCAGAGGGACAGGAAACAAGATGGGCAGAGCACTTCAGAGAAACTCTGAACAAGGAACCACCAGAGACACATTTGAATGTTCCTGAGGCTGAAAACGATCTAGATGTAAATACAGACATTCCACAAAAAGAAGAAATCATCACAGCAATCAAAGGGTTAAAGAACGGAAAAGCTCCTGGCCATGATAACTTAAATGCAGAGCTATTTAAGACAGACTCTGAGCTAGCAGCAGAACTATTAGAACCACTGTTTGCGCGGGTCTAGAGAGTGGGGGCGGCACTGTCAGAGTGGAGTGGGGGAGTGGTTGTCAGGTTGCCCAGGAGGGGAGATCTTGCGGACTGCAATGGTTGGAGAGGGGTCGCTCTTCTCTCGGTTCCCAGCGAAATACTGGGCAGGATGGTTGTACAGAGAGTTTCAAGGGCAGTGGACCACAAGCTGAGGAGGAAGCAGGCGGGGTTTAGAAAGAACGGAAGATGTGTAGACATATATTCACTCTTGGGAACATTGTTGGGCAGTGCTCGGGGTGGCAGGGATGGCTGTGCATTGATTTCGTTGGTTTTGAAAAGGCTTTTGACAGCATGCGTGGGGACAGTTTATGGAAGATGCTGAGGGCTTGTGGGGTTCTGGGCTGCATGGTGTCAATCATAGAGGGCCTCTGTGCCAACTTTACATGTAGTGTTGGGCAGAGCAACCTGGCCTTTGAGGTGAAGATGGGAGTGCGACAGGGGTGTCCCTTGTCGACCACTCTATTTTTGACAGTCATGGATTGGGTGATGCGCCAGACAACAGAGGGCAGTCCAAGAGGAATAAGATGGTCTACATTTTCTACATTGGAGGATCTGGAGTGTGCAGATGGCGTTGCACTACTGGCGCGTTCACATCAGCGTGTCCGGGAGGAGACGGATGGACTTGGCGGGTTTAGCCGGCGGGTGAGCTTGGACATCAGTTTAAAGAGGTCGGGGGTCGTGGCGCTCGGTGTGAGCGGCCCTGGGCCCGTGTCGGTGGGGAGTCGGCGGCTGGTGCAGACGGGCGCCTTCACATTCCTGGGATGCGTGGTGACACCGGACGGGGGGCGGGCGGAGACATCAGTGTCACAGTGAATAGGGCAGGGGCAGCCTTTTTTGGCCTGGGCAACATCTGGGGTCCTCTCGATGCGGCACAAGCGCAGAGTTAGGATTATATCAGAGCTGTGTGCTTTCTGTGCTTCTCTGTGGTGCGGGGTGCTGGAGAGTTGCAGAGAGGGAGATGTCGAGGTTGTCCTCTTTTCACACAACATGCCTGGGAAAAATTCACCGAATCTTTTGGCCGAGTGCCGTCGCCAGCCGGGGTCTGCTTACTCGGAGCAAGCAAGAGGACATGCACACCATCATAGCTGGCAGACGCTGGAGCTGGGTTGGCCATGTCCTCAGGGGAGACCCCGGTGCCATCACGGGGACCGCTGTGCTTTGGGCCCCTGGGGGGGTGAAAGGGAGGCCGACCGAGGGCAACCTGGCGGAGGGCTGTGGGGGCTGGGATGCAGAGAGTGAACCAGAGTTGGGGCACTGTGCGAGGGATGGCCGCCGACCGAGCAAAGTGGAATCAATTTGTTGTTGCCCTACTAGACACCACTAGGCGTGATGGCCACTGACTGCTTTGACGGTCGGTGGCTAAGGATCAAAGAAGAAGAAAAGAAGACTATATGACTGAATGGGAGACAGAACATCAGAGGTCCTAACTGTATGGATTGAAGCCATGTGGCCTTCATAGAGTACTATAGAAAGTTTGTAGACCTGTTGTTTAGTGATAAGGTCCGAGCTATTGTCACAAGATGTACAGAAATAAAGTAATTTGAAATAAGCAGTTTATCCATCCATGAGAATGGAGCCCATTTAGTTACCACTACATGCCTACAACAGTAGCAGATTTGGTTTCTAGGCCACGGAAAGACAAAGAGGCAGATAGATAGACAGTATTATGGAAGTCTTACAACGACATGAGCCCTCAGTAGCTAATGCAACACACTTGGCTCAATTTATACTTTGCTCCTTACAACATTTCACAGCAAGAGTTGACAGAAAAACCAAAGTCACATGATGAGCACAAGACCTGAGTTGGCTTATGTCATGTTTGCTCGTGATCTAACAAAAATAAATGTTCAGCTTGAGTTGGCTAATGTCAAGTTTGCTTGTGATCTACCAATAATACAGTTCAGCCTAAACACTGCTGTTGTTGATGTGACTTAGAAAGAGTGTTAAGATAACTCTGAAAGTCCTTAATGTAAGCAGCCACATGTTTGACTCCATGATTAAGGAAACTTAGATGGTCCCATGAATTCATAGTTAGTGTAAAGTATAATCTTAGGACCTCATTTCTGAAGAAGACATTGTGCACACGTTAGAATCCTGTAGAAACACCACCCCAGACCATGATGGTGTCTAGTAGGCTAGTAACAGTAGTCTTATGTGTAGCCTTCGGGCATAGAACAGTGTTTTATAATTGTGTGGTATAACCACTAAAGGAATATGTCTAACCAATAAGATAGTGCTGGTAAAGCAATCAAGTAATAATGTGTAAGGACCATTGAGTCCGAAGTTATATAAGTCGGTATTAGTAACCGCAATAATTATTATACGTGAAAGTCGTGAAATACAAACGCAGATATAATGTGTAACAGCTGATAGAGCCTGGCTATGAATGCCAAAATTTAATTGATATTATAGACAGAGTTTTTCGATGTGTGTAGTAGGATCACTCCTTCATGAAACTATTAGCAGCAAGATTAATACTGCATAAATATAATAATTATGCCAAATGCTTGATAAATAGCTTTGGTCAAAGACATGAAAGATATGTATAACGGTTAAACTCTGAAATGTGATAGCAAGTGTCTTCAATGTGAAATAGATTATTGTCAATACTACATTATGAACGATGAATGATCATTAAAAATGTTTAGTCGTCCGAACGAGACTTGTTCATTGAAGTCTTCTGCAAGTTTCAATTATGTTATATGACAATTGACCGTTAACCTTCAAGGTTGGTTCAAGAATACAAAACTCTGTCAAGCCACTAATAATTCAAAGAATATAACACTGACAGTCAAATATGTATATAAAGTTTAATGAAAGAAACGCTGATACTCAACTATAAAATAACAAAGATGAATCCCATGTTGCAGCAGAAAGATACTCCATGATAGACAGATCAGATGAATTTATAACACATATAGGGAAACATAATATTAGCCCAACAATCTAAGACGAAAGTCTGCAACAATGGTGTCTAGTATCAACACATTAAACAGCTGGATGACACAGGAATTATGAATGTGGTGAAGAATTTCAACATCAGCATACAGAACGTTGAGATGCCAGAAGACTGGATACATAGTTACCTACGGCCTCTTCCTAAACCTGGTAAAGATCCCTCATTGCTCAACAGCTATCAAACCATCACACTGCAGAATGTCTGTGGTAAATTACTTGAAAAGATAGTTGCAAGACAAGTAATGAGCCACCTCGAAAATGCATACATCCTTCATGGTACCCTGGGTAGCTATAGCCCATGAAAGCAAGATGGAGAAATGCCTGAACATTTGCGTATGATGTGTACGAGGGGTTCAAGGGTAAACGAGAAATGGTTGCTGTATCAAATGACCTAGAGGATGCTTATAACAGTGTGAACTTTGAACTATTTATGAACTGTGTAATGGCTTGCTGTGATAACCCTTGGCTAACAAGATGTATAGCATCTGCCTCAACTGACAGATCAATGGCATTTTGCTTGGGAACATGGACATCAGAACCAATGCACATTTGCCCGGGATTACTCCAGGGTTCTCCACTATCACTAGTGCTGTTTAACATCTACACAGCAAAAGTAGCCACAATTCAGCCAAATGGGCTGGGATAAACATTGACTTTTTCAGATGACATACTCATTTACAGAACTGGTTCTGATCGAATAGAAATGTTCAGTAGCATACATGAAACACTACATGAAGTGGTTAAATGGTGGGAGGACACGGGCTCTTAAGGTCAATCCCAAAAGACAAGTTGAAATACCATGGACTAATCATACAGAAGTGCATTAGAGGTCTGGCAGTCCTAAAAACAATGGCTGCAGTGCACCTGGAACAGAGACTACTGTTTCTCCTGTATCATCAGCTAATCATGTAAGTCATCATGTATGGTCTGGGAGTACTCACTTTGTCAATATCACAATGTGAATGATTGGAACATATTCAAAATAAAGGAATGCATGAAGTCTTGGGCTGTACGCAAGATACCCCCATCGGAATGATGCGGTACATGCTTGGATTATTGGTTAGATCCAGATATATACCAGAACTGCTATGCTATGGACCCCAGAAAGATGGCGAAAGAGAGGCAGACCAAAGACAACCTGGTGGAGAACAGTGGAGGCTGAGATGTAAAGCATGGCCCAGACTTGGGGCATGGCACGAAGGATGACCACCAACCGAGCAAAATGGGGACAGTTTGTTGCTGCCATACAAGATGCCACTAGGCGTGATGGCCAATGACTGCTTTGTCAGTCAAGGCCTAAGGATCCAAGAAGAAGATCCAGATATGTGATAGACCAGTTGAAAGACTATATATGAGTAACCACAGACAACAGGCACTCCTGGCATAGGAATATAGCTGACATTAAGGGTGCGAGAATAAAGCCAGAGATATCATAGATGGCACAGGCAATGATTAAGCAGGTGACCACAGTTGAAAATATATTCAAAGGGAAAGAGTGGAATAAGTCAGATGAGAACTGGACTAACTACCAACAAGTTATCATCAGCCTTGGTAGAGAGTACAGAAGAAGGGCCAATGGGAGGGCAGAGCTTTAAATTGATCAACTGGTACATGATCATACTGGGAATAATGATGCCATTGTGTACACTGATGGGTCTGTAATCCATGATGAGAAATCAGGGTGAAGCTTCTCTGCTAGAGTACAGGGCAGAATCATCGCTGAACATTGTGGGGCTTACATGTTAACAATCTCCACCATGAGAATGGAGGTAGAGGCAGCTACTGTAGCCTTAAGGTGGCTGTCTGAGACTTCATTAACAATGGCAGTTATTGTATCAGACTCACAATCCATGCTTTGGAAGGTCCAAAGTGGATAGCTCTAGCATGAATGGAAAACCTCCATAAAAGCCTAGAATCTTCAGCAATGGACGCATGAGAGGATGCATTTGGCATGTATACAACCAGCATGCAACAAGAACAATTAGCATTTCTACCTTTTGACATTAGCTGAGGAAGACTGAGCACCTTGGGTTTGCCCAGAGTGAAATGGCATTGATTCTGATCAACAATAACAACAACAATAGGTTGTCCATGTCTTGCTGCCATATAGAAGTGTGGTGGTGACACAGGAATTATATACAACACATTGTGGCACCAAAAAAAAAAAAAAGACAAAAAAGTGTACATCTCATTCAGTAACGTAACTAGAGTGAAGCAGGTGGGGCAGGTGTTCTGGGTGCTAAACTGGGAGGGATGCCATTTTTATGGTTAAAAAATGAAAAAATTCCACTTCTAATTTATGACAATCTCTCTAAATCCATATTTCATTGTAGGAAAGAGTCAGATGATGGTGTGCTGCAGAGGAGAGCAGCAACACCAGTTGAGAGTTTGTTTGGAAAGGTGGGGTTGGAAGAAATGTCTAGATTCAAGTATGTAGGGTTGCATGTGTCAGCAAAAGGAGGAATAAGCCAGAAGATATTGAAACTTTGAACAGCGAAGAGCAGGAGAAAACAGCATAAATCATACTAGATGTGATACTTGGTACCATGATGTAGGCTTCTTGGAGTTTGAAAAGACATCAAAGAAAGTCATTTTATCAGATGCACTGAGGACAGAAATGATCAGATTGGGTTTAAAGTACAGTATTTTTATTAAAAGTCAAATTAAGCAATGAATATAATATGGTTTAAAAGAAATTGGGAAAAGGAATGGAGAAGATGTTTTTGCACTCCTGGCTTGTTTATTCTTCAGAAAAAAAGGCAACCTTTTGTTTTTTTGTTTTTTTGCTATTTTCTCAAACTGTCAATCAGTCATGAAGCGGGAAAATGGCTTCAATTACTGGAAAGCACCAGAAAGGTTTAGCACCCATGAAAATGCAAAAAATTATCGATACTGTTTCAGCCAATGGAAGGAAATGGAAAGACATCGGTTAGAGAACAGAGGAATCATTGACGTAGAGCTTCAAGCTCAAATTCTAACAGAAGAACAAAGATGGCAAAATGTTCTCCACAAAATTATAAATCGCATAAAATTAATAGCAACTCAGAATCTTGCATAGCGTGCCACAAGGAATTCCTTAGGAAGAGGAAAACAATACTGGAAATTTCCTTGTATTACTATAGTTGTTGGCAAGCTGTGATCCTGTCATGAAAGAACATCCCAGTAAGCATGCTGGAACAACACCATATTTATCTCCTTTAATGCAACATGAATTTATTCAGCTGATGGCTTCTACTGTTTGCCAGAAATTTGTTACAGAGCGTCCATTAGTCCTAATATTTTGACCTGATATTTGACTCTACTACAGATCAGGTACATCAAGAGCAAATGGCAAAAACAGTTTGTTATGTTGATATTCTGTTTGAGAAGAAGACAATTCATTAAAAAAAAGTCTTTCCTTAGATTTATCCAATTCAAATAAAAGGAAGTAGAAATCATTGTGGAAGTGATTTTGGAGCAACTGGAAAAAAGACAAAATGGCATTAGGAGACTGTTGGTCTCAGCGCTATAGCAATGCTGCAGTTATGGCTGATTATAAAAGTGGTGTTCAACAGAGGATTATTGAAAAAGTAGCAAGTTATTATAAAGTTAGTTTTGTGAACTGTGATAATCATTATCTTAATTTGGCAGGAGTGTGTGCTGTACCCATGATGAACTGATGGTAACTTTTTTTGGGTGTGATTGAGTCATTTTAGTCATTCTTTTCACATTCTACTCTTCGTTGTCAAAAGCTGAAAGATGGCAGACCAATAGTTGTCAAATCTGAGTCTGAAACTTGATGAAGTTCTAGAACCGAAGCTGTGAAGCCAGTTCATGAATACTTTGATATTATAGTTGAAGTCTTGCAGAGCATGAATAATGATCAAAATAAGACTGCTGATACAAGAGGTGGTGCAAAGCAGGCACTGAACCAAATTTTTTGACTTTGCTTGGATTTTGGAACAAAATTCTTGTTAGGATTGATCATGTGACCACACATACCCTGCCTTCGAGGTTATTTTTTGAGTGATCGAGAATCATTGGATGTGATTTACTTGAAGCAGGGCTGAAACTGTGTGATGAATGGGATATTCAAGTAGAAAGATGCCCCAGAAAGAAGAAATAAATGTGTGGTGAAAAAGCCAAGGATATAGGGCTTGCTGCAAAAGAAGAGATGATGAGAATAATAAAAGAAACTATTGTGCACCTGCATAACGAAACAGAAGAAAGAATTGTCTGTCTCTATGACAAGGATTCAAAATTTGGATTTCTTTTAGATGTTAAGGACTCAAAACAGCGGCAGTCATGGACTAAATATCTTGTAGAAAATTTGTCTCAACCTAGGAGCACTGATATTGATGGGTTTCAGCTTTATGAAGAGATCCAGGATTGTAAGATAATTCTGAAAAGCAACACAAATGTTTAGATTTCATAAGCTGAGGAACTCCTTGAGTTTATTGTTCCAATATGGACTTGAACATGTTTTTCTAAACTTAAGAGTTGCTGTTCTGTTTTTGCTCACTATTGTAATTTCAATTTCCATCTGTGAACGATCTTTTATGCAAGTTATAATTGATCATATCATATTAGAGATTTTCAATGGGGTAAGAGAGACTTTCTGCTTTAGCCACTATCAGTACTGAATGT
This sequence comes from Oreohelix idahoensis, assembly GCA_024509875.1. NCBI lineage: Eukaryota > Metazoa > Mollusca > Gastropoda > Stylommatophora > Oreohelicidae > Oreohelix > Oreohelix idahoensis. The sequence goes on from JAMPIV010016892.1 coordinate 24,480, forward strand.
GAGGAAACTGATATAACAACTTTTGATGAAATTATTGATCAGTTTGCATCAGCTAAAGCTAGAAAAATTCATTTTTAGTGTGAGTTCCAAATAATTAAAAAAATATCTAGTAAAATAAACAGGCAATTCTTTTGCTGTTTTCAGAATTTTTTTCAAAATACCAGTAACAATTTTTTATATTCGCACTGGTAGTTTTTGCAATTTCTAAAATGAAATGGCTTTGATAAAATATGAAATAAGAACGAGGTTATTGTTATAAAAATATATTAGCAACAATATAAATTTCATTGTTTTAACAATATAAAGTGTATCTTGTTTTTTATTATTTTATAATTGGCATTATAACGAGTAACTAGTTTAAGGAGCAATATATGAATTTAGCCAGAATTTTAATGAACAGTTTTCAAGGGGCGCCATTTTTGTATTTGCCCTGGGTGCCATCAACCCTTGTTGCACCCCTGATTCCATTAAAGCTGTGTTAGGGCAGCAGACAGGATAAGTTGATTACACTTGACATTTATCTTTATACCCACAGGTTGACTGCCTATGTTTCTCGAGTCTTTTATGATGCTCAGAAGTTCATCTATATAGATCCCCAAGTTTTGATCAGGGCAGTTGAATGGTTGATTCAACGACAGAACAAAGACGGGTCTTTCAATGAATTTGGAAAAGTTCTTGACACTACCACACAGGTAATGTTTCCTTCAGCTTTTTGTGTTCTTAATTTAAATTTTTTTACTACAAGCACAATCTTTTTTCAGATTTACTTCATCCCTGATGATCTGTCTCTTAGTTTACAGTTGACTGGTCTTTCAGGTCTATTTCTTTGTTGTTTATCCTATCTATTTTCTTGAATGATTTCTAGGTCTTCTGGCTTAAATGTGTTCAGTATGTATCTTACTTGTGTCTCTGTTAGCTGGGTTAAATCATTCCGTCCAAACTGGCGCGTCACGCGCCAGATAGGAGTTCTGATCCGTCCATGGCGCGTGGCGCGCCAATGTGATATATGTCGAATTAGAACAGAAAATTATAATGTACCTAGCAACTAGCCAGTTTTAAAATCATTTCATTACATCTGGCACATGTTTGTGGATGTTTGCGAGCGGAAAAAAATCTGTGAAGCTAAAATTGTGTGTTTTATATCCATTTCTAATCCTATGTTTACAAACAAAATGGATCGATGTGATTTTGAGAAAAAAATCATAAAAATTACATCCATGAAGTGATAGTGATTAAAGTTTCCAGATATGTTTCAAACTAAATGTGCACTGATATTCTTAATATTTTATTGCCGTACATTAATTGGAAGCTGAAATATTTAAGTTTAAGTATATAATTTAAAAAAAAAAAATTAAACACTTTTTTAATCTAGTCTACACTTCACAAGACATAACACACACCTATTCATATTAATTAATTATATGAAGCAATTCATAAGATTCTCCAGTAAATTTTACACATTTAAATGTATAACACAAGTACTTACTGAACTTATGTATTTATCCACTGTCTGTTTTTAAAACCTCACCTGCATGAAAAAATTGCATCCATTTTCGGGCCTGGGTAAAACCCAAAATGTGCCTGGGAGGGATTGAGTTAAATGGCCACAGAAACAGAATGTGTTCACAAAATATAGAAAAATGTAGACACTGCCCAAACCCGTTGCAGACAGTAGAACACCATCTACTACTGTGCCCTGCACTCCAGGAAATGAGACAACTGCTACCACACAACCAATCCATAGACAATACACTTTATGGCAGCCCAAAACAGCTTACATGAACTGCGCAGTACCACATAATGGCATCAAGGTCACCAAGAGCTGACTCTCAATGACAGTGGATCAAAGTCAAGTCAAGCCAGGATACTTCTTTCACTATACACCTTACTTGCGTCTCAGTTAGCCAGATACTTTGTTCAGTATACACCTTTCTTGTGTCTCAGTTAGCCAGGATACTTTGTTCAGTATACACCTGTCTTGTGTCTCAGTTAGCCAGTATACTTTGTTCAGTATACACCTGTCTTGTGTCTCAGTTAACCAGGACACTTTGTTCAGTATACACCTGTCTTGTGTCTCAGTTAGCCAGGATACTTTGTTCAGTATTGTTGAGCCAAGAGCTGACTCTCAATGACAGTGGATCAAAGTCAAGTCAAGTCAAGCCAGGATACTTCTTTCACTATACACCTTACTTGTGTCTCAGTTAGCCAGATACTTTGTTCAGTATACACCTGTCTTGTGTCTCAGTTAGCCAGGATACTTTGTTCAGTATACACCTGTCTTGTGTCTCAGTTAGCCAGTATACTTTGTTCAGTATACACCTGTCTTGTGTCTCAGTTAGCCAGGATACTTTGTTCAGTATACACCTGTCTTGTGTCTCAGTTAGCCAGGATACTTTGTTCAGTATACACCTGTCTTGTGTCTCAGTTAGCCAGTATACTTTGTTCAGTATACACCTGTCTTGTGTCTCAGTTAGCCAGGATACTTTGTTCAGTATACACCTGTCTTGTGTCTCAGTTAGCCAGGATACTTTGTTCAGTATACACCTGTCTTGTGTCTCAGTTAGCCAGGATACTTTGTTCAGTATACACCTGTCTTGTGTCTCAGTTAGCCAGGATACTTTGTTCAGTATACACCTGTCTTGTGTCTCAGTTAGCCAGGATACTTTGTTCAGTATACACCTGTCTTGTGTCTCAGTTAACCAGGATACTTTGTTCAGTATACACCTGTCTTGTGTCTCAGTTAGCCAGGATACTTTGTTCAGTATACACCTGTCTTGTGTCTCAGTTAGCCAGGATACTTTGTTCAGTATACACCTGTCTTGTGTCTCAGTTAGCCAGGATACTTTGTTCAGTATACACCTGTCTTGTGTCTCAGTTAGCCAGTATACTTTGTTCAGTATACACCTGTCTTGTGTCTTAGTTAGCCAGGATACTTTGTTCAGTATACACCTGTCTTGTGTCTCAGTTAGCCAGGATACTTTGTTCAGTATACACCTGTCTTGTGTCTCAGTTAGTCAGGATACTTTGTTCAGTATACACCTGTCTTGTGTCTCAGTTAGCCAGGATACTTTGTTCAGTATACACCTGTCTTGTGTCTCAGTTAGCCAGGATACTTTGTTCAGTATACACCTGTCTTGTGTCTCAGTTAGCCAGGATACTTTGTTCAGTATACACCTGTCTTGTGTCTCAGTTAGTTAGGATACTTTGTTCAGTATACACCTGTCTTGTGTCTCAGTTAGCCAGTATACTTTGTTTAGTATACACTTTACTTGTGTCTCAGTTAGCCAGTATACTTTGTTCAGTATACACTTTACTTGTGTCTCAGTTAGCCAGGATACTTTGTTCAGTATACACCTGTCTTGTGTCTCAGTTAGCCAGTATACTTTGTTCAGTATACACTTTACTTGTGTCTCAGTTAGCCAGGATACTTTGTTCAGTATACACCTGTCTTGTGTCTCAATTAACCAGTATACTTTGTTCAGTATACACTTTACTTGTGTCTCAGTTCGCCAGGATACTTTGTTCAGTATACACTTTACTTGTGTCTCAGTTAACCAGGATACTTTGTTCAGTATACACTTTACTTGTGTCTCAGTTAGCCATGATACTTTGTTCAGTATACACCTGTCTTGTGTCTCAGTTAGCCAGGATACTTTGTTCAGTATACACTTTACTAGTGTCTCAGTTAAACAGGATACTTTGTTCAGTATACACCTTACTTGTGTCTCAGTTAGCCAGGATACTTTGTTCAGTATACACTTTACTTGTGTCTCAGTTAGCCAGATACTTTGTTCAGTATACACTTTACTTGTGTCTCAGTTAGCCAGATACTTTGTTCAGTATACACTTTACTTGTGTCTCTGTTAGCCAGGATACTTTGTTTAATATACACTTTACTTGTGTCTCAGTTAGCCAGATGATTTGTTCAGTATATACTTTACTTGTGTCTCAGTTAGCCAGGATACTTTGTTCAGTATACACCTGTCTTGTGTCTCAGTTAACCAGGATACTTTGTTCAGTATACACCTGTCTTGTGTCTCAGTTAGCCAGGATACTTTGTTCAGTATACACCTGTCTTGTGTCTCAGTTAGCCAGGATACTTTGTTCAGTATACACCTGTCTTGTGTCTCAGTTAGCCAGGATACTTTGTTCAGTATACACCTGTCTTGTGTCTCAGTTAGCCAGTATACTTTGTTCAGTATACACCTGTCTTGTGTCTTAGTTAGCCAGGATACTTTGTTCAGTATACACCTGTCTTGTGTCTCAGTTAGCCAGGATACTTTGTTCAGTATACACCTGTCTTGTGTCTCAGTTAGTCAGGATACTTTGTTCAGTATACACCTGTCTTGTGTCTCAGTTAGCCAGGATACTTTGTTCAGTATACACCTGTCTTGTGTCTCAGTTAGCCAGGATACTTTGTTCAGTATACACCTGTCTTGTGTCTCAGTTAGTTAGGATACTTTGTTCAGTATACACCTGTCTTGTGTCTCAGTTAGCCAGTATACTTTGTTTAGTATACACTTTACTTGTGTCTCAGTTAGCCAGTATACTTTGTTCAGTATACACTTTACTTGTGTCTCAGTTAGCCAGGATACTTTGTTCAGTATACACCTGTCTTGTGTCTCAGTTAGCCAGTATACTTTGTTCAGTATACACTTTACTTGTGTCTCAGTTAGCCAGGATACTTTGTTCAGTATACACCTGTCTTGTGTCTCAATTAACCAGTATACTTTGTTCAGTATACACTTTACTTGTGTCTCAGTTAGCCAGGAACTTTGTTCAGTATACACTTTACTTGTGTCTCAGTTTGCCAGGATACGTTGTTCAGTATACACTTTACTTGTGTCTCAGTTAGCCATGATACTTTGTTCAGTATACACCTGTCTTGTGTCTCAGTTAGCCAGGATACTTTGTTCAGTATACACTTTACTAGTGTCTCAGTTAAACAGGATACTTTGTTCAGTATACACCTTACTTGTGTCTCAGTTAGCCAGGATACTTTGTTCAGTATACACTTTACTTGTGTCTCAGTTAGCCAGATACTTTGTTCAGTATACACTTTACTTGTGTCTCAGTTAGCCAGATACTTTGTTCAGTATACACTTTACTTGTGTCTCTGTTAGCCAGGATACTTTATTTAATATACACTTTACTTGTGTCTCAGTTAGCCAGATGATTTGTTCAGTATACACTTTACTTGTGTCTCAGTTAGCCAGGATACTTTGTTCAGTATACACCTGTCTTGTGTCTCAATTAACCAGGATACTTTGTTCAGTATACACCTGTCTTGTGTCTCAGTTAGCCAGTATACTTTGTTCAGTATACACCTGTCTTGTGTCTCAGCCAGATACTTTGTTCAGTATACACCTTTCTTGTGTCTCAGTTAGTCAGGATACTTTGTTCAGTATACATCTTACTTGTGTCTCAGTTAGCCATGATACTTTGTTCACTGCAAGAGACTTTGATAAGAATCTCTTTGTCTCAACATGCCTAAGTGTGATTGATTTTCTGAAGTGTGTGGTGGTAGTTATGTACCTTCACTTCTGACTGTGAAAATAATTGTTGCCATGGATATAGTAGTGCTGGAATATTCTGTGAGGAAAATGAACATTTCTTATGGGAAAGTTAAGGATTACAAAGATAAGGAACAAAAACAAAAAGCAGCCTACAAGAGGTTTGTGTCAGGGCCAAGATTTACAAAAACAGCACAGGGAAGAAATGTAAACTAATCTGAATACATGAACATTTTAAAACATAATGTGAAAGACGGTTGTAAATTGATATCTGAGTCCAAAAACTCTTGTGCTAACACAACAAAAAAACAAATAGTTAAAGTGATGGAACATTCCAGAATTTCAGTAGCTGCCATATGAAATATGACCCTCAGAGCTGATAGTGAACAATAGTTGTTTCATGTCTGCAACAATATTTGAATAAGAAATGTATCATTAGTCATGTGGTCTCATGATAAGAAAATCAGAGATAATGTGATGAAAAAACAGTTATTCCCCCCCCCCTTCTCCTCATGATAGTTGTGACCATCAGTTTTACAATGATTATTTTCAGGGTACTGGTACTGGTCCGGCACTGACAGCATTTGTCCTGCTGAGTCTCATCAAGAACACCCCGTTAGCTTCAGTCGATGTAAGCTGTCTAAAGTTCCATATCATTTTATTTTTTAATGTATAAATTATTTTTTTTCCAGTTTTACAACAGCTTCCTTGTTTATTTACTTACAGTATATCAATTTTACGGCACATAGTTGAAGTCAGATTATTCATACAGTGTTTTATGAAGTTGATGATAGGCTGAACTTTAGATAATTCATACAGTGTTTTATGAAGTTGATGGAATGATGAACTTTAGATTATTCATAGTGTTTTATGAAGTTGATGGTATGATGAACAGATCATTCATACAGTGTTTTATGAAGTTGATGGTATGATGAACTTTAGATTATTCATAGTGTTTTATGAAGTTGATGGTATGATGAACTTTAGATCATTCATACAGTGTTTTATGAAGTTGATGGTATGATGAACTTTAGATCATTCATATAGTGTTTTATGAAGTTGATGATAGGCTGAACTTTAGAACATTCATGCAGTGTTTTATGAAGTTGATGGTATGATGAAATTTAGATCATTCATACCATATTTTATGAAGTTGATGATAGGCTGAACTTTAGATCATTCATACAGTGTTTTATGAAGTTGATGGTATGATGAACTTTAGTTCATTCATATAGTGTTTTATGAAGTTGATGATAGGCTGAACTTTAGATCATTCGTGCAGTGTTTTATGAAGTTGATGGTATGATGAAATTTAGATCATTCATACCATATTTTATGAAGTTGATGATAGGCTGAACTTTAAATCATTCATACAGTGTTTTATGAAGTTGATGGTATGATGAACTTTGCATCATTCATACAGTGTTTTATGATGTTGATGATAGGCTGACCTTAGATCATTCATACAGTGTTTTATGAAGTTGATGGTATGATTAACTTTAGATCATTCATACAGTGTTTTATGAAGTTGATGGTAGGATTAACTTCAGAGCAAATATATGTGAGGCCTGATAGCCAGTATTTGATACTGCATGGAAAAATTGCAGAATGTTTTAATCTATTGTATCACCTTCTTAAGAAGTCTAAATGATACAGGAAAGAGATACAAATTAATTGACAAGATAATGCATAGACAATCGAGTTCTTTGGACATGTCATGAGAATAGAGAAATTAGAAAATGTGGTAACATCTGGAAGATCCATTGCAGAAAAGGAAGACACAGGGAGCAACACAGCAACAAAATGTCCACATGTGGCAGGGGAAGAAACAAAAGTTAATCTAATTTCAGACACGAAAGGACTAAAAAATGATGAGAAGCTAAATCTTTAGCAGTTAGTGGCACAACACTTGGTCATGATCATGTCTGTACCTTCTCCTTTATTGCATACCTTTTTCCCTATCACTTTTTAAATGTTTACTTATGTACAGTTCCCAGATATAATCCACAACATATTTATGTTAATGCATTCTTATCTTTTGTCCTTCTGTCTCTTCTTCTTCATGTCTTTTTTCTTAATTTCCATTTTATCTCCCTTACCTTCTATTCTGGTATCTTTTTTTCCATCCAATCAAAAACTTGCACAATTTCAAAATCTTCATCATTTTTATTTGACCTCCTTATAGAGCATGGTGCCACCCTTCTTGCAGCACTGGTTTCTATGACAATCTGTTGCTCCAATCACAATCTCATATTAATTGCCTTGTATGACTTGGGCACAAATGCTACATCACATGGCACATAGATCACTGAGATTAATATCAAAATTTCCCAAGCAAAAACAGCTGTCCATAAACTGATGGACATCTTGTAATCAATGTATCTTGCTGAACATAAGAGAAAGAGTTCTTAAGGGTGCATATAGCCAGTATTATTGACAGGAAGTGAATCCTAGACAATTAGTACACACACACACAAACCAAGATTTTAATTATCAGAATAATGTTAAATATCCCACAAACAGATAAATTAGTTAATGAGGAATGCTTGAGATGAAATAACAAATAAAGAAATATAATCAAAGACAATCAGCCTTTGTTGGACATTTGATGGGAAGATGAGCACTCAAAAATGTAACCATTGGAAAAATTGATGAACCTCATCGCCAACCAAGAATTTCTTCTCAGAGGAACCAAAAAGATATGTTTACCATTTTAACAAGTAGATATTGGAATTGGGTTGGTAATGTCTTCAGACGAGACACTGGTGCTATCTGTAGTGTTGAAGTTGTCTTGTTTAACAATGTATGTAAGAGATGAAGTTAATGATGTGAAACTTGAAGTAAAATAATTTTGTTTCTGTCTTATCAGTGTCGTGCTAATGAAGAATGCAGCAGAGCCTACCAGTGGGGAAATGCTACATACAATGCCATCAGAAATCTTGAGGGTTTAGTGGACAGTAACTCTATCAGTGACCAGTTCTCACTTGCTATAGTCAGCTATGCTCTCACACTTGCCAACAGTAGCAAAGCTGAGGTGGCATTCAAGAAGCTGGAGGCATATGCCCACAGGGAAGGTATGTGGTGTCTTGGAATATGATTGTGTTAGGAGAAACAAATGATATGACGAGATCACTAATATGGGACTGATAACAAGAACCAGACGTGTTCCAGTAGAACCAGACGTGTTCCAGCAGAACCAGACGTGTTCCAGCAGAACCAGAGATAAGAAAAAGACACGAACAATGAAAAGGACACACCCCAAGGAAACCTGTTGATAGTGTGACCAGATAGTCCTTATTCTAGGATGCCCAGGGTAGACCAAACACACAAGTGGAGAAGAGAACTGAAGATGGAAATGACAATGATGAGGAATATATTGAAAGACCTTGACCTGATGGCATGTGACAGCACTCGGCAAGTATTTGTGGAAGGTCAATGGTCTTTGTGGAGCTGAAGGATAATGAAAGAATGAGCAGAGATACACCTCATCACAGCCTGAATATGTTAATGTGACCTAGAGCAGAATGGCTGTTTTAGGTTGTGTCAGGCCCTAGGCAAGCATGAACGCGCAAGGCCCTGTGTCAATAAATTCATGTTGTATCGACAAACATATATTTGTGTGTGAGGCCCCTAAAATTGTGAGGCCCAGGGCAAGAGCCTAGGCTACCTAAGCCTCAAAACAGCTGCAGCCTGGACATCATGAAAACCCTCAAACATCACAACTGGTTGTCCTCTTCTTCTTCAATTACCATGCCTATTGGCGTAGGAGATATTGTCTCTCCACAACTTCCTGTCTATAGTACAATTTATCAATTCTGTTGTTGACTTTTTTCCATGCCACGATG
>JAMPIV010016893.1:0-47790 GCA_024509875.1 Oreohelix idahoensis
CCGGCATGGTCCTTTTTTTAACAATGAAGACAATACAGCCGTGATGGATGACAAGTTTGGTATGAATCTACTGTAATATTGAACAAGTCCTAACAAACTCCTGACCTGTTTCTTCGTCTGAGGAACTGCTATGTTTAGAATTTTGGAGACTGTACTAGGTAACGTTCGGATATATCCCGATCCAATGATATGTCCCAAAAAGGTTATCTCATACACGCGATTTGCACCTTTGTAGGTTTAGCAGTTAGATGATAATTCCTTAGAGTGTCGAAAACATATCTAAGTCCCGAAACATGTTTCTCAAACGACGAACTAAACAAGCATATGTCGTCAATATATGTAATAACGTCTGGTCTACCTGATAAAATTTGTCGCATCAGGCGAATGAAGGTAGCTGGCGCATTAACAAGCCCAAAAGGCATCACATTCCACTGGTATAGACCTTGTGGAGTGGAAAATGCGGTGTAGTACTTAGCCTTTTCGGTCAGTGGTATCTGCCAATAACCTTTAGTTAAGTCTATCTTACTAAATATAGTTGCGTTGGATAGCCGTGGCAGTAAGTCGTCGATAAGTGGATGTGGTTCGCTGTCAACTATAGTCTTAGCATTTAATTTTCTATAATCAACACATAGTCTGATGTTATTGTCCTTCTTCCGGACAATCACTAATGGAGAAGAGAATGGCGAATTACTAGTCTCAATGATTCCCAGAGACAACATCTGTTCAAGTTTCTTAGTAGTTGATAAAGTTGATATTTAGTTGGATATAATATATGTTGATAAAGTACACCAGAACACTCCTAGGCGGGAAGACAGGCGTCTATCATCATCAGTTGACAAGATCCCTATGGTGTTGCTTGCCCCACTGTAGTGTATGGAATGTCAACTTGACCTACGCAGTGTTGTGTAGACATGGATGGAGTGTATAATGTGCGAATGATGATAAGGGTTCGTGTTGTTGACAAATGTTCTCTTCTCACACTCATGTATGACCGGAAGTCATCGACACCAACGACTGTGTACCTTTTCTAAAGTTTAATTGGACGTACACACTCGACAGCACAGATAGTGACAAATCACAGGTTGCCATAATACATCATAGTACAGTGGACAAATGGTCTTGCAATGTTACATGGGCACTCATGTAGAATAATGGTATAATGGACTGTCAATAGCCAAGCACTCAGTATCGCCCATACATATATCATCTGACGTCACTGACTGAGCACGTCAGCTTGTAAACATATTTCAGATGACTTCTAAACCTAATCTCGTTTAGCAACGATTCTTCAACATAATGTTCAGCACATATTTTTCCATATAATAATATTGAACCGCTAACAATGGGTTCTCATGTGTAGCAGTGATCTCTGGACTGATTAAGCGATAATACGGGCATCCCTTTTCTCTTCTTGAAAGTCCTACATGTTTTGGTTCCAAGATGGCTCCACTCGTGAACTGTCACTCACGTTTGAATACAGATAATGAATCTGTTCTAAAGTTAGTCATTCATACAACATTTCGTTGCTCTGTAGATTTGGTCATGAACAATAGACTGCATTCTACAGAATATAGTGCTGCTAGGAATCGAAGTCGTTTTTCATCGAGTCAAATATATTCTCTTAAACATTCAAATCGTAACTATCGACAATGGTGGCTTCGATCGAGAGTTCATAAGAGTATCTTTGATTACCTTGGTAGAGGGAATATGAAACTGCCATTCCTTGGCAAGATGAATAAACACTGGGGTAAAGCATACACGATAGGTCTAGACGACTATCACTTTCCCCAAAACCACTGAGATCACTTTTTTTCAAGGCATCAAGCCGACATAGCAAAACACACACAGTCCCCTATCAGGACGAAGCCAAATCACACCACTCAAGCGACACATCCGCCGAATAGCCTTTGACCTCTCTAGAGACAACAGAACATATAGTTCGACTTAGATATGTAAAGATATACAGATATAAGACAGACTTGTCCTACTCAGACAAACAATACACATAAATTCAGGCCATAGATATTCTGAAGCAAGAACAATCTATTATTACCCAAACAACGAATAAATCGCAGTAAAATGTATTTATCCGCGGAGTTCAAGGGAAGTAACTCAATAATGACTTTCCCTTAAGCACTAAAAAATTACCTATGTATAATATTGTAAGATATCAAAGACTGCACGTAACAGCACAAAGGTAATAAGGAGAAGGCTAAGCCAGGCAGCAAGTGGGCAGGTGCAGCGAATAAAGGTAAAAGAAGGGGGGAGCAGAGAAGATCAGGAGGATAGGATGCTTTCACACATTAATATAAGATCATACTTTTTTGTGAGTCCCAAAGAATGAGGGAAGAATGCGAGTCTGGTTTAGCACTGAGGTGGTAGCAATCGACATAATTATAAGAGTTATGGTGAGATCCAAGATACCAGGAAGCCGGCGGTCAAAAGCACGTGGCCAGAAAGACGTGTATAAAAAGGTAGCAGGGCAAACGAGGATACGTGCGTCTATAAGCAGAAATAAATCGTTCAGGGCAGGCTACATGGGAATTATTGACCTTCTTCCGGGACAAGGACAACTGGGGAAAGAGACATGGCAGAATTATCAGTCAGGGTGACCCTCGAGCAGATAACCCAGGGACAAAACAGGCGTCATGTTCCGGTAGTAGTTTTAGCAAGGAAATGTAAAGGAACAGAATAGGGATGTACACGAATAGGTGTATCATCATTGAGAGTAATGTCATGACTGATAGCCGATGTGCGACCCGGGACGTCGGTCAATACATCTGGATAAGATTGTAATAGATTAGCAATCTGTAGACGCTGTTGCGGTGTAACCGTTGAAGAGATGGTTACATCCCGCCAAGATTCAGTAGGTTGAACTACTGGTACCGGTAACGGTAACTGTACCTCAGAAAAAGAAGATTCTTCTTCCTGGATGACAGATAAGTTAGCATAATAACAAGTAGATACTGTGCTGTCATCTAGTTCATGAAAAGTTGACTGTAAGTGTTCAGGACGTGTATGAAATTGCTTGAGCATGTTAATATGAAATATCGTTTTGTGTCCCTTGATATCTAAGACGTAATCAACGTCGGAAATTTTATCAATGACTTTGTAAGGACCATTCCAAGATATCAATAATTTATTGTTATTGTGAGGAAGTAACACATAAGCCTCGTCGCCTGGGAATAATTGGCGTAATCGTCGAGACCTATTTTGTAGAGATCGAGCCTTAGCTTTTGCAGCCTCAGAAGAAGCTGTTGCCAACTGGCAAGACTCAATAATGTTCTTCCGAAGATTAATCACGTACTCGTAAGATGACTGAGTGTCCTGAGTCATCTCCGCGTCAATTAATAAGTCTTTTATTAGTCCCATAGGACCTCTTGGGGGAGCACCAAAAACTAATTCAAAGGGAGAGAAGCCAGTTTGTTCATGCGGTACCTCCCGATAAGCAAATAGAACAGCTGGGAGTGCTCTGTCCCAGTCATGAGGGTGCTTAGCAGTAACCTTATGTAGTAGTTGTTTAAGTGTACGGTTAAGTCTTTCAACCGCACCATTACTCATCGGATGATAAATACTACTTAAATTCCTATCAATGTTCCAAGTTTTCATGACTTCCTTCATGGTGTCAGATATAAACTGTGACCCATGGTCTGATAAAAGTTTTCTAGGAAACCCTATTCTAGAAAAGATGAGATGTAGTGCATCAGCTACATCTGTGGTAGTGGTGGTCTTTAATGGGATGGCTTCTGGCCATCGTGTGCACAAATCAATGCACGTAAGGACGAATCTATGTCCTCTGGCCGATGGTAGCAATGGACCAATAATATCTATTGCCATCTTGTCAAACGGTCTTACTGAGATATCGCAAGCCTGAATAGGCGCCGTGTGAAAAGCTCCACGTGCTTTCACTTCTTGGCATGTAGTACAGGAACGTACATACTGCGAAATATCTCTTGACACTCCTGGCCAAAAGAATGAAGCCAGTACTCGAGATCGTGTTCGAGTATATCCCATATGTCCAGCACAATGTGAGTCATGTGCATGTTGAAGAATGTACCGTCTAAAAGTATATGGGACCATAACTTGTTGTTTCATTTGTGATTTGTCATTAAAACATCTAATCAATATGTCATTTTTAATAACAAAACAATGTTTGTTATTATTACCTGAGGATAGATTGTCAACTTTATCAACCAGCTTAAAAATTTTTTTTTAAAGATTTATCCTCTTTTTGTTTGGTTGCAAATGTTTCCCTGTCAATAGGTGAATTGACTACAAATTCCTCTTGGTTGTCTGCATCCATTTTATTATCATCAACTTTCTCCATGAGTTGAGTCTGCGCTCTAGTCGTCACGGCGTTTCCAGTGCATAGGTTATGTTTCTCCCATTCTATAATCTCATCTGGAGTACAATCTTTACTGCCGTGTATACGACCAACCATCAGATCAGCTATAGGCTTTTTTAGCATACATACTTTTACGTTCCCTGTGAAAAAAAGGTGTGTTAACATGAATAATAGCTGTGGGGTAAAACTCAATAGTTCCCCCAAAAGTCATGCAACGGACATATTCCCCCGTTGCACAGCTAGGATGTACCAGCGACTGTCGTACACCAATCGTTGTGGATCCTGAATCCCTCAGCACTGAGACGACGGATCCATTAACTAATCCCCTGTTAAAAATTAGTAGGCCTGTTCCATCGTTGACTGCAAGACCTACCTCTGGTGTAATATGTCCGCAGTTAAGCACTGTTTCTTTCGCCTTCTGAAAAATAAGATTGCATTGTTGGCAACTATTTGCCACATTATAATTAATAGCAAAACATGCAGCAGAAGACTGTGTTGTATTATTGTCAAGTGGGACCTGAGCTATAGGGGTAGTATTATTTGTAACTGCCGCCCCTGTATTATGGTTGTAATGAGATGATCCCCGAGAATGAGATCGATTCCGAGTATAATTGTTAGAATTATCTCGTCGTCCTCTATAGTAACTATTATCTCGATGTCTCGAGCCATGATTATTACCATTCCAGTTACTATTATTATTGGGAGTATGTGATCGATTATAATGAGTGTTATGTTGACCATTGTGGTAGTTTGTTTGAGGTGAATAATTTCTATCTCGTGATCTACCTCTGTTGAACTCATTTTTATTGTTGAAATCATTATTATATCCCTTCTGAAAGTGAACATTGTGATTTCTTTGGAACCTGCTTCTGTCTACACTGTGATGTCTTTGTTTGTTATTATGATTGTAGGCCATATTAGACGCCACAGGTAGAGGTTCTCTTAATGAGGAGTTAGAAATGGTTGCATTCGGATGTGCCGAACAGTAGTTTAAAGAAATTTTTTCTAAATCGTCCATAGTACCTGGTTTACGCTCCTGCAAATATGCAAAAAATGGTTGGCTAACCGAAGATAATACCTTATCCCGTAGTAGTAAATCAACTAATTTGTCGTATGATTTGTTGACTTCTGCCAGTTCAACCCATCTATTAAATGTATTGCGTATATTCGCAATGAATCCTGCAAAATCTTTTGGAGATTCAGGTAAAATTCCCTTAAATTTCAACCTACAGTGTTCCTCGTCCAGGTGAAACCTTCGTAAAAGCAAGGACTTAATAGCACCGTAGTTATTTGCTATTGATGGGTCAGCATTTTGAGAAGCCGTCAATGGTTCTCCAACCAAGAATTCATTTAACTTGAGTACCCATGACTCTTCAGGCAAATGGTTTGTTTTGCAAGTCTGTTCAAAACGTGACAGGAACGATGAAAGGTCGTCTACGTTCAAGTTGAGAGTGGGTAATTTAAAGTTGTAGAAATGTTTAGTTTGGCTGGATGATGATCCATTTTGTGCGTTATTATTCTGGTTTGCATCAGCACTTTGTGCTTGTAATTTTGCTGTCTCCAATTTAATACGCGCCAATTCCATTTCTTGTTGTAAAATAATTTCCTCTCGTTTCAATTTATTCTCTTCTTCCTGTTGAGCAATTTCTCTTAATCTATTTTCCTTGGCAATTTGCTTCATCTCACGTTCCTCTTCCTCTTTCTTTAATGCAGCCTTTTGTTCCTCTTCCTCTTTCTTTAATGCAGCTTTTTTCTCTGCTTCTTTTCTTTCATGTTTTTCCAGTTCTGCCTCAGCAAACTGACGAAGTTCTTGAGATTTATAACCATATTCCCGACCAATTTTAACGAAATGGTCTATAGTAAGCATTTTGACTTTTATCTGTAAGTAATTATTGATAATTACTGATTAAAATAGTCAATAGTAGCTTCAGAGTAATTATTATACTTACTCAACTTAGAAATATTCAATATAAATAATCACAATAGTACTGAACTCTAATGTCTAAGTTCAACTAATAGACAATATTTTGTAACAATATTGTATCTAAATAATACTATATCATAAATAGTTATGATATCTGTTAACTATTATGTAATTACTTCACACAATTAATCTCAATATCCAATAATGTTGGGTATGATTCCTAGTAATTATATTGTTCAATGTACTAAGTCACTCTCTTAGTACCAGAAAAGTATATTAAATAATATACAATGGGTCTATTACCTCAAAGGTAGCTATAAGATTATTTTATTTTGTCAATATATATATTATATTATTATGCCCTAGGCATCTATTATAAATTGTAGTGCTACTTTCTTGGACTATCACTGCATAATTATGCAATGTCCCATATTAACCTTAAATATCAGAAAAAATTAATTAAATTAAATTACAAGTATATTATTGCATATAATATCATATTATTAATGTAGTATTAATATATATTATGAGGACAAACAAAACAATGATGCAACTAAAGGGTACAAACAATGTTAAGACGCAAACAAGACATTTTCACAATTAAAAATGAATTTATGAACTAAATAAAATAAGCGGAAATGTCACAAGCCAAATGAAGGGTCAAGGTCTGACCCGAGGTCAACTTAATATTCAAAGTACACAAAAAAAAAATGACTGCAAAAAATGATGACATCACAGGACTCATAACGGACGAAAATTTAACAATCATCAAATAAATGATAGTAAGAGGAGACTGGACGAAATAGTTAACAAACATGATACTTAAAAAAAAAAAAATTGTTAACTGAGTACGAATAAAATACGCCAGTTATCTACGGAACGGTACAGCTAACACAAATCGTCAAACGGTAGCAGATTTGGACAGACAGTCCAATGGCAAACCTCAATGGGGCTTCCAAAGGTGCAATCGTTTAACTGCCTTAAGAAACGACCGAAATCAATTCAGGCATCGTGAGAGCCACAGAATCTTATTTCGGTTCATCCTCCCTACCTCCCACGAATTAACAACACATTAAGACAACAAAAAGTACATTAAACATAGGTAAAAACATGCCGATGTAGGCAGAGGGCATGGACTTAGTAGCACTGTTTGCAATAACAACAGTTAAACACCTAGACTTATCTTTTCCGTTGCTTAGATCAGTGCTAGAGGTCGTCAACAGCTAGGCCTGTGCCTTTGACTGTCTGCTCCTGATGGGCAGGCAACGGTAGTCCATCTTGTGCATCTTGATCAATTTGAAACGAACTAGAGAGGCGTTGAAAATATGTCTTCTTCACTGCGACAATGCAACAGTGACGTCATGTTGCTATTCATGATCACGTGCGTCACGTCAGCTTCGTAATGGTCATGTGATCGAAACTTGATCGTAAATATTTCATTCGAAAGTCATGAAAAAATTTTTGGTTTTTGGTTGTTTTTCGTCCCCATACACCGGGCACCACTGTTACAAGGTGGTGGTTTGCTCTGAACAATGTTCCATGTGATATGAATAAAACAATTATAAATTTCTGGCCATTGTTTTTTTCATTGATGTGTTAGTTTTTTCATTCAGAGATAGTGCATCGTGCCTTCGATGGAAGATTAAGCGAATGCGGGGGTGGAAGATTCCGAACAATAATTGAACCTTGGAATACGATTGATTTGATAAGTCATTTCATTGAGTCCGTACATTTAATTCACAGTTGTACACACAGGATGATCATTTCAATAGGAGTGGAGCATAAGTCCATATAAGTCATGCATAAATTAATCAATAACGTAGACTGCTGGTTATGTGTCAATGTCCGTTTAAGGATACAATGCAGTATTGTCGTCAGAACATCACAGCTATATGCACGCGCAGCTAGACATGGCTACCTGCCGACAGTGAGACTGCGAGTCTGAATATATTCATACGAATTTGACGATTATTCTTCTCCTTCTGAGAATTCTAGTTAAATACTAACCTCCATAAATTTCCCTCTCATATAGAGTTCTAGGACTGACCCTGATCCATCAAAAAAATGCATATATAAATGGCTATATCATGCCATTGAATTGGAAGGTTAGAAAAACGCAGCTATTCAGCTTGGCGGTCAAGTAACAAAGGGTAACGTTTCTTAGTTACCGACTGTGTCCTAAACAACGCTATACACGTCATGATCGATCGTGTATGGAGCGTTCAGTAATTGAAACATCTATCGCAATATATTAAATGCCTTAACCTTTTACAATTGCACGTCTGATAACCTTTAGCAGACGGTGTTAATATCATATACCGTAACAAGGACATCAGTTTATCTTGACGTGTGTTGATATGTGCACACGTTGGCCAGAGGCTATTCCTCTGAAGAGTATTACTACTGCTGATATTGCAGATGCTCTTTGGCTTATATTTTCTCGGCTGGGGTTCCCCGGAGAGATATTGTCAGACCATGCCACCCAACTAATATCAGATACCATGTCTCAAGTAATGTCTACTCTGCAGATAGATAGATCTTTAAGTAGTATCTATCATCCAATGTCTAATGGGATGGTCGAACGCCTTAATAGAACACTTAAAAACTTACTAGGCAAGATAACTGAGGATCATCCTCAAGACTGGGACAGAGTTTTACCTGCGGCCCTCTTTGCTTACAGAGAGGTCCCCAATGAACATACAGGATTTTCTCCCTTTGAACTCGTCTTTGGCGCGCGTCCGCGTGGCCCTATGTCGTTGCTTCATGATCTCATAACAGCTGACAATATTGACGATGACACAAAGTCATCCTACGAATATGTCATCGCGTTGAGACAAAAGATTATCGAAGCATGCAAATTAGCAACTTCTTCTTCTGAATTTGCGAAACAGAAGGCAAGGCAATTTGCCAATAAGAAGAGATGCTTACGACAACTTTGTCCTGGTGACAAAGCATTTGTATTACTACCTTGTAGGGAAAACAGACTACTTATTTCTTGGAAAGGTCCGTACGATATAATATCGAAAATTTCCGATGTCGACTATATTGTCGATATTGATGGGAAGCATAAAACCTTCCACATCAATATGCTTACTGAATTCCATGAACGTCCGGATTATTTGCAACCCATTTTCCAAGCAACGGACAATTCTCCAGTACAACATGGTCATTACTCATCACTGTCCGTGATACAGGATGAGGAAACAAGTTTTTCAGATGTAAATCTTCCTCTTCCAATGATCCCGCTTCATTCTAGTGAATCATGAAAGAACGTTACTGTCTCTCCTGATTTGTCTCTAGGAGAACAGCGACAAGTTTCAACTATGTTGCAAACATTTCAGGATGTACTCACTGACATCCCTGGACAAACTCATGTCATTGAACATGACATTGTTCTAACTGATCATACGCCTATTAGGGTTAGACCTTATCCTATACCTATACATTTTCAAGCACAGGTCGAGAAAGAGTTGGATGAGATGATAGATTTGAAAATAATCGAACCATCCACCTCTGCATATTCTTCGCCGATGGTTATTGTTCGGAAAAAAGACAATAACATACGTCTTTGCGTTGACTATCGCAAATTGAATCAAGTAACGAAGTTCGATGCCGAACCTATGCCTTTACTGGAAGAGCTACTTACTCGACTCTCCAAATCTCATTTTTTCACTAAACTTGATTTGTCGAAAGGATATTGGCAAGTTCCTTTATCTGAACGCGCCAAACCTCTCACGGCTTTTTCAACACCTAGAGGTTTGTTCCAATGGAATTTTATGCCTTTCGGTCTTATGAACGCACCAGCTATATTCGTACGCATGATGCGCCGAATCCTATCTTATCGGTCAGATGTCATTGCATATCTAGACGACATCTGTCTTTTCAGCGATACTTGGGAAGATCACTATTCAGGGTTAGATGAATTGCTGTCTACTTTGCGCGAGCACAACCTGACAGCGAAACCCTCTAAAGCCTATATTGGTTTTAGCGAAATTTCTTTCCTAGGCCACCGAGTTGGTCATGGTTTCCTAAAGACAGAGGACCATAATACTAGTAAGATACTTAACATCTCTATCCCTAAGACTAAAAAACAGGTGAGAAGTCTGTTAGGTCTTATTCAATTTTATGGCAGATTCATTCAGAATCTATCCTCTATCATGGCACCTCTTGCTACACTTTTAAAGAAAGGTTCGCCTAATATGGTCCACTGGTCTCAGGAATGCCAATGCTCTTTGGATAAGATTAAAACATTGTTTTCGACACCACCTATTTTAGTGTTACCTACTAAAGATAAGACATTTGTTCTTCGTAGTGATGCTTCATCCACTGGGATTGGAGCGGCACTAATGCAAGAGTACTCTGGAACTCTGCATCCTGTAATGTATATTTCCAGAAAACTTAATGCGGCAGAAAGGAATTATTCGGTTTTAGACCGTGAGCTATTAGCTATGGTTTGGTCGATCCTCAAGCTACAGAGATTCCTTCTAGGCGCACATTTCATAGTAGAAACCGACCAAAAAGCTCTTACTGCTATACAGAGTAAGAATTTGAAGAGCTCGAGGTCTACTCGATATGCAATTGCTCTTCAACCTTTTCATTTCTCTGTGCGAGCTATTCGTGGATCAGATAATGTGATGGCAGACATTCTGTCAAGATGCCCACATGATTCCACATAACTATTAGGTCTTAGACTTCTTGATATGTCTAGTTTATAATAGATAGATAAACATTTGTAATTTAATAATATAATGATTGTATCACTACTTAGCGGTTCATTGATGTTTATTCACCGCTGTGCTTTGATGATTTTTCTTCATAAATCATAAATTTAAAATATCTAATACGAAATTATGGTATGACATTTTTTAGGCATTGTGTAATTGCCAGAATTGTATTATACTTTGATGACACCTTTCTGGAAAAATTTACTTGTAGAGAAATAATTTCTCTCAGTTTATGAGATACATTCTCACCAGTCGCTCCATAAGTCGACTTAGCCTCATATTAGGCGTTATATTTATTCCTGATATTTTCATCTGCGCATTATTCATGCGTTGTGAGCCTATTGTACGTTGCTCCTAGATGTATTTCAAAAAAAAAAAAAATGTTCCATTTTTTTTTCCCGGGAGGTGTGGTAAGACTGTTACGTGCAAGTCTTTGATATCTTACAATATAATACATTTGTATGCTTGTTATGTTCGCAAATATTTTGTAATCAAAATAGATACTTTTTAGTGCTTAAGGAAAAGTCATTATTGAGTTACTTCCCTTGAAAGGAGTGTCGTCATTTTTGATCGAACTCCGCGGATGAATCCAGTTTTACTGCGATTTATTCTTTGTTTGGGTAGAAATAGGTTGTTCTTGCTTCGGTGTATCTATGGCCTGAATTTATGTGTGTTGTTTGTCTGGGTAGGACGAGTCTGTCTTATATCTGTATATCTTTACATATCTAAGTCGAACTATATGGTCTTTTGTCGATAGAAAGGTCAAAGGGCTGTTCGGCGGATGTGTCGCTAGAGAGGTGTGATTTGGCTTCGCCCTGATGGGGGCTGTGTTTTTCTATATCGGCCTGTCGCCGGAAAAAGTGATCTCAGTATTTGTGGGGAAAGTGATAGTCGTTTAGACCTATCGTGTATGCTTTACCCCAGTGTTTATTCTTATTGCCAAAGAATGGCAGAATCATATTCCTGATACCAAGGTAACAAAAGATACTTCTTTTGAACTCTGGCTAAGCCACCGTTTCTCGATAGACACGATTTGTACGTCTGAGGAAATATTTATCTAGATGAAAACAACATTCATTCCTAGCAGCACTATATCTTGTATGATGAAGTCAATTGTATCATGATAGAATCTACAGAGCTATGAGAACATTTAATGAATGACTAACTTTAATACAGATTCATTATCTGTATCCAAACGTGAGTGACAGCTCACGAGAGAAGCCATCTTGTATCCAAATATTTTGTGACTTTCAAGAAGAGAAAGGGATGCCCCGTATTATCGCTTGATGAGTCCAGAGATCACTGCTACACATGAGAACCCATTACTAGCGGTTCAATATGATTATGTGGAAAATATGTGCTGAACATTATTGTAAGGAATCTTCGCTAGACGAGGTTAGGTCTAGAAGCCATCTTGAATATTGTTTATAATCTGACGTGCTTTCTCAGTAAACTCAGATGATATATATATATATATGGGCAATACTGAGTGCTTGTCTACTGACAGTCCATTATGCTATTATTCTACATGAGTGCCCATGTATCATTGCAAGACCATTTATCCACTGTACCATGATGTATTATGCCAACCTGTGATTTGTCACTATTCGTGCTGTCGAGTGTGTGCGTCCAATTAAACTGTAGCAAAGGTACACAGTCGTTGGTGTCGATGACTTCCAGCCATACATGAGTGTGAGAAAGAGACCATTTGTCAACACCACGAACTCTTCTTATCATTCGCATATTATACTCACAATCTATGTCTACACACCACTGCGTAGGTCTAGTTGACATTTCATACTCAAACCACGAGCAACACAACAACACAGCATTTAACTCTGGTGATGTTCTAGTGAGCTTATATTTATCAACTGATGAGCAAAAAGAACAGAGTTATCAAAAAGAGAGTTTATCAGCCAAATGCGTTTTCTCTGTTCCTCATATGTTGGGCACCTTTGAAGCAGATGTTCGGCAGTCATTTTATCGGTGCCACAGTCACACTCATCAGTAGTTCCTATCTTTAGTTTGTTGAATAGATGGTATCTCAATCTGTTATGACCTGTGCGAAGTCTGAAGATTACCACTTGTTTTCTTCTGCTGAGCTGGTAATAAGGATCATTTTTTGTGTTTCCTGGATGCTCTTCTTCCCACTTGTGCCTGTATCTGCGCTTGATAAAACTCTTGGACTCCTCATAGGTTATATTTGTGTCAAGTTGAGGAAGTTTTCCCCCTACCTTTGCCAATCTGTCAGCCTCTTCATTTCCAGGGATGTTGCAGTGAGAAGGGATCCACTGTATCACAACTCTTTTCTACTGCTGACATAGTCTGTGAAGTGCTACTCTCAGGTCATCCAGTTCAGCATTACTTTGACTTTTCAATGTTGTAATCACTGACAGCGCATCTGAGAAGATAGCTACTGGTCTCTCTGAGCTTTCTTCTGTCATTAGAATGTCTGATGCAGTTTTTAAGGCCTCTGCCTCTGCTCTGAAGTTAGTTGAAAATTTCCCTGTTGCGACTGCTATCTTCTTTTGTGTGCCATTGCTTAAGCTCAGGAAGACTCTTCAATTTTTAATGACTAAAAAAAGCACTATATTTGTATGAAAATAAATTATATAAAAAATCATATTTAAAAACATTACCAAAATATCAAACTTTTCTTCTGATAAAATAAAGATATATATGTGTACTATATGTATGCCAAATTTGATCATGATCGGCTCGATAGGTTGTTCGTTTTGTAATTATTTGTTAATGAAAAGTTAATTTTAAGAAAAATGCATTTTACTCACCGAGCACCTTGTCTTGTCCAATATAAGCCCTTCTGAAGGGGCAAATGTCTCTTAAATTGTCTAGCACCATATGATGCTGCCCTTTCAGCTTGCTGCTGCTCCTACTCTCGCCTTTGTCTGGCGTCTTGCCTAATGTTTCTTCTTTTTACAAGATTGTCGGCCTCATTATAAGTGCGTAGGTTTAGGTTGGGCACAGACAGTGTTATGAGGAGCACCATTCTTGCTCGCGCTCAATTTAATTTTTATGAGATCGAATTGGGCCAGGGGTAAAAGGCACTATTGGGTCAGCGATTAGAACTATAGGCCTATCAGATAATGGTATGCAGAAATTAGTTGATGATGAGCCTAAATCAGTTCGCTTATCATTCACTGCTAATTCGGTCGCGCCATTGCTGGAAATTACACACTGCCGACGTATTCTAGCAGCAGAAAGTTGTTCTAGCCTTGCTTTTACACCCTTTCTTCCAATTTTGAAGTAATATAACACAATTTGATGAGATTTAGATTGTAATCAAGAGAGAATTGTCAATGAAAAACATCATGTTGCACTGAAGAAAGACTTATTTTGTTTATGGCGGAAGCTGTGGTTGTTATCGACCGGAACAGCGCTGGCCAGTCAGCGCGTTATGACCAATGAAAAAGACAAACACGAATGCGGCATGAATGAGGGAATGAGGTCACTGCGTGACCACTCCTTATAAAGAAGTTAGCGTAAAAATCAGTGGAGTTTTAAATGACAAATCACGCAGAGCTTTCAGAAAGAAAGGTTTCGAATTTGCTATAATCGAAGAGATAAAGTAATTCGCTTTTCATCGATAACACATACTCCACG
Organism: Oreohelix idahoensis; assembly: GCA_024509875.1. Classification (NCBI taxonomy): domain Eukaryota; kingdom Metazoa; phylum Mollusca; class Gastropoda; order Stylommatophora; family Oreohelicidae; genus Oreohelix; species Oreohelix idahoensis. The sequence continues at coordinate 14,615 of JAMPIV010016893.1, forward strand.
ATGCTGACAGCGTAACTAGGGTATTATTGAGAGGCAAATCTTGCATTTTCGGCACTAATTTGCAAACCATAGCTTGGGAGTAGTGTGTAAAATATGCTAAATTAATATGAAACAAACATAAAGGTATGTTTTCAGGCACTCGTACGAAATAAAGAAGTAGAACACTAGACAACAGAAAAACAACAGACATGAGTGGCTTACCCAGGATTTGAACACCGGACCTTCCGTGCGACAGCCCCTCCTAGCTATGCAAGCGAATCACACTATCCTCCCTGCCATCTACGCATCACCAATAAATGATGCTTTGATGACAGGTCAATAGTGCTAACCGAAAGACATAACACCGGTAGTCCACCATGGGCAGTACGGCCTATTAATGACGCAATCACTTCTGTTGTTTCCCTGTCAGACAGCATAGGCCAGTCCACACAAGACAAAGAGACCTTAATACTGTGTCTAGTACTTATATGTAAAATATGCTTTTTGACCAATCAAATGCATTTTTTATGTCATAAAACCTTGCTCAATCGATTCCTCAATGATTCACTGACAAACAACATTTTTCTTTCTTATATAAGAATAAGTGTTCTTAGGTCAGTTTCTTGCGCTGATTTCAAATTTGAAATCCGTTTATCTCTATCACATCGGGTTATTAAGATATTTGTGAATAAATATATGTTCGGGAAACCGTTATTTGCTCCGTTTCATTTTTACTATATAACTTATTAAAAATTAATAAAATGCAAAATAATTCTACTTTTTATACTGCTAAAAGATGCATGACATATGTTACGCTATTTTTCAAATAGTTACTGTATTTTGAAATAATTCTGAGCGAAATATGGCTCCTAGAAGTTGTAGAAATTCGGCTGATCTGTTCTGTTACGTGTGCGGATATTTTACCGATCGTGTTCACCAGAAAAACTTTACACCACTACTAAAGAAAGCATATGAACTTTATTTCGATTTGAAAGTTGATGATGCAAATAAATCTTGGAAGCCAAATGCAGTTTGTTCGACTTGTGCAAATAAATTGGCAGGTTGGTTACGAAAATCGCCGAAGTATAAGTCGATGCCTTTTGGAGTGCCAGTCATATGGAGTGAACCGACAAATCACGCTACTGATTGTTACGTCTGCTTGACAAATATCCATGGTTTCACTTTTAAAACTAGAAAGTCTGTGGCTTATCCAAATATTGAATCGGTTTCGAAACCAGTGCCTCATAATCCAATCACGCGTCCGATCCCTGTTCCACCAGAACAATATCCGTTGGACTTGAATGAACCATCAGAAAGTGATAGTTTACCTGCTTTAGAAACTAATTCTGACTCGGATTATGTACCGGTGAATGATGGTGTTCACTTAATTAACCATTCAGAACTTTCAGATCTAATACGTGATCTCTCTCTTACCAAAGGACAAGCGGAATTACTCGGTTCGCGACTCAAAGGATGGAATCTTTTAGCGCCCAATACTCCGATATCTAAATTTCGTCATAGACACAGGGAACTTGTTCAATACTTTGAGATGGATGATGACATTTGCTATTACAAAGATGTAAACGGTCTAATTGTGCACCTCGGTCATGAGCACATAGTCAACGAATGGAGACTTTTCATCGACTCTTCCAAGACTAGTCTAAAAGCCGTGTTATTGCATAACTGAAATTTATTTTCATCAATTCCAGTCGCCTACTCTGTTCATATCAAAGAAACTTATGACAATATGGCTATACTTTTGGCAAAAATAAAGTACAATGTCTACCAATGGCGGATTTGTGGAGACCTAAAGGTCATTGCAATTCTCACGGGCATGCAGACTGGGTATACTAAATTTTGTTGCTTCCTATGCGAATGGGACAGCCGCAACAGACAGGAACATTATGCAAGAAAGGTGTGGCCTATCAAGGATCGTATGCAGCTCGGGCATAAAAATGTAATACACGAGCCATTAGTTAACAAAGACAGCATCATTTTACCACCGTTACATATAAAGTTGGGGCTTATGAAGAATTTCGTAAAAGCGTTAGATAAAACGAGCAAAGCTATCACTTATCTTCGAGAAAGGTTTCCGCAAGTTAGCGATGCAAAGATAAAGGAAGGTATCTTTGTAGGAGCTCAGATTAGGAAAGTTATTGCAGACAAACAATTCGAGAACTTGTTACATGGTAGTGAACTTCGCGCATGGATGGCATTCAAATCGATCGTCGATAACTTTCTGGGAAATCACAAATCTGTCGACTAGGTGCATATTGTTAAGCAGTGCATAGATGCATACAGCATTATGGGCTGTAACATGTCCCTCAAAATCCATTTGCTCGATTCGCATCTTGACTTTTTCCCTGACAACCTTGGCGAAGTCAGCGATGAACACGGAGAATGATTCCATCAAGATATCGCAGTAATGGAGTCGCATTATCAAGGACGGTGGAGTGTGACCATGCTTGCCGATTATTGTTGGATGCTTCATCGCGATGTACCACATGCCATTCACCGACGAAAGTCGACTGCTAATAAATTCAAGTCTACATAACTGTTATACTTCTTGTACGAATGATGTTGTAATACTGTATGCGTTGTTAAAAAAACTTCAATTGCGTATTTCTAGAGATCCCGACCTGATAGAGAAAAACGGTTTGCAGATTTAAAAACAGCGCATTAAAATTGACCAGAAAAACATAGAAATGTTAGAGAAAAAAAAAATTTGTTTCTTCGTTAGCCAGTGTTACTTAAATAAAATAAGCTCAAAAGTAAAAAATCGATTTTTTGTACCTGAAACTTTCAGTGAAGAAGTTAATTAGACAAGGGGACAACATATATCCTTCTATCACAACTCTTTACATACTACCAGGCTAAATAAAGAAACGCATTAGAATGAGTGAGAGTATGTCGTTTTCATCTTGTGTTTTGTGCGTTCACAGCAAAATAAAGAAACAAGAAATTGATACATTTAAATTGATTTGTTTATGAAATAGAACAAGAAAATCACGTCACTTGGATTATTTCAGGGCTTAAGGTTCACGTGTTGATTGGTTCACGTGACACTTGTTCTAGTTTGGTTTGCTTTGAAGGACTTCTTTCAGTGCACACGGACAACACCATCAGTGCGCCGATCTCCTCCGTTAGATCACACAAGAAAGATCTCATCACGGTGCACGAACGACGTAACACCAGCGAGAATCCCAGTGTGTGTATATAGGAGTCACACATTCTATAAATATTTTTGTGGTGGGTAGGTTACTAATTTTTTTTAAATTTTGCAAGGGCAGCGGCCGTGCGGCTTACTCTTTGCGATTTCCAACTGTCGATAATTAACGTGCGCAACCTACACACGTGACCTCACACGGGACACTTGTTTTATTAGGAGTTTATATTGCAGTATCGTATGTGCCTCGCACATGGATCAATTACGGCCCGGTAGTGTCTGTACGTTAGCCCCTTGGGTTATGTCACTAATAAGACAAAGTTCTATTGAAGTAAATTTACGTATCATCCTCTATTTCTACACAGCATTACCGACATCCCGGAGTGATGCTGACCACATCACCCTTAGTGCGGCGATGGTCAAGAAAATATGGGCCTAACACCATATTCCCAAAATGCCTCAATGGGCGTGTAACGGGATCCTTGACCTTTACCGACATCCGTAGTTACTGTCAGCAGAAAAATAAGGTTGCTGCTCCCTCATACATGTCGTAGAAGGCGACCAATATAAGATTTTGAATGAGGCTGGCAACCTCATAATTTAAAATAAATTGCTACAGAATCACCTAAGAAAAAGCGTGGCACTGCTTAGTGACAACTTCCTGCAAGAAGCCCACTGCACTTGTAGCTCCATGCTCGGAAGGGAGCGAAAATGTTGACTATCTATACATGGACCGTACAAAGTCATCATTTTTGTTCTGGGGAATTGGTTCGTACTTGGGCTACTGTAGAAACAACTTTTATGTTGATATTTGATGTATATGGTGAGACTGACATTCCCATGTACAATCTCTTATTAATCGCCTTTTATGACATGTCTGTGGGAACAGTGGTCTTAATTTTTCTTTGTCTCCTCTGAGTTCCGGCCTCCCATTATTCACTCTAAATAATATGTTACATGTACGTAATCAACGTGAAATTTTGTTCCCTCCGGCAAATTCCATCACCAACCAAGAACTACTTATTCGGAGTAACCAAGAGAACATGCACACCATCATAGCTGGCTAGACGCCGGAGTTGAGTTGGCCACGTCCTAAGAAGGGACCCTGATGCCATTACAAGATCAGCTATGCTATGGACCCCCGAAGGAAAGCGAAAGAGAGGCCGACCAAAAACAACTTGCCGAAGAATTTTGGAGGCTGAGATGCAAAGAATGAACCAGAGTTGGGGCACTGTACGAAGGAAGGCCGCCGACCGAACAAAGTAGAAGCAATTTGTGATGGCCCCTGACTGCTTTGACAGTCTGCGGCTGAGGATCAAAGAAGAAGAAATTCAGGAAGCGTCAAGATAGCAGGAAAAATTATTTTTCTCCTTCATCGACCTCACAAAAGCATTTGACCTATACAGGGATGGACTCTTCAAAATCGTCTTACAAATAGACTGCCCAGCTAAACTGCTAGACGTTATAAAGCTATTCCACTAAGACAGCGTATGTTTGGCATAAACGTGCAGTGGCTAGTATTGAAATTCGTAATTTTCTGTTCTTGTCAGTAAACCTATTCCAAATCTGACATATTTTTTGGATTCCTTATAAAATGTCCTTTAAGATAAGGCTATTTTTACTCCTCTGTGACGTTTGACTGTGAATATTCAAGGGGAAAAAAATGCGTAAAAGATGGGAATACATGGCACTGTATTGTTGTATGAACATTACATTCCGATAAATTAAAAAAAAAAAAGAGAATCACAAACTATACACAGTTAAATGTTCATTTTCAGTACTTTATACATGTTCCTGAATGTCACAAGACATTTAGCATTTGCAAAAGGACGTACAAGAAACAAAGTTTTTGCAGCACCGACATCGTTTTGTATGACAGCTCTTGCAAGTACAGGTAAGTATCACATTTTCAGGTAGCTCACTAATGCAAGGGTCTGGCGTGAGTGATGAGTCATCAGAACTCTTTGTCCATCCAAAATCCGTTGGGGCTAATGGTTAGTCCGTGATCAACACTGTAGAGCTTGAGTATACCATGTAAAATGATCTTTTCAGGTGACCTCGCAATGAGGAGCTTGTGCAAGGTAGGTCTTGTAAGTTTGGAAGACTAGCTTGGGTCATCATTTCAAATTGAAGTGGATCAAATGTCTTGCACATGTCTTGCTCAGAGTCTGATTTTAGAACCTTCCCCAAGTATTCCTCGGCAGGCTTAAACGATTGAGTACTTGGAGGAAGACGCCTACCAAAGTTGTGCAGATACTTTTCTGGTTCTGCCTTGAGCGGTGATACTTTTAGTGTCTATCTTACTGGACATCAGATCCCGTAAGAAAATGGGTAGCAAGAAGGACGTCTGTTTTAGCGCCTATCTTGTCTACAAGAGTATGGATTGGTATGAGATCTAATGCCAACTTTCTCATCCATAGTTCGGAGAATCCATTTTCATTACGAAACTTGTAGAAATGAATGAGTATCACAAAAATATCTGTGTCGTTTGAAAGCATAACGACACGCTGCAACCCTTGTTTAACGGCGTTGAAAACGTGAGGAATAATACGTAAGTCCGCCACCTCAACAGTTACTTGAAGAGTATCCTTGATTTTTGTGAAGCTTCCATCTTTTATTGCTAACGCCGGAGTAGGTCCTTTTTCAAGCAACACGTCGCTAAGGATAGTTTCCCATTGTCGATTAGTTTATACCGTCTTCAGAAACTCGCTCAGGGCATCTTGAATCAAACTTTTGTTGTCAACTGACCCCCAAAATCTTGCCATCTGCACAGGAAGCTTCGTAGTGGTAGCATTGGAAGTCAACGGTAGTGGTTGCACAGAAGACCTTCTTTCTCTCTCAGCATTTTTGATTGATGATTGAAGGTAGTTTTCGAAAACATAATCAACACGACTGACTTTGCAGACATTATTCAAATTACTGTCAAGGATTGTAAACAGGTCTTCAAATATGTCGTTTCCCTTAACTGGCAACCTTCGCAACTGATTCATGACATCAACAACAACACTGGTGTTCATGGTATGCTCTTTTTGGAAATTTCTGTCTGTGGTATCTATTTTGTTGTGTCCACTCAGACATGAGTTGAGACTTCATGGGTTTGGTAGTAGCACCATTCTCATCTAATTAAGATGAAGGTGAAAAATTGTAGGTAAGAATTTCTGCCATTGTCATTCCTCTCTCCTTGGCAATATCAACTTTTTTCAGAATCTGCAAATGACCTTTGATGGCATTTTTCACAGTTTGCTTTTTGGTCTGCATATCTAGTTGTGCTACACTTAGAAAAGTGGAAGTTTTTGCCGGTGAATAAGGTGCTGACAGTGGTTTTGAGCGGGTTATAAACTTTTCCTCTCGAAACATGAAGAAAATTTCTTATGCTGTCGTCAAACATTTGAAAATCTTCTTGGCATTCAATGCTGGAACAAATGCATTGGTTAGAATGGTGTGAAGCCTAACTTCCCCTTTTCTAAGGTATGGGTTTTCCTGGCTTTCCACATACTGGAGCATCTGTTGGATTGTTGTAGATTTTCGACAGGGGAATTAAGAAATAGTTTGGTCCCTCATCATCAGTTGATAAGTTATCGATGGTGGTTGTTTGCCTCCACTGTAGTGTTTGTGAATGTCAACTTGACCTAACGCAGTGAGTGTGTAGACATGGATTGATGTGTATAATGTGCGAATGTTAATAATGGGTTCGTTGGTGTTGACAAATGGTTCTTTACACACACTCATGTATGGCTGGAAGACAGACTCCAACGACTGTGTACATTTCTACAGTTTTAATGGGACCGTATACACTCGACAGCACAGATAGTGACAAATCACAGGTTGCCATAATACATCATAGTACAGTGGACAAATGGTCTTGCAATGTTACATAGGCACTCATGTAGAATAGTTGTATAATGGACTGTCAGTAGCCAAGCACTCAGTATCGCCCATACATATATCATCTGACTTCACTGACTGAGCACGTCAGCTTGTAAACAATATTTCAGATGGCTTCTAAACCTAATCTCGTCTAGCGACGATTCTTCAACATAATGTACAGCACATATTTTTTCATATAATAATATTGAACCGCTAGCAATGGGTTCTCATGTGTAGCAGTGATCTCTGGACTGATCAAGCGATAATACGGGCATCCCTTTTCTCTTCTTGAAAGTCACTACATGTTTTGGTTCCAAGATGGCTCCACTCGTGAGTTGTCACTCACGTCTGAATACAGATAATGAATCTGTCTAAAGTTAGTCATTCATAAACCATTTCATTGCTCTGTAGATTTGATCATGAACAATTGACTGCAATCTACAGGATATAGTGCTGCTAGGAATCGAAGTCGTTTTCATCGAGTCAAATATATTCTCCTAGACATTCAAATCGTAATTATCGAAAATGGTGGCTTCGATCGAGAGTTCATATGAGTATCTTTTATTACCTTGGTATAGGAAATATGACACTGCCATTCCTTGGCAATACGACTAAACACTGGGGTAAAGCATACATGATAGGTTTAGACGACTATCACCTTCCCCACAAATACTGAGATCACTTTTTCCCCGGCAACAGGCCGACATGAAAACACGGTCCCTATCAGGACGAAGCCAAATCACACCACTCCCTAGCGACACATCCGCCGAATAGCCTTCGACCTCTCTAGAGACAACAGAACATATAGTTCGACTTAGATATGTAAAGACATACAGATATAAGACAGACTCGTCCTACTCAGACAAACAATACACATAATTCAGGCCATAGATATTCTGAAGCAAGAACAATCTATTATTACCCAAACAATAAATAAATCGCAGTAACATGGATTTATCCGCGGAGTTTGATCGAAAGAGCCGACACAATTTCAAGGGAAGTAACACAATAATGACTTTCCCTTCAGCACAATTTTGCTTTCAAAATATTTGCGAAGATAACAAGAATACCAATGTATAATATTGTAAGATATCAAAGACTGCACGTAACAGTCATCTTGTCCTGGAACGTGATGAGGCTCCGACAAGAATGTGAGTGTAAACAATGAGTGTGTATCTGAATGTCAGTACGCGAATGGTAGAATGATTCGATAGAGTTGACAGGTTGTTGGTACATCACTCATACTCACACTGTTCGAATTCAAAAAGTACTGGAACTACGGTGGTCTTTTTATAACATTTAATGGGACGCACACTTGGACAGTACGTGTATGGTTACAGGAACAAATGTCGACATAGACAGCATAATGTTGACCACAGGAATATCATCTTAAGTTAGCATTCATGCTTGGCAAATATCATAATGGAGCATTCGTAAATAAGCATTCAGCGTTCCATCATGTAAATCATCTGGCTTTACTGACTGGGCACGTCAGACCATAACCAATATATATGAAGGCTCCTAGACCTAACCTCGTCTAGCGAATATTCCTTCACGTAAAGTTCAATATATATATATTTCATAATATAGGAATCCCAGACATGGGTTCTCACATGTAGCAGTGATCTCTTGGTTCATCGAGCGATAGTACAGGCATCCCTTTTTCTCACTCGATAAATACAAAGTCTATGAATTTCAACATGGCTGTTCTCTCTCTCGTGAGCTTCACTCACTATAGAATGTAGACCAAAATTAGTCATTCATTAAATGTCCTCATTTCTTCATAGGTTCTCTCATAGAGGTAATTGAATAATATCATACAATCTAGTGCTGATATATAGGAATGTCTTCTTCCTTTGAATGGATATTCTTTTTAAAAGTACCACTGTGCATCTGCTTATCCACAACGATGGCGGAGCCCAAGTTCATAATAAATTGTGGTTTTACCTTTTTATGCGAAATATAACTTTGCCATTCCTTGGCAAAAGGGAATAAACACTGGGGTAAAGTACATACAACATGTCTAAATGATTATCACTTTTCCCCATCCATATATAGATCACTATTTCGGCAAAAAGCCTGCTACAACAGAACTCGACATCCTCACAGGATGGCAGCCATGAATCACACCCTTGCTAGCGATACTTCCGCTGCATAGCCTTTGACCTTTTCTAGCGACAACCAAATTAGTTCGACTTAGAAATGCAAAGATATCCATATATAAGACAGACTCGTCCTACTCATACAAACACTACGTATGAATTCAGGCCATAGATATACTGAAGCAAGAACAATCTATTCCTACCCAGCCAAAGAATAAATCACAGTAGGCCTAGAGTCGTCTGCGGAGTCCGATCGAAGATGACGGAACTATTTTCAAGGGAAGCAACCCAAAAATGACTTCTCCTTAAGCACTTAAAAAGGAAATACCATGTTTACAAAATATTTGCGAACATAATAAGAATATAAATGTATTATATTGCAAGATAGTAAAAATTGCCCTTTACAGTCTTACCACACCTCCCGGGAAAAAAAAAATAAATTTTTTTTTTTTAAATACATCTAGGAGCACCGTAGAATAGGCTCACAACGCAAGAATACTGCGCAGATGAAAATATCAGGAATAACTATAATTCCTAATATGACTGGTGAGAATATATATCTCAAAATCTGAGAGAAATTGTTTCTCTACGAATAAATGTTTCCAGGAAGGTGTGATGTACGTATAATACAATTCTGGTAATTATACAATGCATACCAAAAATTCACACTATAATCTTAAATTTATGATTTATGAAGAAACAATCATCAAAGAACAGCGGTGCATAAACATCAATAAACCGCTAAGTAGAGATACCATCATTCTATTATTAAATTACAAATGTGCATCTTAGTAAAGAAACCAAAAAATAACTGTTGTAAAGTTATACATATTAAAAAAAACCAATATTTAACAGTTAAGTGGCATCATGTGGGCATCTGGACAGAATGTCCGCCATCACATTTTCTGAACCACGGATAGCTCGTACCGAAAAATGAAAAGGTTGAAGAGCGATTGCGTATCGAGTTGATCTCGAGCTCTTCAAGTTCTTACTTTGGATAGCCGTAAGAGCTTTTTGGTCAGTTTCCACTACGAAATGCGCGCCCAGAAGGAATCTTTGGAGTTTGAGAATTGACCAAACCATTGCCAATAATTCGCGGTCTAAAACCGAGTAATTCCTTTCTGCAGCATTAAGTTTTCTGGATATATACATTACAGGATGCAGAGTTCCAGAGTACTCTTGCATTAGTGCCGCTCCAATCCCAGTGGATGAAGCGTCACTACGAAGAACAAATGTCTTATCTGTTGTAGGCAACACTAAAATAGGTGGTGATGAAAACATAGTTTTGATCTTCTCTAGTGAAGATTGGCATTCATGAGACCGTGAACCATGTTAGGCGACCCTTTCTTTAATAGTGTAGAGAGAGGTGCCATGATAGAGGACAGATTCGGAATGAAACGTCCATAAAATTGTATGAGACCTAAAAGACTTCGCACTTGCTTTTTAGTCCTAGGGATAGAGATGTTAAGTATCTTAGTGATATTATGGTCTTCTGTCTTCAAGAAACCGTGACCTACTCGATGGCCTAAGAAAGCAATTTCGCTAAAGCCAATACAAGCTTTAGATGGTTTTGCTGTCAGGTTATACTCACGCAGAGTTGATAATAATTCAACTAACCCTGAATAGTGATCTTCCCAAGTATCGCTGAAAAGACAGATGTCGTCTAGATAAGCAATGACATCTGACCGATACGATAGGATTCGACGCATCATGCGTACAAATGTAGCTGGTGCGTTCATAAGGCCGAAAGGCATAAAATTCCATTGGAAAAGGCCTCTGGGAGTAGAGAAAGCGGTAAGAGGTTTGGCGCGTTCGGATAATGGAACTTGCCAATATCCTTTAGACAAATCAAGTTTAGTGAAAAAATGCGATTTAGAAAGACGAGTAAGTAACTCTTCTAGTAAAGGCATAGGTTCAGCATCGAACTTCGTAACTTGATTCAATTTGCGATAGTCAACGCAAAGACGTATGTTATTGTCTTTTTTTCGAACAATAACCATCGGCGAAGAATATGCAGAAGTGGATGGTTCGATTATTTGTAAATCTATCATTTCATCCAACTCCTTTTCAACCTGTGTTTGGAAATGTATAGGGATAGGATAAGGTCTAACCCTAATTGGAGTATGTTCAGTTAGAACAATGTCATGCTCAATGACATGAGTTTGTCCAGGGATGTCAGTGAGGACATCCTGAAATGTTTGTAACATAGACGAAACTTGTCGCCGTTCTCCTAGAGACAAATCAGGAGAAACAGTAACGTCTTTCCATGATTCACTAGAATGAAGTGGGATCATTGGAAGCGGGAGATTAACATCCGAAAAACTTGTTTCCTCATCCTGTATTACAGACAGTGATGAGTAATGACCATGTTTGACATGAGAATCGTCCGTTGCCTGGAAAATAGGCTGTAGATAGTCAGGACGTTCATGGAACTCCGTAAGCATATTGATGTGGAAGGTTTTATGCTTCCCGTTAATATCGACGATGTAGTCAACATCTGAAATTTTCGATATTATATCGTACGGACCTTTCCAACTAATAAGGAGTCTATTTTCACGACAAGGTAGCAAAACAAATGCTTTGTCACCAGGACAAAGTTGTCGTAAAGTTCTCTTCTTATTAGCAAATTGTCTTGCCTTCTGCTTAGCAAATTCAGAAGAGGACGTTGCCAATTTGCATGCTTCGATAATCTTTTGTCTCAGCGCGATGACATACTCGTAAGAAGATTTTGTGTCATCGTCAATATTGTCAGCTGTTATAAGATCATGCAGCAAAGACATTGGGCCGCGCGGTCGCGCGCCAAAGACAAGTTCAAAGGGAGAAAACCCTGTATGTTCATTGGGGACCTCTCTGTACGCGAAGAGGGCCGCGGGTAAAAACCCTATCCCAATCTTGAGGATGATCCTCAGTTATCTTCCCTAATAAGTTCTTAAGTGTTCTATTTAGTCGCTCGACCATCCCATTGGACATAGGATGATAGATGCTACTCAAAGATCTCTCTATCTGTAGAATAGACATTACTTGAGACATGGTATCCGATATCAGTTGGGTGCCATGATCTGATAATATTTCTCCGGGGAATCCCAGCCGAGAAAATATAAGCCAAAGAGCATCTGCAATGTCAGCGGTAGTAATGCTCTTTAGAGGGATAGCCTCTGGCCAACGTGTGCACATGTCTACACACGTTAAGATAAACTGATGTCCTCTAGCAGATTTGATCTTGAATGGACCAATGATGTCTATCGCCATTTTCTGGAATGGACGAATAGGAATATCTGCAGCCTGAATAGGCGCAGCATGACGAGGACCTTTGGATTTGACTTCTTGACATACTTTACAGGATCGACAATAGATCCGTATGTCCTTGTTCACAAAAGGCCAAAAGAAAGCCGCAAGAACTCTTGACTTAGTACGGGAAAAACCCATGTGACCAGCACACTGAGAGTCGTGTGCATGTTGTAAGATCTTAACTCTCAAATTCTTGGGTACAAGAATCTGAGAATGACTTGACTTAGTGGAGTCTTGCACCATACGTACAAGTACGCCATTCTTCATTGTAATCCAAGATTTACAATTTGAATCTTTATTCGGATCACCTTTCGTTACAAGAGTGAAGAATTTCTTAAGAGTCGGATCTTCTTCTTGTTGTTTTATAAACGAGTCACGAGAAATTACCAAGGGATCATCTTGGTTATGCACTTCATTATCTTCAACAGATGAAGTTTCAGGCATATTAAGAGCTTGAGCTCTAGTGACTACTGCATTAGCAGATTGCATATTTTGATTTTCCCAAACGGAAATTTGCTCCGGAGTGCATTCTTTGACTCCGTGAATGCGACCGATGATAAGATCAGCGATCGGATCCGGCAAAAGACATGCGTGTACATCTCCTGTGAAGAAAGGAGTAGCAATCCTAATGATAGCGGTAGAGTATTTCTCTATGGTGCCGCCAAATGTTACGCATTTGACTACTTTGCCTGTAGAATGAGAAGGATCTATGAGTGACTGCCTAACCCCAATAGTTGTGCATCCAGAATCAAAAAGTACTGAGACTGGATTGTCATTTACTAAACCTTTGTGTAAGACAAGAGAACCTCTCCCATCATGCGCGATTGACGCAGGAAGAGCGGGAAGAGGATGGCCACAGCTTAAAGTAGACACTGTGGTTGGCTCAAATAATGTTTTGCATTGGGGGCACTGAGATGCTCTCCCAAAATCAAAAGCGGCACATGCCATATTATTAGAGTCATCATTATCTTTATTTTGTTTATAGGCTTCGTGGGACTCTTGCTGTGCAGAGTTCGCCTGGTAATGAGCTTTATGTTTTTTGAATTGTGCTCTACCTCTGTTATTATTGCCTCTATACTTATCATTGTTTCCACTATTATAACCCCTACTCGGGTTTGAATCATAGCTCCTTTGGTTACTATCATCATATTCATTATAATGAGTATCTCGGTAATTATGATCCTGTTGTCTCCATGAAGGAAAACTTGGATAGTTTCTAGAATGACTTCCTTTGTGGAAGTTCCTGTAATTATGACCACCCCTGAATCGAGGGCTGTCAGCTCTTCTCCAGGTATTCGAAGAAGAACCCTGAAATGATTGGTTACCTTGGTTCTGATAACTGTAATAGTTACCTTTTTTATTAAACCTATTTTGAGGTCCTTGGAATTTGTGAGAGTGATTAGGGTTGTATGGTGTTGCAGAAGCAACTGGCATACCTTCTTTAACCTTACCGTTGCTAATAGCTACGTCCGGATGTGCAGTGACGTATTGGGTACAATACTGTTCCATTTCTTTTAGAGACTTAGGTTTACGCTCATGTAAGAATTCGAGGAAAGGTTTATTTATACTTGACATAATCTTGTCTCTGAGTATCAAGTCCATAAGGGCTTCATAAGTCTTTTCTGTTTTGGATAGCTCAATCCAACGATCAAATGTAAGACGTGTTCTTGCAATGAATTCTGAGAATTCTACACCTGCCTCAGGCACCATTGTCTTAAACAACTTCCGATAACCCTCTTCAGACAACTGATACTTCTTTAACAAGGCTGCCCTAATAACATCATAGTTATCTTTGTCAGCCTCTTCAACCAAACTTAAACTAGTCAGAGAATCACCTTTCAGATTTTCTGATAATTGGTTAGCATATTGTGATTTGTCCACATTATGTGCTCGACACGAGCGTTCAAATCTGTTTAGCCAGAATGTTATGTCATCACTGGAAGGGTTGAACGCTGGTACCTTGACCTTGTAAGTAAAGGGTTTACCATTACCACTAGATGCTTGATTAACATTACTTATGTTTGTTAACTTTAACTTTTCTAACTCAAATGCTAAAAGTTCTTTTTGGTGTTCATGTTCTCTTATTGCTTTTTTCTCTTGAGCTTCAGCTTGTAATTTTCTCTCTTCTGCAGCAGCTTCATCTCTTCTTTTCTCTTTTTCCATTTCCATCTGGAATCTTTTTTCATCAGTCTGTATCTGCAATTTCTTTTGTTCATCCTCTCTTTGTAATTTTTTTTCCTCAGCTTCTAATCTTTTCTCCTCAGCTGCTAATTTCTTTTCTTCAATCAATGCTTTTCTTTCTTCAGCAGCAGCAGCAAGTTTTCTCTCTTCTGCAGCTAATGCTTTGTCATATTGAGCAACTGCCCATTGTTCTAACTGCTGACTAGTCTTATCAAGAGCCCTGCCTTGTGTGATAAAATAATCCAAGGTAGACATCTTGTCTAATAAGATCAGTAATTTGCAAAAGTAAATAAATTTACTTTCTTAGTCTTAATCAAAGACCTTGTATGATAACTTTTTAACCTGTGGAAAAATAGTACTTAACTATCCCAATCACTGTGGGAAACAAGCCTTACAAAGGTCTTGTATAAATCCTTATATAATAACAGCTATAAGTTGCTGGTTCACTCTATAATATAAGTGCAGTGCACCAGAAATAGTGTTTTATATCATCAACTGTGTACCTTCAGTAATAGCAATTAACTATCAGTTGATTCTTGTACATCACTTTATATGATCAACTATATTTTAAATAGTGTATGTCGATCAGGCACAAAACAAAACAGTTATACAGAAGAACATGAAAACATTTGCGGAAATGAAATAAATCAAATAGGAAAAACAATAAAAGTTAAACCGCAAGAGGATAACAAATACAAATAACGCCACAGTATATAAATATAAATTGAAAATGGAACTGAAAGATAGAATAGGGTAGACCAACAAATTACAAACAAATCAAAACAAACTAAAGAACAGAGGAATATTACAAAAACAACAATGAGTACAGACTTCACAGCTAACACTAATAGCAACAGCTGTCGCAGCAAATTTCAATGAAGAAAATTGCACCTATAGAAACGCACACATCAGACCCTCTATTACGTGGGATACTCTGCTGTGTGACTCCGCCCAACCGAAACAACAACCCGCTGGATACAAACAAATATCACATATAAATAGTTAAACATAAATACATAAATGCATAAATAGTATGGCAATATGATGTAAATAGAGTGTTGCAGAAAGAATGTGTTGGAATGAAGGCTCAGTTACACTGCCTAATAGTACAGTACTGTGGTACTTTATTAAACAAATAATTCTGGTCTAATTATTTTAAATTCAACACAGAAATAGAAGCTCCATCGTTGATTTGAATGATAACAATCAATGTAGGACTTCTCAGTTCAATAACATTTTCTTTCGCAAACACTGTCAAATATTCTCCAGACCTGATGTGTAATGTTCTATGTTTCAACCAAGCTTGCTGTGTAACA
This sequence comes from Oreohelix idahoensis, assembly GCA_024509875.1. Taxonomy (NCBI): domain Eukaryota; kingdom Metazoa; phylum Mollusca; class Gastropoda; order Stylommatophora; family Oreohelicidae; genus Oreohelix; species Oreohelix idahoensis. The sequence continues at coordinate 30,514 of JAMPIV010016893.1, forward strand.
CTGTCAGTTGTATGGCAAATGTCCAATGAACCAAATGTCAACAAACCCTGACCTAGTTACTGCATACTGTCGACAGGACAGGTCACGCTGACATCACTGTAGAGTTGTACTGCTGATGTATTTGTGTGTCGTAACAGACCCCAAGGAACGTCTGGTCTCAGTAGGTTACTTCTCAATATTGTCACTGTGCAGGTTGACCCAGGAAGCTGGCACACCAGTTGATAAAGTCTGGTTTGTTGTTAACTCATACGGGGTACTAGTTGTTAAGTGTAATGATTGTCAACTCATCAAACCCAGCACAGTTTTGGTCATACAGGTCATCTTGTCCTGGAACGTGATGAGGCTCCGACAAGAATGTGAGTGTAAACAATGAGTGTGTATCTGAATGTCAGTACGCGAATGGTAGAATGATTCGATAGAGTTGACAGGTTGTTGGTACATCACTCATACTCACACTGTTCGAATTCAAGAAGTACTGGAACTACGGTGGTCTTTTTATAACATTTAATGGGACGCACACTTGGACAGTACGTGTATGGTTACAGGAACAAATGTCGACATAGACAGCATAATGTTGACCACAGGAATATCATCTTAAGTTAGCATTCATGCTTGGCAAATATCATAATGGAGCATTCGTAAATAAGCATTCAGCGTTCCATCATGTAAATCATCTGGCTTTACTGACTGGGCACGTCAGACCATAACCAATATATATGAAGGCTCCTAGACCTAACCTCGTCTAGCGAATATTCCTTCACGTAAAGTTCAATATATATATATTTCATAATATAGGAATCCCAGACATGGGTTCTCACATGTAGCAGTGATCTCTTGGTTCATCGAGCGATAGTACAGGCATCCCTTTTTCTCACTCGATAAATACAAAGTCTATGAATTTCAACATGGCTGTTCTCTCTCTCGTGAGCTTCACTCACTATAGAATGTAGACCAAAATTAGTCATTCATTAAATGTCCTCATTTCTTCATAGGTGCTCTCATAGAGGTGATTAAACAATATCATACAATCTAGTGTTGATATATAGGAATGTCTTCTTCCTTTGAATGGATATTCTTTTAAAAAGTACCACTGTGCATCTGCTTATCAACACCGATGGCGAAGTCCAAGTTCATAATAAATTGTGGTTTTACCTTTTTTATACGAAATATAACTTTGCCATTCCTTGGCAAGAGAGAATAAACACTGGGGTAAAGTACATACAACATGTCTAAATGATTATCACTTTTCCCCATCCATATATAGATCACTATTTCGGCAAAAAGCCTGCTACAACAGAACTCGACATCCTCACAGGATGGCAGCCATGAATCACACCCTTGCTAGCGATACTTCCGCTGCATAGCCTTTGACCTTTTCTAGCGACAACCAAATTAGTTCGACTTAGAAATGCAAAGATATCCATATATAAGACAGACTCGTCCTACTCATACAAACACTACGTATGAATTCAGGCCATAGATATACTGAAGCAAGAACAATCTATTCCTACCCAGCCAAAGAATAAATCACAGTAGGCCTAGAGTCGTCTGCGGAGTCCGATCGAAGATGACGGAACTATTTTCAAGGGAAGCAACCCAAAAATGACTTCTCCTTAAGCACTTAAAAAGGAAATACCATGTTTACAAAATATTTGCGAACATAATAAGAATATAAATGTATTATATTGCAAGATAGTAAAAATTGCCCTTTACAGTTCATAAGAAGTGCTTTTGTTACCTTGGTATCAGAAATATGATTCTGCCATTCCTTGGCAATAAGAATAAACACTGGGGTAAAGCATACACGATAGGTCTAGACGACTATCACTTTCCCCTACACATATATCGATCACTTTTTCCGGCGACAAGCCGATACAGAAAACACGACAGCCCCCATCATCAGGGCGAAGCCAAAACACAACTCTCTAGCGACACATCCGCTGGACAGCCTTTGACCTTTCTAGCGACAAAGAACATATAGTTCGACTTAGATATGTAAAGATATACAGATATAAGACCGACTCGTCCTACCTAGACAAACAATACACATAAATTCAGGCCATAGATATTCTGAAGCAAGAACAATCTATTTCTACCCAAACAAAGAATAAATCGTAGTAAAACTAGATTCATCCGCGGAGTTCGATCGAAAGTGGCGAAACTCCTTTCAAGGGAAGTAACTCAATAATGACTTTTCCTTAAGCACTAAAAAGTATCTATTTTGTTTACAAAATATTTGCGAACATAACAAGCATACAAATGTATTATATTGCAAGATACCAAAGACTGCACGTAACACTAGCTATTTGTTTCCCCACATAATATTACACTAATCACTTAGATAATTACACATAATGAATAGAAGTGAATTGAATTCTGTCAAGTATCAATCGCCTAGCGTATTATTTAGCCAATTAAAACATCTCTTTCTGAATGATAGCGAGTGATTAAATCTACATTACAACCTAAAAAATTAGTGATAAAGTTAAGTTTATTATCCATAGGTGAAGTACAATTTTGGACCATCACTGTTAATGTAACTGCTTTCTTAGAAAACGCCACTGTTAATGTTAATATAGTTGGGCCATCATGAATACTGTTATGGTTTTATTTCTTTAACACCACCACACAGGTTATCATAAATATGTGTGCTCCTGTACTGTCACTGGATATACTATGTTGGTAGAAGTGTTGGGTCAAGGACTGACAATGACAAGTCAGTATGGTTGGGCTTACGTATGGCCGACAGGTGTGTACTGTGTATACATCAAGATATACGAATGCGTATAGGTAGGTTCATAGATTCAACATCCATAGCACACAAACCCTCATAGGGTCAGGAAACAGTGAAACTCGTTCTGACTCGTATATAGTTTATTTACGCCACAACACAGTCACGTTGACATTGTAGACACACAGTTTTTACAGCAAAATATTAAGTATCAGATAAATGAATCCGTAAAGCTCAAACTCTCCATAGAGATCAATTACAGCGCATAGTGGCGAACTTCTCATAGAAGATGCACAGTAACAAAATCCCTCAACAGGACTGCATACACAGCAGTTTATAATAATATGGCCTGCACAACTCATGGCCTCATAATCTCTTCAATATCTCAAAACTATCCCTTCACATGAAATAATGGCCTATAAAATCATGGCTTCATAATCTCTTTAATCTCAAAACTATTCCTTCACAGGAAATAATGGCCTATACAAATCATGGCCTCATAATACTGTTACGTACATTTATTACCTAAGGGGGTAGTCTTCGGTCCTGCCAAATGTACGCACCAGTCTTAATATAGTTATATTATTTGTGCGTTCGATTGATTCACGCACTGACGTGCACAATGCAGTGTGAGTTGCTTTGGACGCACGGGTAACCTAGTTTGGGGATTCTGACGTCATGTTTTGTATGGGGCAGTACGGACCATGTTGATGTCCGTGGAATATTTCTTGTATTCGTGGCAAGTTAGTGGAAGCCATTATTTCTATTGATATATATATTGGTCTTCATGTCGAAGCCAATAGTGGAAGTATCATGTAAGTGTCGCCCCATTTCACATTGAATGTGTATTGATTTTTAATTGAAGTATCAGGCCGCTCCTAGTTATGGTCTAGCGGGGATCCATCGTAGTATGTCATTCCTAGAATGGACAAACGGAGTCGATTGCCTTGTTTGAATTACCGTAGAGGGAGGATACCTACGAGGAAACGAAGTTAATTGATTTTGTATGCTTCACATGTTTTAATATGCCGTTTCGCCAATGCCAAAGTCATGGCATGGATTTTGGGAGAGGTTAGTCAACAGAAGACTCTAACCTGATTGTATTGCCGTGTATGACTTTGTCTGCATTATATATGCTACATAAGTATTGTATGAAGAAAGTCTGGGAATTTTACGGGTAGGATATCAAAGATTGATCCTTGAACATGAATCCGTTTACCACGATAGACGTCCTTGGAAGAAGGTCAACGGACTTCATTGTAAATGTATATTAGAGAGTAACAGAAGTGATCCTCAGCTCACTTGGATAGAAGAGGACTTGATTGTTGAAGAATCTCCAAGAATTTAAGAGTATGATCAGCAACTTTAAAGTATGACATTTGCATCTGTAATCTGTAACCATGATCGTCTTGTGTGTTCTACTCCGTATGTTTCACGTTAAATAAAATATATATACAGTCATCACAGACTTGTGTGCTGCCAGTAAGTGACCAGTTAAACACTACTTGTTGGAGTTCGTTTTGAAGAACATTTTCTGACATTTTTGTTCCTTTGCAACCATTCGCGTAATGAAGTTATTTACCATTAGAATAAACGACCCAACAGTAAATGGTATGCCAGTGTGGTTGGAAATAAATAATTTCACAGGAACGTACTCAATCCAAGTATCGGTTGAAAAGAAGATTTGAACTTTCAAGGCGACAACATCTCAAACTTGGAACCTAGTGTGATGATGAATCAGAATCAACTTACGGTTACCAAATGCTCAAGGTCATCAATCAACCTCCACGTCAAGTTTTACAGTGACTGACTGCCTTGGGATCACCTATTCGTCATTATTACGTGCGAGCTGTTGTTATATACGCAGAGCGAAGTATTTTATCCTCAGACGTACATCCACGGAGACGAGGCACATTTTTTTTTCCCGGCACACGCGAGATGAGTATAACGTGCTTTCGTTGTACATTTTATTACTTTTAGCTGTGCCTTCTACAGTTATGTCCATCTTTACATTTTCCATGTTATATGTTATATGTTGTACATTGGTCGTGGGAGGTAGGGAGGTTGATCTGACGAACGAGATCCATCTCGAAGCCTATTCGGGCTCTTCGTCAGACGTTCTGTAGGGCTCAGCTTGTAAGTTTCAATTGAGCGATAATTCCGGTCCAAGGCTAGAAACCTTGCCGAAGTTCCGATCGCTAATTGTTCCTTATAATAGTATCTGTTTAGCTGTTTCGTCACGTTTACTTGTTGTTTTTGGTAGTTATTTTTACTCGTATTTAGTTTTATGATGAATTTTGTTTGTATTATGCGTCCGTCTCACCTTTCCTGTCGTTCAGTTTTTTACAAAACCTATGTTTTTACACTGTGTTGTCAATTGTCCTGTTGAGTATCTGATCGTAGTTGTCATCGTAAATTTTTACGATATTCTATTTTAGTTATACATTTCTAATTTTGTTGATTTCTACGATTGTGTTCACTCGTCTTTGATTATCGTGTCTTGTCGGTAATGTTTCTATTGTCTTTCATGTTGTTGATTTCATGACATTCCATTACATAAATTACTGTATTGATTATTAACATATTTCATAATTGTATGATAACAAAATATACCGTTCTAGGACAGGAACGAAGAACACTTGTTATAGTTACAAGGTTAATTAATTTACATTGATTAATTATCATTTTATAAATCAAGAGTATGGTGACTACTTATAAAGCATAATGTATTCACTAGATTATTTCATTAAGCAAGCAAAAGCTCTTCAGATGGCTCCTGATGAAGCAAAAACATTTGCACTTGCAGAATATAAGAAAGCTCAAGAAATAGAAGCCGAACAGAGAAAACTAGAAACTTTAAGATTACAAAATTTGAAATTTGAGGCGGAGGAGAATGAGAAACGATTTCAGCGAGAGGCAGAACAGAAACAAAAGGAAATGGAAGAAAGAAGATTAATAGCTGAACAAGCCGCTGAATTAGAAGAGAAACGATTTCAGCGAGAGGCAGAACAGAAGCAAAGGGAGGCTGAAGAAAGACTTAAAATTGAGATGGAAGTTAAACAAAAGGAAATGGAAAATAAACAAAAGGAAATGGAAGAAAGAAGATTAATAGCTGAACAAAATACAAAACGACTTCAGCTTGAGATGGAAGAGAATGAAAAAAAAAAAAACGACAGCATGAACTGAAATTAGCAGAGTCAGAATATGAGAGACTTAGGTTAACTCAGGAAGCTAATTCTCAGAGAACTTTTGAAAGCCAAACTTCATCCAGACATGATCATTTTAAGGAAATTCACCTTAAATTACCTAAATTTAATCCCCCGTCGGATGACGTAATATTTTTCCTAGATAGATTTGAGGCCACTTGTAGGTCTTATAACGTGGATAAAACACTGTATTGCACATATTTATCCAGGTTACTTACTGGGGATGCTTTAGCTGTTTATCATACTACCAGTATTAATGAGAAGAATGATTATAATGCTCTTAGAGCCGCACTTCTGAAGAAATTTCAAATGACAGAAGATGAATACCGATTAAGATTTCGTACATTACTACCGCAATCAAGCAGAAATTTCAGTGATTTTCTGTCACAAATACGACTAACCCTAGAAAGATGGATCGAATTATCCAAAATTGAAAAGTCGTATGAAGGTCTCTTCGATTTACTGATGCGCGATAAGGTACTATCGTCTGTAAATCCTACATTTCTCGCATTTTTACACGAACGGAAACCTTTATCTATGAAAGACTTAGAAGAACATGCAAAAAACTTCTGCACTGCTCACCCAACCATGGATCTAAGTAATGCACAGATTAAGAGTGAATTGCCTGTTGCTTTTGCAGCACAACAAAACAATTTTTCACGAAATCGTTCCTTTAGTGCTGACAGGTATGTCAATAAGGGAAATAATTACAATTTTAACAATGATAACTTTTACAAAGGGAAGCAATTTCAACAATCTGCTCCATTTAATGTTTCTTGGAACCAAGCTCACAGATCGCGAGATTTTGGTAACAATAATTTTAAAAATAATCAAGGACATTATAATAAACAAAACTGGAGATCAAGATCTCAGGGTCCGCAAAACAGACAAGGTTCTTGGAATAAAAATTTTAAAGAACATCATAACTTTAATTATACAAATTATCGGACTCATCCAAATTTTAACTCAAGCAGAAACGACAATTATGGCAATTTTAATGCAAGTAATCAAAATCGATCGCGTCGTAGAGATAGATCGTCGAGTAATACGGGTAGACATTCTAATGTCGCTTTAATTGATACACAGGCTATCATTGAACAGGGTAAAGTAGCTGAAACTCACAATGCTATGTCTTGTTCTCTTGATTGTACCCAGGTGAAAGACTGTCCAGAATGCTCGACTCTTTTCCAGCCTAAGGCGATCACGACGCTGCGTTGCGGACATACCTTGCCTAGTCTACCTGTAGTCTGTACGGCCACTGCTGCGTCAGTATACCAGCGACAGGGCTCTCTTAAGTTTAACAAGGGATTTGTCAACAACATTTCATGCTCTCTCCTATTTGACTCAGGTTGTAGTACTGTGGGCGTCCGGACTTCGCTGATCAACCCAAGTTGTGCCACGGGCAGGGTTGTCAAGTGTGTGACTTTTGGTGGCACCGTTGAAACATTTCCCACTGCTATTATTGACCTTAATACACCATTTTTTTCAGGAAAGATCCAGGCATGTCTCCTTCTGAATCCAATTTGTGATGTAATACTTGGTCGCATAGATGGTATTAAAGAGTGTACACCACAGCAAATTGCTGAATGGGAAGAGCGACATATTCAAACTGCAAATGCAGTAGTGACTAGAGCGCAAGCTACTAATATGTCGCATGATACACCTATTGAACCTACAGTTCATACCACTTGTGATGATGATGCTCCTATTTCACGGGAGTTGTTTGCAACATTGCAAAAGAATGATGATTCATTAAAAAAATTTTTTCACTATGTGAACAAAAAGAATACCAGCAACAAACTTGCAAAATCTAGACATAACTTTATACTTAAAAATAGGATTTTGGTTAGAGTAATACGGGAAAAGGATTCATCCTTATGTTATCAGATCTTAGTCCCATCCTCTATGAGATCTCGTATATTACGACATGCGCATGACTCGCAATGTGCGGGCCATATGGGTTTTTTTCGCGTACCAAATCCAGAGTGCTTTCGGCATTCTACTGGCCAGGCGTCCATAGGGACATCACTCTCTATTGTCGGTCCTGTTTGATATGTCAGGAAGTTAAGGTACGGGGTCCATTTCATGCGGCTCCTATTCAAGCTGCGGACATCCCGATTAGACCATTTGATAAAATGGCTATAGACATTATTGGTCCGATGCTTCCATCTGCTAGAGGGCATACGCATATTCTTACGTGCATTGATATGTGCACTCGTTGGCCTGAGGCCATCCCTCTCAAGAACACTTCATCTGCCAGTGTAGCAGAGGCATTGATGTTAATCTTCTCACGCATTGGTTTTCCACGGAAAATCTTGTCGGATCATGGGGTTCAGTTCATTTCTGAATCCATGTCTCAAGTTATGAAGACATTAGGTATAGACAGATCTCTTAGTTCTATTTATCATCCGATGTCAAATGGGTTAATTGAGCGTCTCAATAGGACACTCAAGCAGTTGTTGGGTAAGATGACCCAAGACCATCCCCAAGACTGGGATCGGGTCATACCCGCTGCTCTGTTCGCGTATCGCGAAGTACAAAATCAAGCCACGGGGTTTTCTCCATTCAAGCTAGTTTTTGGCATGCAACCACGCGGTCCGATGTCGTTAATCCACGACTTATTGGTTGACGAGAATATTGAAGAGGAAACTCAATCCTCTTATGAGTATGTGATCTCTCTGAGAAAGAGAATCATAGATGCTTGTAGACTAGCTACTGCATCATCCGAACAAGCCAAAGAAAAAGCTCGTCTATTTGCAAACAAGTATAGACGTCTTCGCCAGCTTATTCCTGGTGACGAAGCTTTTGTATTACTCCCTGCGCATAACAATCGTCTTTTAATTACCTGGAGAGGTCCTTTCAGGATCATCTCAAGAATATCCGATGTCGACTACATCGTTGATGTTAATGGTAAGCATAAAACCTTCCACATTAACATGTTGAAGGAGTATTACTCACGTCCTGATTATCTACAGTCAGTGTTCCAGGCAACTGACGATCCTACACCTCCTATTCAACACTATTCTAGTTTGTCAGTCATCCAAGAAGAAGAATCTTCTTTCGATGATGTACAACTACCTATACCAGTTGTACCACGCCATTCCACTGAGAAATGGAATGATGTTACAATCTCATCTACTCTTTCGGCTGATCAACGTCAGCAAGTCTCTAATATTCTACACTCGTATGAGGATGTCCTCACTGACATCCCAGGTCATACGTCAGTCATCCAACATGACATTATTCTGACTGACGATACGCCTATTCGAGTTCGCCCATATCCTATCCCTTTACACTTTCGTGATAAGGTTGATAAGGAATTGGATGAGATGCTTCAATTAAATATAATTGAACCATCTTCATCACCATATTCTTCTTCTATGGTAATCATTAGGAAGAAGGACAACAATATACGTCTTTGCGTAGATTACAGGAAATTAAACAAAGTTACAAAATTCGATGCGGAACCGTTACCTCTTTCAGACGACTTATTGGAGAAATTATCTCATGCCACATTCTTTTCGAAATTTGACCTTTCAAAGGGCTATTGGCAAGTGCCACTCACTCCTAAAGCAAAGCCATTCACCGCTTTCTCGACGCCACGGGGTCTTTTTCAATGGAATTTTATGCCATTCGGCTTAATGAATGCGCCAGCTACCTTTGTACGCATGATGCGCCGCATATTGTCTCATCGTCCCGATGTCATTACTTATATAGATGACATCTGTCTTTTCAGTGACTCTTGGGATGAACATATTCATGGATTAAAAGCTTTACTTTCTACCTTACGGGATTATAACTTTAACAGCGAAACCTTCAAAGGCTTTTGTCGGTTTTCATGACATCTCATTTCTGGGTCACCGCATAGGTCATGGTTTCATGTATACAGAAGACAGTAACGTCTCTAAAATTTTAAACATCTCAGCACCTAAGACAAAAAAAACAAGTAAGGCCTCTTTTAGACCTAATACCTTCCTATTCAAAATTCATCCCTCATTTGTCTACTAAAACTGCACCTCTTTCGTCTTTACTGAAGCAGGGCACACCTAAAGTAATAAAGTGGTCCCAGGCTCACCAACCGGCGTTAGACTATATAAAACGATTTTTTTTTCAAAATGAACCTTTTTTGAGGTTGCCTAAACAAAAATCTCACTTTCAATTCAGTCTTCGCAGTGATGCATCTTCTTACGCTATTGCTGCAGTTTTTTTGATGCAGGAATATAACGGCACCTTATTTCCGGTGATGTACGTGTCCAGAAAACTTACGGAGAGCGAACTCAAATACTCCGTTTCTGGATAAAGAGCTCCTCGCATTAGTGTGGGCAATCACAAAACTGGAACGTTACCTCCTCGGCTCACACTTTGTGGTGGAATCTGACCAAAAAGCTCTTACCGCACTGAACACGAAGAACGTTAAATCATCGAAGTCAGCGCGTTACGCTATAGCGCTTCAACCATTCAATTTTGAAATACGAGCTATTCCTGGAGTGAAGAATGTGTTCGCAGACTGTTTGTCGAGATGCCCAAGCGAACTTGAGTCGAAACTAAAACCACTTCCAGATGTTTGAAACATCCTCACCGATAACATGAATAACTTTGTACATTATCATTGATTGTACATCTATAAAGACTGTTTATATAACTGAAGTATTCGTATAAGTATAACTTTCAGGATATACTTACTTATAGATTATAACATTACTTCTTGTGTAGTAACATTTTATTAGTACGGGAACATTGACACTATAGTAACGTTTTTTATTAGAACGGGAACAGTGGTATTAGAGTAACATTTTTTATTAGTACGGGAACATTTGGTACTACAGTAACTTTTTATTAGTATGGTAACATTGTTAAGAGCGACAAAATATACATTTGTTATTACTATGGAACATATTACACTACATATCATGTTCGAGAATATATTTTATCGTGTATGGAACATTGAGAACATCGTCTCGTCGATTACTAACTAGTTGTAACTGAACATTGACATATTGATAGTGATATTGGAATTACTTAGAATACATTAGTAACTAGTTATTTGTTAGTAATTAAAAAATATATAAATTAGAATAATTCAATTTAATCTATTTAATTGATTATGGCTCACACACATACTAACTTTCTTAGTTGTCACGTAATACCTGCATTCACGGGTCTTAGTTATGATATCTCACTGTTAGATCACTAGTCAACCGTACTAGTGTTAGAAAACATTAAGGGTGTTGATTCTTAATGTGTTTAATTTTGCATTGCTTCATTTTTGCACATTGTATTTTCAATTTTTCTGTTTTATTGAATCTCTTGTCATTGATCATCATCAGTGTTGCTGTTCATTTTCATTTTTGAAATCATATGTTTCAAATTTTTTTTTGAAAACTTAGTTGAATTTTATTATCATCTTTTTTTAATGGTTTTTTTCATTTTTCATTTTCAACTTGTTTTTACTTCGAATATTACCACATCGTTGTCACGTAGGGTTTATATTCATTTAATTTCCTGCATTTTCTTCCTATTATTTCACCCGACTCTCTCTTTTATTATCTCTGTATTTTCTTATTTTTTCCTGTATATTTTTCATCCATTCGTTTTGCGAATATTATTTTCATATAATTCGCAAACTTTACTTGTTTTCCTTTCTCTTAAACTGAGAATCGCGCTAGGACGATATTACGTAGATGTCAGGGCTGCAGGGCGTCAGAAGGCGTGATAAGTCGGTTCGCTGAACATAGGACGTAGCAAATCGTCTACATTCTCACCGAGCGCGCGAGTTTCTTCTCGGCATAAGTCCCGGTGAGGTGTGATACTTTACATCTGCACCGGTCAGTACCCAGACATTTGTCTGGAAAACCCAAACTGACACGGCGCTCACCGTGGGCCATGGTCAGCTGTAGCGTGAAAACTGCCCTGCATTGGAGTCAGGCTGTCTGGGATTTGAAACTGACACGCGTACATCGTGGTCAGTAGGTGACAGTTACGACACGCGTTAAGCGGACGTAAATGTTGGGAGTAGGGGAGATAATTTCGCTTGGCGAAATAAGTTAGGATCCTTTGTCTGATTTTAAGATATTGGCCAAGTTTGAAACTTTGATTTCATTCTAGCTCATAGACTCACAGTAGATAGGTTGCTCGTATACAGAATAGCTGTTAGCGAAGATCTCAGTTTGTTTCGGCAATTTGTCGAACTTCTAGACTTCCAGAAATATTTTCAGCATTTTTATTCTTAAGTTGTGCGACTACCCGTAATTCTGTGGTTGAGGTAATTAATATGATAGATATATAGATTTTGTGAGTGTTAAAGTGTTAAATCGCTTAATTCATTTTAATCTATTTCTTTAGCGCAGAAGAGAAATAAAGTGGTAGGCTATTATATTTTCTAGGGAAGCATTCAGTGGAAAGCAGAATAAAATTATAATTTCTAGCTTATGACGGCAATTGTAGCTATTTATGAATTTAATTTAACTGCTAATACTCAGTCGAGTGTATTTTTCTAAACTAACGTATAAACTCTAGAATCCAGCCTCATGAATGGTGACGGAATACGCACGTGTTCTTAATTTATGAGAATTGCTGATTTTTAAATATAACTTACGTCACGGGAAGTTTAAATGATAAGCAAAGCTTTCTGCTTGCAAATTTAAATGTAGGTTATAACCAGCACAGTTTCTGTTTATTATATTATATGTGTTATTTTTCCTCCACACAGTGAAAGTTTTGGGGTGACCCTAACTTTACCAGCACCTAGTAGTAGTTTCCATACTTGTGAAGAAATAGACAGTCCTTATTTTGAACCACGTGGGTTTTCTCAAGTAACACTGATCTGACGGTGCAAATTAGACAGAAATACTAATATCCCTATAACTGGTTTTCAAAGACTGTAATGATAAATTCTGGACCTTGGAGCCAGATCTTAATTTCTTCTAGAAACTCTATATAATTTGCTGCCTGGTGGCGTGAATATTAACAATCATTTCCCGACTAGATTATATCTTGTGGACAAATCTGTGGTGTGACTAAAGTGAATCCTATACTGAGGGAAGGCACCGACCTGACATTCATCATTTTTTTTTTGAAACCTACGCTATTGACACTGTGCTCTGCTAACTCCCGCGCCTGGAATAATTGTTAGGTGACTTAATCAGACATTTGAACAAATTTGCATACCCAAGTAGTCGTTCCCGGAGACTCCGAGTTAAATACGTCTTTTGGAACTGGGGACTTCTTGGCAGAAGACGGCATTTTTTTGAGTCTGTGTGAAAATCTAAAATCAGTGTGTTCCAAGAGGCAGCGAGCAAAGTCGTGAGTACAAGTATGATAAGCCATGGCGGAATGAATGAGTGTACGCTGGTTTGAGTGAGATTTTCACTATTATATCTTTGACACCCTGTTGCTGTCCTAATTTTTTTCTTTTCAATCTGCATAATTTGTTGCTAAGGCTAGAGTTCTTGTGTTTTTGTCTTAGGTTAAATCAGTTTTTTTTTTCAAACTCTGTGCATATAATTACGAGATAAAACATAGAAAACTCTTAGACTAAAACCCTATGTATCTGTGACTCGGGCGCCATCATCTGTTCTCTTAACGGGGCCGGGCTAAACTTAGAGTTAACACTATAACGGGGCTATCATCCTTGCAACATTTCATTGAATTTTTATGATTATGTGTATATGTATTTTCCTTGATGTACTTTCTTTGATGTTGTGAGCCGATTTTTTCCTGATATTAAAATCGCTCTTGAACTTAATAATAGTGTTTGGTCAGCTCGTTCTATATATATATATATCATTGTTATAGTTTTCCCACGTCTGTGTGTTTACCTGTCGTCACGTGTATGTGCGTGCCTGTGAGTGATAGAAATATACGTAATATGTATATTGGTGTAGTCTGTCTGACGCTGTAACAACTGTTGTAGAAGATAGGTGAGAGAGAGAAGAATTCTTTTCGCTTTCAGAGACAGCCACTATATCAAAATCTATCATCTCACGTGTGTGGAAATTCTATTACCTTTCACTAACTCTCACTGAGTCTATCACCTATTCAAACCTATTCAGAAGGGACCAAACCTAGTCTTAATTCTCCTATCGGAAATCTACGACAAATGGGGACTCGTTTCCGGTCTTTGAACTTAGAATAGGAAGACGAGTACGACAAACGTGGACTCGTCTATCTGGATTTTGTATTTAAGATTCTTTATTCTGTAATAGAGTAAGAGTGTGATGTCTTGTGAGTTTTGTATCTTTTAAAATAATTACCCCCTAGACTAGCGATCTGTTTACGGGCGTGCTGACCACACAAACTAATAAGTTTTTTTTTCCACAGCATCTTTGAATAATATACATTTTGGTTACAGGTTGATTTTGTCGGGATATATGTTAACTGCTGATTGTAATACTAAATGCTGGTAAAGTGGTGAGTGTATAACATTCACTGGGTACTGAGGCAGAACGGCGTTTGAACTAAGTTAAGGAGTGTGTTTCGGATTTTTTGTCCAGATTAATTCCCTCCCTTACCCGATCTGACTTCAGGGGCGCACTTATAGTGGATTTTTTTTTTAAAAATTAAGGGATTATTTTTCTCTTTAAATTTTTGCAATATTCTTTTGCTTTTCCACTGTAGCAACTTAATTTTCAGTTGTAATCTTAACTACCATTTATTTGGCGTAGTCGTGTTTTGCATTGAGTGCTTTATTGCCGATAATAGCAGCGATAGTTAGATTTTATTTTGGAGGAGGTATCCCAGGGTTAAGGATATCATCTTTGGTATTTTTGGAATTTTTTTTTTCTCGTAAGTGGTAGGAACCAGGTTATTCTTTTTCCTATTTTCTATCTCCACGTGTCTCAGTCACTGACATAATATGGCCGAGAGGGCAAAACTTAGACAACTCCTCAGGGACGAAGCGAGAGAGGAGGGACTGGAAGGAGAAGAAGCGAAAGCATTTGTCAGAGACGAACTTGAGAGATATGATGCGGAGAGGAAAGCAGCGGAAGCTAAGGAAAAAGCAGCCGCAGATTTACAGCAGAAGAAGATGGATGAGGAAATGGAAATCCGCAGGATGCAGCAGGAGGAACGTGAGAAGGAGAGGCAGCATGAGGAAAGAGAGAAGGAAAGACAGCGTGAGGAGAAAGAGAAGGAGAGACAACATGAGAAGGAGAGAGAAGAGAGACAGCATGAGTTAGCTCTTAAAACTCTGGAATTCCAAAGGCGTGGGGCTGCCTCTACCTCCAGCAATGGAGAGTCTTCTCCTCATTCTTCCTTAACTGACCCTGCTAACACTCAATCTCTTCAACTAAATGCTATGTCTTTCACTCTTGAATCTTTTCCTTGTCCAAATGAGAAGATTGACACATGGTTAGAAAAATTTGAGAAAATTGCAACTCTGTACGGGTTAGAGAGGTCGCGTTGGAATATGAAACTTTCCCAGGCCCTAAAAGGTTCTGCTTATGATGTTTATTCTAAGCTGGAAAGTAGCCAACAAGACGACTACGATGTGTTGAAGAAAGCGTTACTGGAGCGCTTTGAAATGAACGCTCGCAAGTTTTTTGCAACTGTTTCGCAACAGCCGGAAAGAGAATTCTGAAACTTTTCACCAGTTCTCATCTCGTCTTAAGGGATATCTAACAAAGTGCCTTGAGCTTTCGCAGCTCCCCTCTACCTATGAAGGTCTTGAGGAACTTGTTCTAACAGAACAAATAAAGAACACTTTGTCTGCTGATACCCGGAGATTTCTCGCTGAGCAGGGGGCAGAAAAAAACTTGAAGACATTTTGGAAAAGTCTGAGCGTTATCACAATGCGCTGGCTGAACTACCGGCCACAAAGCGGAAACCGACAGAGGAGCATTTTCGAAAACATAACCTAGAGCAATCTTCTCAGGCTTCTAACCAAAACAACCACAGAGAAACTGGACCTCAAAACCCCCCTCCTGAAAAATCCAAGTTCTACAAGAACAAGTACCCCAACCACCCCAAACAGGCTGATCAACCCGACCGCCCTACATGGCAGCGTAGCCAGAAAGGACAAGGTGGCAAAGGGAGAACCCCTGAGCACGGGACATATGATCAGACCGAGCACACCGAGCCGAAACGCATCGGATGCTTATTGACAGTCTCGCAAGGCGGAATTATTGACAGTGATTCCCAACCTGTTGGGGATAGACCCTCAACGCGAGGTACTGTTACTTTGAACGGTTCTCAAACTTCTTGCTTATTTGACACGGGGCTTTCTTACGATTGCATTGTTGCCAGAAACCTGGTCAAACCCGGTCAAGAGACAGCAGAGACCGTCCAACTTTGTGGAGTTCGTAAGAGTGATGCACCTACAGCGCTTCCCATCGCATTGGTGGAGATACACTCTGACTTTGTCAGAGGTGTGATCAAAGCGGCTGTTATGGATGATCCCATCTACCCAGTCATACTTGGCGGGAGATACGTGTGTATTGGGAAACCGGAAGAGCCGATTGTGGCAGCAGTAACTACAAGAGGGCAAACCAAGAAGGAACGGGAGCCTGCGCCAAATTTGTTACCTATGGAACTTAAAGAAGCGCAATACAAGGACCCTACTTTGGCACCCTGCTTTAGGAAACTGCCCATGGCTAAGGAACCCAAACAGCACGGGGACATTTTTTTCTGAGGATGGCGTACTTTATCGGAAAACGGGCAAGCCTGACCAAGGTTACAACCAGCTCCTAGTACCGAAACAGTACAGAAGCCAAATCCTAGAAATGGGGCACTCTCTTCCCTTTAGCGGACATATGGGACAGAACGCCACAAACCAACGTATAACCACTCATTATTGGTGGCCAGGAGTAAATACTGATATTATCAGATATGTCAAATCCTGTGCCCAGTGCCAACGTGTACCACCCAAGCAACGGACCCCCCAGTCCACATGGGTGAAATGCCAATAATGGGAACACCATTCGAACGGGTTGTGATCGACATTTTAGGGCCTTTCGAAAGGACTAAAAGAAGGAACAGGTTCATCCTGACCTTAGTCGATACATGCACTTTATGGGCAGAAGCTATCCGCTAACATGCGCAGATGCCAAGCATGTCGCAGAAGCCCTCGTGCAGATTTTCACTCGGTTGGGATTCCCTCAGCAAGTGTTGACGGATAATGGATCTCCATACCGAAACCTGTTGTGGGATGAGATCGTTTAAGATCTTGAGGGACCCAGCACATCCACACTAAGCCATATACTCCGGCCGGAAATGGGCTCGTGTGGAATGTGCTAATGGAAAACCTCACCCATAAAGAATGTTGGGGGCGGGGGGGGGGGGGGGGGGGGGGGGGATATATTATATGTGTCTAATGATAACTAAAATAAATAGAATATTTTACGT
>JAMPIV010016894.1:0-168611 GCA_024509875.1 Oreohelix idahoensis
GCTTTAAATCCCACCCCTTGCGGACCCAGGTGGAACAGTCCCGGCTGTGATGGTTTGGCCGTGTCTGCAGAATGGGAGAAGACTGGCTGCCAAGACAGGCATGGGAGGCGGGGAGCCAGGGATCCAGACTCCAGGACGACCCAGACAGAGTCCGCTGGGAGGACAACATTAGACAATCTTTGAAGGACCGAGGACTAGAGTGGAACCAGGCCAGGAGGAAGACAGCCGATAGGATAGTCTGGCGCTCTCTCTTCCAAACATCTACACCTCACGGTAGAAGGGGAACGACTAAGTAAGTAAGTAAAAAGATGGTGATCTGATACCACATCAGCTCCTCTATATACTTTTACGTCATGCAATGATGACCTAAACTTCTTATTTATGCAAATGTGATCAATCTGATTCTCAGTTCTGTGCTGGTGATACTCATGTTGCATTATGTATTTTGTGGCGTAGAAATATGCTACCTCCTATAGCGAGTTGATTTGAAGCACAGAAGTTAATTAATAGTTCCCAATTCTCGTTCGTCGTACCTAATCTTTACTTTCCCATGATTTCTTCAAAGCCAGTGATGTCTGTTCCTATTTTAGCATTTAGGTCCCTCATCATAATTGTGATGTTCTCATAAGTTTTCTTTATTAAATTAATGCGTAAACCATGGTTGGTTGTAATAACTCAGTGGGATCTAGATTGAAAGATGTCTGCTCTCTGTGTGCAACTGAAAAGTGTTTGCCACTCACTGGCTTTGTGCATGCAACAAGAAGTTTCCACACTACCATCTGATTTTAATTGTTAAAAATACCTCACTGGTTTCACCATGGCGAGTTAAGACGACAATCGTAAAAAAATAGTTTTGCGTTATGAACACAGCCACATAGTCTGAACCTGCTCTAGTTGCTCCTCTCACATGTGAAAAACCATTATCT
This sequence comes from Oreohelix idahoensis, assembly GCA_024509875.1. Lineage (NCBI taxonomy): Eukaryota > Metazoa > Mollusca > Gastropoda > Stylommatophora > Oreohelicidae > Oreohelix > Oreohelix idahoensis. The sequence goes on from JAMPIV010016894.1 coordinate 927, forward strand.
ACTAGGTGGCTGTTACGAGAAAAGGTTATGTTTTTTAAATTGATGAACTGGGATGAGCTGAAGGTTTATTTCCCTTCTGCTAAGCTCAGCTTTTTAAGGAAATTTTGTCAGACCACAAAAACTACCTGCGCTTTGTGTTTGCTATGCATATTGTACAAGAATTTGATAGATTAAATGTTCTTTTTCAGCAAAACAAAGCGGAATAAATCTATACCAAGAATTATTCTGTTATCAGCATAGTCTTCAGATGAGAATGTGTGATGTCAGTGGCAGAAAAACAAACATTCATCAAGTTTGTATTAAGAAGGCGGTGGATGACAAATTGAGAAGAACAAGAAGGATTTCGTGCAGGAAGATCATGTACAGAACAGATAACAACACTCAGAATCATCATAGAACAATCAAATGAATAGCAGACCCCCTTGTATATAAATTTTGTGGACTTCAAAAACGTTTTCGACAGTATATACCGTACTGTGATGTGGAAAATCCTGAGACATTGTTGCGCACATATTCTTTTGTGTGGTGACGCACAGATTACTGTTGGTAGGCATACAAATGTAAAGTATAACTATTTGTCTGATGAAAAGTATTTAATTGAGAATCAATGGTTCTCAGTCTGAGGGACAGAACCCAGATTGGTCGATGTTGTATTCGGTTATATGGGTTATCTTTTCTTGTGTCTCAATCTGGCGTATGAATAATAGATTTACGTCATTTTTGCTTCTGGTACGGCCAGAAACAGATTGGTCTTGCTTAAAATGTTTATGGCCCGAATTTATATTTATTCCTTGACTATTTAAGGTGATTCGGGATTATATCTTTGTATCTTTGTATTTCTATGTCGGACTATTTTGTGAGCTGAACTCTGGGGTGAAAGGCTTTTCTGCGCATGCGTCGATTTGGAGTATCGACAGAGAAGCGGCTGTCATGTCGTCGCTGCTATGGGCTGGTCGATTAGAAAGTCGGAAGATTGATCTCTGTGATTTATTCTAGGAAAGAGATTGTTTCTCTGTATGACTGTAGTATCAGAGATTCTCCTAATGTTGATTATTAACGCCAAGGAATGGCGTGCGTTATTCGCTAGTGTGTGTTTTCCTAAAGCCAGGTAAAACCACAATCTTTTTGCTGAACTTTTTTGCTAAGCCTAGATGAGAGACGTATTATCGTACATCTAGGATTGTTGACTACAGATGAAGATGACGTGTTATCTAGCAGCACTAGATTACTCCAGTAACCAGCCTTATTGATAGCAGAAAGTATAGAAGCCCAATGAGGACATTTATGTACGAATTACGAATTAATGCTGCTTCATAATTTTTCATCCTGGGTGAGCGAAGCTCACGGAGGAGAGCCATTTTGGATTCCCGCCATTGTAAGCGGATCATTGTCGGAGAACAGAAAAGGTCTTATTATCTGATTGTGAAAACCCAATACTGTGGTTTGACATTGTTGCTATAAACATTGGATGAATTTACGGCTTGAGAAACTTAACCAGGGGAAGGTTCTGACAGTGAACCATTGTTGATGATTATATATCCACCTCAACTGACGCGATTAGTCAGTTGAAGCATGAGACGATAGACAACCAGAATATTGAGTGCTTGCCTACTATCGTTCCATTATATTTACCACTACATGAATGTACATCTGATATTGTCACCCATTTTTCAAGTATACGATGATTTTCGTGCCAACCTGTTCAAATGACTGTAATCGTGATGTCGAAGTGTACGTCCATTATTAAATGTATGAAACGTCATCAGCAGTCTACCCTTTATTGACTTCTAACTATGATTGAGTGAGTGACTTGTCAACTCAACAGAACTGTACACACATTCGCGTCCTTTACATATACATTCTCACTCGATGTCAGCACTGTGTCGGAACGAGTTGACCATTCATTTACGTGTCCAGTATAACCTTATGAAAGCAGTAACATCACAACAAAACACGCCTTATCAATGTGGTGGCGTTTTCAGCGTTATCAATGTGGTAGGCCAGATTTCTGGGTCTAACCTGCACAGTGGACATTGCCAGAAGTCAGCTACTGATACCAGATCGTTTCCTGCGGACGCATACAACACACATGAACACCAGCATTACAAGTCTACAGTCAATGTCAGCTAGTCAGCAGTTTTGTTACGTGACCTGACCTGTCAAAGCAGAGGCAGTAACTAAGTCAGCGCTTGTTGACATTTGTGTTAGAACAGACATCATTGCACAGCAGGGTATTAGCAAGTATTAACTGTGTTAGCGAAAAGTGCTTATATTTCAACGGTGGATCTTCTGGGGTTCTGCTCTATATTGAACATTGTAATAGTTTAGGCCAGAAGTATTAATGTATTAAAGTGGCAGTACTATTGTTTTAGAACAACATCTGAGCCTTCTATGCAACACATTCCATTACATTATATGAAATATATATATTTATGTTTAAGTGTTTACATGTTGCATATTAGTGTTGTGTATATGTCTGTGGGTGGTTGGGTAAGGTGTCTAATATAAGATTTCCCACGTCATAGAGGGTTTATATTAGTGTTCTATAGGCGCGAATTTTCTTAATTGAAATATTGCTAGCGACAATTTGTTGCTATTTTTGTTAGCTGTGACGACGTGTTGTGTTTTCTTCGTTGTTTTTGTAATATTTTTTCTGTTCTTTAGTTTTGTTTTGATTTGTTTGTATTTGTAAGTCTCATCTTTCCTGTCATTTAGTTCTATACAACTGTATATTTATACGCTGTGACGTCATTTGTGTTGTTTATTTCCTCGCGGTTGTCATCACAGGTTCTGTGATTATTTTCTTCAGTTTTCCTATTTAACTTATTTGATTTCTGCGAATGTTTCCATGTTGTCTTTCTTGATTGTCCTTTGTTTATGTTGTTGGTTGACATATGCTATAAGGTGTATTTGATCATACACTATATGTAGTGCACTTGTGGTATAGAATAAACTGATAGTTCATTACTGTTATTATTATTATTATACAAGTGAGTATACAAGACCTTATTAAAGGCTTGTCTCCCACAGAGATTGGGATAAAGGGAGCTGGTTATTCAAGTTTATTAAAACTTGCTCTTACTCATGGGGGAATAAATTTCATTGACTTTTTCAGGTAACTAGTCACATATTGTTAGACATTATGTCGACTTTAGATTACTTTATTGAGCTAGGGAAATCGCTAGGCAAGACTGGTGATAAGTTGGAGGAGTTTGCTATCAGTCAATATGATAAAGCACAAAAAGCTGAGGCTGAAGAGAAAAAACAAAAATTGGAAATTGATAAACTGAAAGTTGAGGAGAAAAAAAACGGAATTTGATGCTGAACAAAAGAAATTGCAGATGCAGGTGGAGGAAAGGAGATTCCAGATGGAAATGGAAAAAGACGAAAAAAGATTGCAAAGAGAAGCTGATGCTGAAAATAAAAGAAGAGAAGCTGAGGCCGAGGAGAGAAAAACAAAAAGGGAACATGAGGAAAATCTTTTAGCATTTGAGTTAGAAAAATTGAAATTGACAAATATGAGTAATGTTAATCAGTCACCTGGTGGTAATGGTAAGCCTTTTATTTATAAGGTCAAGCTACCAGCATTTAATCCATCCAGTGACGATATAACAGTGTGGCTAGATAGGTTTGAACGTTCTTGTCGAAATCATAATGTGGATAGATCACAATATGCTAATCAGTTATCAGAGATACTGAAAGGTGACACTCTGACTAGTTTAAGCTTGGTAGAAGAGGCTGACCAGGATAATTATGATGTTATCAGAGCAGCCTTATTAAAAAAATATCAATTGACAGAGGAAGGTTACCGTCTTTTGTTTAAGAGAATGGTACCTGAAACTGGGGTAGAATTCTCAGAATTCATTGCAAGGACACGTCTTACATTTAATCGTTGGATTGAGCTGTCCAAAACAGAAAAGACATATGAAGCCCTTATGGACTTGTTGCTCAGAGACAAGATTATGTCAAGTGTAAATAAACCATTCCTTGAATTCCTACATAAACGTAAACCCAAGACACTAAAATAAATGGAACAATATTGTACCCAATACGTCACTGCACATCCGGACGTAGTTATTAGCAATGCTAAGGTTAAGGAAAGTATGCCAGTTGCATCAGCAACACCATACAACCCTAATTACTCACACAAATTTCAAGGACCACAAAACAGGTTTGATAAAAAGGGTAACTCGAATAATTATCAAAATCAAGGTAATCAATCATTTCAAGGTTCTTCTTCGAAGAACTGGAGACGAGCTGACAGCCCTCGATACAGGGGTTACCACAATTATAGGAATTTCCGCAGAGGAAGTCATTATAGGAACTATCCAAGTCATCCGTCATGGAGACAACAAGACCATAATTACAGAGATACTCATTATAATGAACATAATGATTGTAACCACGAGAACTATGACTCAAACCCAAATAGGGGTTACAATAAAGGAAAAAATAATAATTGGAGAGGCAATAATAATCGAGGTAGATCTCAATACAGAGGACATAAATCACATTATCAGGCAAACTCTGCACAGCAAGAGTCCCATGAAGCCTGTAATCAGACTAATGATAATAAAAACTCTAATAATATGGCATGTTCTGCTTTTGATTTTGGGAGACCATCTCAATGTTTCCAATGCAAGACATTATTCGAACCAACTACGGTGTCTACTTTAAGTTGTGGTCACCCTCTTCCTGCTCTTCCTGCTTCAGTCGCGCATGATGGAAGAGGATCTCTTGTCTTACATAAAGGTCTAGTAAATGATAGCCCAGTCTCAATTCTTTTTGATTCTGGATGCACCACCATTGGTGTTAGGCAGTCACTTGTACATCCTTCCCATGCCACCGGCAAGGTAGTCAAATGTGTAACATTTGGCGGCACCTTAGAGAAGTACTCTACTGCTATCATCAATATTGCTACTCCTTTCTTTAAGGGAGATGTGCACGCATGTCTTCTGCCGAATCCGATCGCTGATCTCATCATTGGTCGTATTCACGGAGTCAAAGAATGCACTCCGCAACAAATTGCTGCTTGGGAAGAACAAAATATGCAAACTGCTAATGCAGTAGTCACAAGAGCACAAGCTCTCAATATGCCTCAAACTTCATCTACTGAAGATACTGAAGTGCATAACCAAGATGATCCCTTGGTAATTTCTCGTGACTCATTTATAAAACAGCAAGAAGATGATCCCACTCTAAAGAAATTCTTCACTCTTGCAACAAAAGGTGATCCAAATAAAAATACAAATCGAAAATCTTGGATTACAATGAAAAATGGCGTACTTGTGCGTATGGTCCAAGACTCTACTACGTCAATGCATTCTCAGATTCTTGTTCCCAAGAATTTGAGAGTTAAAGTTTTGCAGCACGCTCATGACTCTCAGTGTGCTGGACATATGGGTTTTTCCCGTACTAAGTCAAGAGTTCTTGTGGCTTTCTGTTGGCCTTTCGTAAACAAAGACATACGGATTTATTGCCGATCTTGTAAGGTATGTCAAGAAGTCAAATCCAAAGGTCCACGCCATGCTGCACCTATTCAGGCTTCAGATATCCCTATTCGGCCGTTTCAGAAAATGGCAATGGACATTATTGGTCCCAGCTACATTCGTACGCATGATGCGTCGAATCCTATCTCATCGATCAGATGTCAATGCGTACTTAGACATCTGTCTTTTCAGTGATACCTGGGAAGATCACTATTTGGGATTAAGTGAATTACTGTCTACCTTACGTGAGCATAAGTTGACAGCGAAACCCTCTAAAGCATGTATTGGTTTTAGCGAAATTTCTTTCCTAGGTCACCGTGTCGGTCATGGTTTCCTAAAGACAGAGGACCATAATACCAGTAAAATACTTAACATCTCTATTCCTAAGACTAAAAAGCAAGTGAGAAGTCTCTTAGGTCTTATACAATTTTATGGACAATTCATTCAGAATCTATCCTCTATCATGGCACTCTTTTCTTCGTTACTAAAGAAAGGGTCTCCTAATATGGTCCACTGGTCTCAGGAATGCCAATCCGCTTTGGATAAGATTAAAAATTTGTTTTCAACTCCACCTATCTTAATGTTACCTACTACAGATAAGACATTTGTTCTTCGTAGTGACGCTTCATCCACTGGGATCGGAGCGGCATTAATGCAAGAGTACTCAGAAACTCTGCATCCTGTAATGTATATCTCACGAAAACTTAATGCGGCAGATAGGAATTACTCGGTTTTAGACCGTGAACTTTTGGCGATGGTTTGGTCAATTCTCAAACTTCAAAGATTCCTTCTTGGCGCGCATTTCATAGTGGAAACTGACCAGAAAGCTTTTGCGGCTATTCAAAGTAAAAACTTGAAGAGCTCGAGATCAACTCGATACGCCATTGCTCTTCAACCTTTTCATTTCTCGGTGCGAGCTATCCGTGGTTCAGAAAATGTGATGGCAGACATTCTGTCTAGATGCCCACATGATTCCACCTAACTGTTAAATCTTGGACTTTCTAATATGTCTAGCTTTACAACAGTTATTTTTTCTATATCAAAATATGTACACATTTGTAATATATGATATGGTGATGGTATAAACACCATGCGGGTCACTAATGTATATTGACCGCTACTCGTTTGATGATTTTTCTTTTGTCAATCATGAACTTATGGTACTTAATATGAAATTGTGATTGAAATTATTGTATGCATTGTGTCATTGCCAGTATTGTAGTATGCGTTGGTGACACCTCCCTGGAAATGTTTTTACTTAGAGAAATAGTTTCTCTGAGATGTTGAGATATATTCTCACCGGTCGATCTATACTTCGACTTTGCCTTAATTTGGCGTTATAAATTGCTGATATTCTTCATCTGCGCATTATACATGCGTCATGAGCCTATTGTATGTTGCTCTCAGATTAAAAAAAATGATTTTCATTTTTTTCCCCGGGGGGTGTGGTAGTCTGTTGCGCACATATTCTTTTGCGTGGTGACGCACGAATTACTGTTGGTAGGCATACAAATGTAAATTATAACTATTTGTCTGATGAAAAGTATTTATTTGAGAATCAATGATTCTCAGTCTGAGGGACAGAACCCAGATTGGTCGATGTTGTATTCGGTTATATGGGTTATCTTTTCTTGTGTCTCAATCTGGCGTATGAATAATAGATTTACGTCATTTTTGCATCTGGTATGGCCAGAAACAGATTGGTCTTGCTTAAAATGTTTATGGCCCGAATTTGTATTTATTCTGTGACCGCAAGATGCAGCAATAGTGAAAGCAGTCAGCGACCCATAGCTTGACTGCTTGCATCAGGACCAGCGAACCAGAGCTGGTTAAGACCGCACTCCACCTGCACGTGGTGGTCCTGGAAACAGTCTGCAGCAGTGCAGTCTGGCTGAGCGAGTGCGGATCGAAATGGGAAGGCAAACCCGGTCCCTAAAAAATGCCGTGCAGAAGTCGGATGTGTCGACCGAAAGGTGCAAATATTACAGCTTAGGCGCAAACAGACACAGCGCAACCACCGTCATTTTCAGGGCGAACGAGGAAGAAGAAGAAGAAGAATATTTATTCCTTGACTATTTAAGGTGATTCGGTCTTATATCTTTGTATCTTTGTATTTCTATGTCGGACTATTTTGTGAGCTGAACTCTGGGGTGAAAGGCTTTTCTGCGCATGCATCGATTTGGAGTATCGACAGAGAAGCGGCTGTCATGTCGTCGCTGCTATGGGCTGGTCGATTAGAAAGTCGGAAGATTGATCTCTGTGATTTATTCTAGGAAGGAGATTGTTTCTCTGTATGACTGTAGTATCAGAGATTCTCCTAATGTTGATTATTAACGCCAAGGAATAGCGTGCGTTATTCGCTAGTGTGTGTTTTCCTAAAGCCAGGTAAAACCACAATCTTTTTGCTGAACTTTTTTGCTAAGCCTAGATGAGAGACGTATTATCGTACATCTAGGATTGTTGACTACAGATGAAGATGACGTGTTATCTAGCAGCACTAGATTACTCCAGTAACCAGCCTTATTGATAGCAGAAAGTATAGAAGCCCAATGAGGACATTTATGTACGAATTACGAATTAATGCTGCTTCAAAATTTTTCATCCTGGGTGAGCGAAGCTCACGGAGGAGAGCCATTTTGGATTCCCGCCATTGTAAGCGGATAATTGTCGGAGAACAGAAAAGGTCTTTTTATCTGATGATGGTACAGAGATCTATATATTGTTAAAACCCAATACTGTGGTTTGACATTGTTGCTATAAACATTGGATGAATTTACGGCTTGAGAAACTTAGCCAGGAGAAGGTTCTGACAGTGAACCATTGTTGATGATTATGTATCCACCTCAACTGACGCGATTAGTCAGTTGAAGCATGAGACGATAGACAACCAGAATATTGAGTGCTTGCCTACTATCGTTCCATTATATTTACCACTACATGAATGTACATCTGATATTGACACCCATTTTTCAAGTATACGATAATTTTTGTGCCAACCTGTTCAAATGACTGTAATCGTGATGTCGAAGTGTACGTCCATTATTAAATGTATGAAACGTCATCATCAGTCTACCCTTTATTGACTTCTAACTATGATTGAGTGAGTGACTTGTCAACTTAACAGAACTGTACACACATTCGCGTCCTTTACATCTACTTTCTCACTCGATGTCAGCACTGTGTCGGAACGAGTTGACCATTCATTTATGTGTCCAGTATAACCTTATGAAAGCAGTAACATCACAACAAAAACACGCCTTATCAATGTGGTGGCGTTTTCAGCGTTATCACACTTCCATTACAAAGGGAGTCTTCACAAGATATTCAGATAAGCGAAAACAATGCTGCTTTGATGAGCACGTTAATTTTAGAATCTGCCGAAAACTTTTGTGAACGAATTAAGCACTTATTTATTTCAGCTCGTTCAAGCCCCCACGCCAGATTTACTCAGTGGAATTCTATTATTCTAGTAAAGCTCTGTTTAGAATGTGTGTACTAAACTGACTGAGACAAACATGCAATAACTTTAAAATGATTAAATTGAAGTTAAATTTGTATAGTTACAAAGAACAAAATTTAGTAATCACTTTAGTTTTAACAGTAGAAAATAATTTGAATATTTATGGATCAAGAAAAGTTATCATCACAGTCGTGATGGATTGTGAAATGTTATAAGAAGTTCAAGTGGCAGCATATATTTGAACTTAGTGGCAGCTTATATTTGAACTTAGCTGCCAATGATGGTTCTGATCCTTCTTATGTGTTGGTTCTTTTCACACTACTCACACTCGTCTTGGTCAAGGTTGTCGGGTGTAGCTCGTTTCCAAGAAATGTCAAGGAGAATCTACCAAGTGGGTCCTTTGTTTTAAAGCTTAGGCCACTATTCCCTTCTTGTTCCAGAGATAGTATATTCTGCTGGTACCATCAATAACTAAGGTAAAAGAATAGAACGAAACGCTCTTCTGAGTATGGCGTTTTCCAACCCATAGTTATGAGTTCCTATCTTCCCATACCACCATCCCATTAACTCAGAATTTACCCTCGATGAGAATTCAATTTTATTCCTCGGGATAAAATTTTCTTTACATTTAAATAGAATAGCTTTAACTTTACATTACATTTAAATGAAAAGGTTAATAATACAGATAGAGTCTGTTTACATTTACATCTCCACTGATTGAAAAGTGTTCACAATATAAATTGAATATGTTTTCATTTATGTTTACACTGAGTTGAAAAGCTTGAAACTTTCATTAACTTTAAAATGAATATTTTCACATAGACATTTACACTGGTTTAAAGCTTGAAAACTTACATTAATTTTAAAGTGAGTATGTTTAAATGGACATTTACACTGCTTTGAAATTGTAAGTATTATAATTAGAATGTACATCACTTCTTTTCATTTTCCCCTCCCTGTTCCGTTTGGAACTTGAGACTACTTTCTGCTTTTAGTACTCCTTAAGAAACTAGCAATAAAGAATCACCAGCCGGTGCAGTGGTGCTTCATGAATCATCATTCTATACGCTGAGGTTGCCAGTCTCAAATAACTGGATATCCAATAGCGATTTTCACACATTAAAATTCACATTGTTATATATATATATATATATATATATATATATATATATATATATATATATATATATATATATATATATATATATATATATATATATATATACATATATGGCGTCTGTGGCCTAATGGATATGAACGCAGTTTCATAATCCAGTATACCAGGTTCGAAACCTGCTGCAGGCGGTTTGGAAGCAGATCGCTTTGTGTGGATTTTTAACAATGGTATAAGCGCCGTACCGTTCAGAAAGCAATGGCAAACTACTGAATGAAAAAAAATTGCCTAGAAAAATCTCAAACAGCCAATAAAAGCTGGGGTTGATTGCCACGTCCTGTAAAGGATAAGCAACTAACTTTTATACATATATATATATATATATATATATATATATATATATATATATATATATATATATATATATATATATATATATATATATATATATATATATATATATATACGAGGAGTGTTCAAATGAAACCCTCCCGTGCTGCGCGAAGTGGACATTTGTAGGAAGAGCATGATGACGTCACATCTGACGTAATAAGCACATACGAATGTACAAGTGTGTAAGTGTTCATTCTCCTAGTATTCATTGTTTGTGCTGCAGACCGTTAAAATTATGGCCGGTGTGATACGGAATCCGTCCAAGGTCGATCAGCGAGCGGTGATCCAGTTCCTAACAGCCGAAGGATGTCGACCAGTTGACATTCATCGCCGAATGAAAGCAGTGTATGGTGACAAAAGTTTGTCTAAGACTACAGTGAAAGACTGGGCCCGAATGTTTCGAGAAGGACGTCAGTTAACGAAAGATCTTCCGCGGCCAGGTCAGGTGCATATTGTTGCGACAGAAGAAGCCATCGCCATAAGGAAGAACGCATGGGGTGGAGTTTGAACCACCTGCTGCGTTACGAAGAGGAGGGTGATGCATTTCTGTTGCGCATAGTGGCAGGCGATGAGTCGTGGTGCCACCACTTTGAGCCGTGCAGCAAAACAGCGAGCATGCAATGGAAACATCCCGGATCACCAAAACCCCAAAAAATCAAGTCACAGATTTCCGCCGGTAAGGTTATCATCATCATCATGTGACGTATTCTTTCCAGAACGTTGTCTCCATTACAGCTGCTCTGAACGCATCACGATTCTGGGCAAGTCGACCTGCATCAGCCAAAGACAAGTTCAGACTCTCTGTGATGTCCTGGGTCCACCGTCGTCTAGGTCGACCCCTTCCCCTTTTTCCAGGGACCATGCCTTCCATCACTGTTTTTTCCAGACTATTATGTCTTTTTATATGACCGAAAAATTTCAGCTTCCTTATTGCGATGGTATTTAGGAGCCAATGTTCCTGTACGTTTAGTGAGTGCAGTACTTCTCTGTTGGTCTTTTTTTCTGTCAGGGTATTCTCAACATCCTTCTGTAGCATTTCATTTCGAATGATGTAATCTTTTTTGCAACTGTTTTATTGAGTGTCCAAGTCTCGCAGCCGTATGTTGCTACTGGGAATATACATGCTCTGATCAGTTGTAACTTTGTTTCTTTGCTTGTGCCTTGCCATAGGTTTTTCATCTGTATTAGCTTATGTGAAGCAATTGCAAGTCTTCTTTTAATTTCTACTGCACAGTCGCCAGAGCTGTTAATGATTGATCCTAAGTATTCGAATTCATTGACACTTTCCAGTTCTTCGTTATCAATTTCAATTTCTGGTTTGGTCTTTACTTTGTCTGTTGTCAATACTTTGGTCTTCTTGGTGTTTGGGTATAGATTCTGGGCCTCGCTGTGTTTTTTGGTGGACAGAAGTAATTGTTCAAGTCCTTTTGGGTTGGTCGATAGGAGGACTGTGTCGTCAGCATATCTGATTTCCGGGATCTGGTACCCGCCGATGTTAAATGAGTCAAACTCTGTGTGTTCTTGGTCATCTCTTACGTTTCTCATGATATTCTCGGCATAAATGTTAAACAGGTAAGGGGAAAGGGTACAGCCTTGTCTTACTCCTTTCTGTACTTCAAACCATTCTGATGTTTCCCCCTCTATTCTTACGGCTGCCTGTTGTTCTTGGTACAGCAGTGCGATGAGTTGTATAAGGTGGTTTGGAAATCCCATATTTTTCATAATAGCCCATAACTGCTGATGTTGTACACAATCGAAAGCTTTGGTGTAATCAATGAAACAAGTATGTAGGTCAACGTTGAATTCTCTACACTTTTCTATGATGATCCTCATGTTGAATATATTATCTCTAGTGCCTCTACCTGGTCGAAAACCCGCCTGTACTTCATTTATTTCTGTTTCTAGCTTTTGTTGCATCCTTTTCATTATGATTTGTAAAAGTATTTTGCTGGCATGGCTTATAAGAGCTATAGTTCTGTAGTTTGTGCACAGTTTCAGGTTACCCTTTTTTGGCAAGGGTATGTAAATTGATCGTTTCCATTCCTTGGGCCAAATTCCGCTTTGCCAGATCTTGCAGCATAATGCATGGTATATACGAGCGCTGCCTTCTCCTCCTGCCTGTATCATTTCAGCTGTTATTTCATCACAACCAGGAGATTTTCCACTTTTTAAGTGTTTGATTGCATTCCGGACTTCCTCTATGGTAGGTTCTGGTTCACGTTCCGCTTCATTCATGACATTGTTATCTGCCGCTTTGTTTATTTCCGTATACATTTCTTGACAGTACTCCTTCCATCTGTTCAGAATATCTTTACGTTCTGTTAGAGTGTCGCCTTTCTTGTCGTTTATTGCTCGGGGTGATGATTTAAAGTTGCTGTTTTTCAATGTTCTTACTCAATCCCTGTTCGCGCATTTCCTCTATTTTCCTGCAGGTGTCGTTTATGTATTGTTGTTTGTCTTGTCTGACTCGTTTTTTAATCTGCTTTGTGTATTCCTTGTACAACTCCTGATTTTCTGTATCTTTTTTGGACTTCATTTTTCTTCTCTCTACCACCAACTTCAGTGTTTCGTCTGAGATGTATTCTCGTCTCTTTATACTTCTTTTAGGAATTAACCTCTGTGCATTTGTAATATATACATCTCTGATGTTATTAGCAAGTTCATCTGGTGTCATTTCCTCCTGTACTGCCATAAGAATGTCAAATTTGTTCTGAATATCGACACTGTACTCTTCTGGTATGGCGCTTGTGTCATAACGTATTACTTTGTCGCTTGTAACGACTTTTTTCAATTTGATCTTGAAGTTTGCAGCAAGTAGTTCATGGTCGGAGTCACAGTCTGCTCCTGGGAACGTCTTGATGGATGAGATACAAATCGCCACCTTTGTTGTATTCAGATATAATCTATTAGGTTCTTGCTTTTTCCGTCCGGTGACGTCCATGTATATAGTCTTCTAGGGTGTTGCATAAAAAGAGTATTCGTGATGACTAGGTTGTTTTCTAGGCAGAATGTTGTCAAGCGTTCTCCTCTCTCATTTCTCTGGCCCAATCCATAACTTCCTTTCACTCTTTTTTCATGTTCTAATCTTTCGTTTCCAACTTTGGCATTAAAATCTCCCATTATTATCCTAATATCTTGCTTATTTGCTTTCTCTAATGCATTTTGTAGTTCATTGTAAAAATCTTCAATTTCCTGTTCTTCAGCAGCTGCTGTTGGCGCATATGTTTGTATAATTGTGATGTTCTTTCTTTTTCCTTTCAGTCTGATTGTGACAATGCGGTCATTTATGGGATTATATCCTAATAGGGAGGCAGCTGTCCTTTTAGACAGGGTAAGGTTATGCTGTCCGCATATTTTGACCATGAAGGGCTTCTATTGGTTGACTTTAAAGAGCCTGGCTTGAACATCAATGCCATCCGCTACAAAGACACACTAGACAACCTGCATACAGCCATCAAGAATAAACGACCCGGCATGTTTTCGCGTGGTGTGATTTTGTTGCACGACAATGCTCGTCCTCATGTTGCGAACATTGTGCAGGAAGCGTTAGCAAGGAAAAGGTGGGAAGTTCTGCCACACCCAGCCTACAGCCCCGATCTGTCACCATGTGACTTTCATTTGTTCGGACCCTTACAAAAATCTCTAAAGGGACAACGATTCGACTCCGATGCAGACATCAGGGCCTCGGTGACCAAATGGTTCAATAAGCAACCAAAGTCATTTTTCTCGGACGGCATCCGCCATCTACCCATGCAGTGGGATGCGTGTCTGAATGCCTATGGTGACTATTTCTAAAGAACCCCAGTGAGTACTTGCTTCATAACAATTGCTGTATTTAATTCTACTACTCCTGCTGATGTACCATACATATATTTGTTATAAAGCCACTGGGACGGGTTTCATTTGAACACGCCTCGTATATATATATATATATATATATATATATATATATATATATATATATATATATATATATATATATATATATATATATATATATATATATATATATATATATATATATATATATATATATATATATATATATATATATATATATATATATATATATATATATATATATATGTTAGTTCACATGTTAGTAATAAAATATGAAATGTAAAATGACAACTTACGCCAATCCTGGCTCACATACCTTTTGCTCAGATGAATATAAGAGACTTGAATCGGCTTCTTACACGCATCTGGTGTGTTCTTAATTTAATACGTTACCTCTCTGACTTCGTGTGCTTTCAGTTTCCGCAGTCCTGGTTTTCTTGTTAATATTTATAGAGATTTCCTGGGCTATTTTGTAAGTCCGTCCAGATTCTCCAGTAAAAGGTCCAAGCTGATAAAAGAAAATTCTGAACTCTAACACTGGCAATGTCTGGTGTCTTGGCAAGCGATTTCTCAAGTGAAATAGCTTGAGAAAATGGTCAGACTATATTCCATGTCTCATACGCATCTGTTTGTTATGGAGTTTAATAAACGACCCAATCATTTTCAAACAGGCGGGGTTAGGGTGTGGTACTTTCAAAATATTCCACATGAAAAAAGGTGCGTAAAGCAAAAGGTCACGTATTACGATATTTGGCAATAAGACATGCGATGCCTTGCGTACAGATTCGCGAACATGTTGTTAACCTCAAATGACAACGTGTGTCGGATGTAGCAATAATTACTTTTATCAGAAAGTAATCTCTTATCTGTGTCTGTCCATCAGTTGTCTCCCCGTATTCCCAGCTTTGGTGATGAGCGCACTCGTGTCTTATCAGTGATTAAGCACTGCGCAGAGGTGATTTATGTGTTAATCTGCCCCTGCCAAGCTTGGTACAAGGGAATTTTACCAACATGCCTCTCGTAATATTATTTCTGCCACTCCTTGCAAAGGTAAGGTGTTTATCATCTACAAGGAGTGTCAGATAATAGACAAGACACAATTTACTGAAAGTAGTGAAAGAATACTTGAAAATACAAACTAGCACAAATGCACCGATTAATGCCATAGTGAAACAGAGATCGAGAGGAACCGCCCCGTTCTGTTACTCTGCAATTTTTCTCATGTTCATAGACTGGGTTATGAGAGAGACAACATATTTAAGGAACCCTATAGATGTAGACGCAGAACCCACCGGCGAGTGGTTCAAGCTCTGGTCTGTACCAATCCACCCCCACTTCATGGGTTAAATGCGTTCTTGCCTCATTCTTCCCTGTTTGTCTTCTATCCAATAATCCCCATGGATGACGAAGAGATGCAGGCCAGCGGACATTTCACCGTTGTCCCTCTGTGATGGCCTCCTAGGTGACGGGGAATGCCAGATATACCATCACTGCAGAAGGGTTGGCAAAGCTGACTGAAGAATGATGAATTAGCGGACCGAGATATATGCTATGCTTCTGGCAGGACGTGACAATCCTGGGATACTGATACACTGGACTGCCTCCCTTCGGGGATACTGAAAAATGCATCCATACCCCCCCCCCCTGAAATCGTGCACATGCCTCAAAGACAACAGACTCTATAAGAGCTCGGGCGTCGCCTCGGTTATCAAGACCCGCGCTGCTCTTCGGTACCTGGGGATGGCAGTGAAAGGTAAACTTCCAGTAATACACATAACACATACACACTACGCATCCTCCAACTCAACATATCAGGAATCCGAAACAAAAAACTAGAGCTAACCAAGCTTCTACTGGACCTTAAAATCCATGTTGCAGTTATCCAAGAAGTAATGCTACCAAAAGACACCTCCTTCCATATCACAGGCTATACAGTGTACCAGTGCAAGTGTATAGAATATCGGATTAGTAACACTTATCCGGAATGACACACAGGCTGAGGTTTCTGCTTTTGAAACCAATGACGAAACAGATCTACAGGAAGTGATAGTCTGGAGTGGTGGAAAGCCACTGAAAATCATTAACATTTACAACCCGCCAAAAACACACCTTGCTCTGAGGCCTTTCCAGACAACAGACTTGAGGAGAATGATCATTGCTGGTGAAATGAATGGTCAGTCACCTCTGTGGGGCTACACAGACAGGAACCCAACAAGAATAGCTATAGAAGAACTCACTTACACTACCACACTCATCCTACTGCAGAATGTTCACACCCCACCGACACAGCTCCACCGCGCCAGTGGAACAAAAAGCAGACCAGATCTCACCCTAGTAACAGCAGTTATCCATCCACATTGCTCAATTAGAGTGCTCGACGACATTGGAAGAGACCACAGACCAATCCTCCTTGAGATCACAAACACCAGGGAAATAAAAAGAAATTTCTTAACATCATCCCTATGGAACTACAAAAAGACAGACTGGCATTTCTTCAGGAGACAAGTACTACAACGATTTGAGGCCATCGACATGGAGCTGGACATAGACAAGGTCTATAGTAAAATCACCACGGCACTACTTCAGTCTGCAAAAGAAGCCATTCCACGAGGATGAAGGAGAAAGTTTAAACCTTACTGGAGTACAGAACTGGAGGCCACTGTAAATGAGAGGAAAAAAGCAAGACGGCAAGCTGAGAAACAGCCAACCACCGCCAACAAAGTAAATTATAACCGTCTAACTGCAAAAACAACAAAAAGACAAACAGGGGCTAAGACATGTGGAGAGTTAAACTTGCGGAATGGCGGAAAGAAAGCATGGTGCCTCATAAGAAATCTCTCAGGAATTAAAAGAAAGAAATCCCTGAACCCATCATTACAAGCACTGAACCGCAAGCAAGGGATGCACCGAAAGCAGAAGCCTTCAATAAGCACTTTGCCAACGTAAACAAAAAACAACCACGCAAGAAACTTGACCGTGATATCAGATTACTCACCAAAATGATGGAGAAACAACCAATAACTAGCCGTGGGGTCTTTGAAAAGAACTTTACTCTTTCAGAACTCAAGATGGCCTTAATAAAATGCAAGAAAGGAAAAGCTGCTGGACCTGATCGGCTCACTAATGACTGTCGTAAATTTATTTAGAGAGAAAGAGTCTTAGAAATAGTGGTCCGGTTTAGAGTGGAGAATGATGATGAAAGCTCAGTGATAGAAATTGTAGAGAGTAAATAGTTGCTTCACAGAGTGCTGGAGGAGAGTAAAGACAGACTTATTTACGACAAATCGTTTCTCTCAATCTACTCTTCAGTCTCTCCTGGTCAAACAATTATTTGCCAGTTTTCCAGACACACATCTGCGCTCACACCGAGTTGGTGCTTCAAACACACAAACGCACGTGGATACAACTATATTAAACAAATAGGGGAAATGTTGGTGTTACGCACATAATTTTTTCCGAAGACATTGTATAATTATTTTCTAAAGACATTGTATAATTAGCTTGTCTGAATTGTACACTTTAATTCTTTTCGGTCAAAGCTAGATAACCCTAGTTTGACTGTGATTACCATTTTTCAATGATGGTTACCTTCTCTTGTGACGGGACGCGTCGGTCCATTTTTTTTAACGATGTGTGGTCATTCTCCTTATATGGTAGTATCGGTCAACTGTTTCTTGGAATGATTGAAACCAGTGTTGAGGGTTTTATTCCTGTCCATATAAGGCGCGATTTATTACAAATCTTTATCTGGAATGTTCCCTACATCGTCTCGTTTGATTCTTACTCAGGTGTATGCGTTCTGCGCATGTCCGGACGTTAGGTGTGCTTGAGAAGCTTTCCTGTGCGAGTCGATGAAAAGTTGTGAAACAGTGAGGACACTTCTTGCGTCTCCGTGATTCTTTGATAGGAAATTAGGAGCCCTATTGTGAGTTAGTTTAGCTTACAAGGTCCTTCCCTTGATGATTAAAAACGCCTGGAGGCGTGTGGTTTGTGGTGTTGATTTCGAAACAAGGTAATACCTCATTTATGTTTCAAATCTGTAATCTAACTTTATGTTGACAATGGTCGATCTCTGCTCACTTACGAATTACAGAAATAGAGGTTCTTCTACTAGAAGTCACGCCCCAGGTATCTTCATACCTGAGATTAATATGTACACGGGTCATACTTAGCCCGAAGGACAGTTCTATGTTCTATGAACGTCGCTACGTCAGCGATTGCACCTACGTCGAGGTTAGACTTAGGAATGTCTGTAAAGGTCAGCTTGACCTATACTCCTAGAACACCATCCTCGTGCGACTTATGATTAGACTCATTTAGCACATCTGATCAGTGAGAGGAGTATTGATGTACTTTTGTAATATTGGAGCCAACAGTATAATCCCCTTGGCGCCATATCATTTTTTGAGTATATGCCAGATGCATTGATGAACATAACTTATGCTGATGTTCCTGAAGTGTCATGACTATGGTTTATTGTGAAATGGATGTACAGTTACCTGTCTTGTGGCGTCATAAAATAAACGATGGAAAAACGTCAATAGAAGTTTACACCTTTATATGACTTTCCATGTCATACCTCATATGTTGTGAACTTGTGAACTACATCACCCACACTCACAGCAACCAACAACAGACGAGACAAGACACCTCACACTGCAACCTATTATATACCTGGTGTCTATAGGGGTGGTACTCTACTGGGCTGCTGATTATCAACGACTTCGGGCTGATACCTGTAACGTCCATAGTAGCCGGATTTGTGGTCTATCATCTTAGTGGCCAGTAGTCAGCCTAAATCCACCCTTATCATCGTGGTGGCCAATAACTGGTTCGTCTGGTACCAGCACTCACGGGGGTCAACAAACCCATACAGCTAAAATCAATCAAGTTTGAACTGCACCTTCTTCAAGATTCTACATCTTCATGCAATGTTTTGAAAGTACCCGGCGTTGCTGCATTCAGAAGGTCAAGATTCTACATCTTCATGCAATATTTTGAAAGTACCCGGCGATTTTACTGCATCTAGAAGGACAAGTGCCGAGTGAAGCGTTTTGCTGTGACAAGTTCCGAAACTTCATTCCAGTATCAGAAGCTCGTTTTCCTGCGTCATTACTGTTTATGGAAGCAAGCTCAGAGGTCGATCAACGTTGGATCACCATCCTTAGAATGCTGATCATCACCTGTTCTGCACCGTGCTGACGTTTGGACATATAGAAGTTAAGTGGCCTGTTTTGTTTGTGAACTGTGCCCTTATATTCTAACTGAGCCTTCTATACTTTCACACACTTTTTGCTACATGTTTACATGTTATATGTTATTTGTATATTTATATGTTTATATTTCAGCGGGCTGGTTGGGTAGGAGACTCTCATAGATAATACCACGTCATAGAGGTATCTATTGAGAGCGTGTCGTTAGGGACAGAGCAATTTCCTTTATTGGAAATTGTTAGCAATATTTATTGCTATTTACGTTTAGTTGTGACGACATGTGCAGTTTTGTTTTCGGTATTTTTTCGCATTCTTTAGTTTTTTTTTATTTGTTTGTATTTGTAGGTCTCCTCTTTTCTATTATTCAGTTCTTTACACCATTTTTGTTTATACATTGTGACGTCATTTGTTTGTTTACATTTTTCGCATTTGTTATCACATTCTTTGTGATATTTTCTTTTAGTTTTCGCTGTTTATTTAGTTGACCTTTGCGAATGTTTTCGTATTGTCTTTGATCCTTGTTATTGTTTACATTGTCTTTGATCTATGTTATTGTTTACATTGTCTTCGATCTTTGTTATTGTTTACATAGTTCTTGCATAGTTAGCTTTCACTATTGTTACATATTTGCTCATGCACTACTGTTTGTATAGTGCACTTATCATAACTAACTGGTGGTTTTTGCTTATGCACTATTAACTGTGTAGTGCAGTTATGATAAATAACTGATGGATTTGTGTTTATGCACTAATTTGGGTAGTGCCTTGATGATTAAGAAGTGACTGGTGATATTATTATACATTTGATAATACAAGTTCTTTGTCAAAGACTTGTTTCCCACAGAGATTGGGATAAACATTGTGATTATACAAGTACTTTATTTAGGTCTTGTTACTATTAAGGTTGAAATAAGATAATTAATTATTTCAGGTTTTGGACTCATAATATTAGACATCATGTCTACACTTGAGTACTTTATTGAGCAAGGGAAATCCTATGCGGAAGAATATGCGACTACTCAATATGATAAAGCATTAAAGGTGGAAGAGAAAAAAATAGAAATAGAAGCTGAACAAAAGAAATTGCAGATGCAGGTGGAGGAAAGGAGATTCCAAATGGAAATGGAAAAACAGAAAAGAGAAGCTGAGGAGAGAAGATTGGACAAAGAGGCTGAAGAGAAAAAGTTACAAAGAGAGGCTGAAAATAAAAGACTGGAAAAGAGGCTGAGGCTGAAGAGAAAAAGTTACAAAGAGAGGCTGAAAATAAAAGACTTGAAAAAGAGGCTGAGGCTGAAGAGAAAAAGTTACAAAGAGAGTCTGATGAGAGAAAAGCAAAAATGGAACATGACGAAAAACTCTTAGCTTTGGAGTTAGAAAAGTTGAAATTGTTGAACACTGGTAATGCTAATGATGCACATAAGGTGTCAGATAAGTTCAATGCAAGTACTTTTAAGATTAAACTACCTGTATTCAATGCTTCCAGTGACGATATAACGTTTTATCTGGATAGATTCGAACGTGCATGTAGAACGCATAACATAGATAAATCACTGTATGTTTATCAGTTGTCCAATTTACTTAGAGGTGATACTTTGAGTATGTTAAGTATGGTAGATGAACCTGACAAGAACAATTATGAGGTTATCAGGGCAGTCTTGTTAAAGAAGTACCAACTTAACGAAGACGGCAATCGTCTTCAATTTAAAAATATGTTGCCAGATACTGGAGTTGAATTCTCTGAATTCATTTCAAAGATACGTCTTACTTTTTCACGATGGGTTGAGCTGTCTAAGACAGAACATACATATGAAGCACTTATGGACTTACTACTTAGAGACAAGGTTATGTCTTCTGTCAATGAATCTTTTCTTTCTTTTCTTCATGAGCGTAAGCCTAAAAACATAAAAGAAATGGAAGAATACTGTTGCCAGTATGTCACTGCGCATCCTCACGTAACCATTAGCAACTCTAAAGTAAAAGAAGGTCTGCCAGTTGCTTCGGCAGCACCTTATGCCCCAAATTTCATGCGTAAATTTCAGGGTAGCCAACAAAATTTTAATAAGAAGAGTAACCGTAATTATGCTCAGAATCATAGCAATCAATTTCAGGGTGATTCTTCTTCACAGAACTGGAG
The DNA here is from genome assembly GCA_024509875.1 of Oreohelix idahoensis. Classification (NCBI taxonomy): domain Eukaryota; kingdom Metazoa; phylum Mollusca; class Gastropoda; order Stylommatophora; family Oreohelicidae; genus Oreohelix; species Oreohelix idahoensis. Next base: position 22,569 of record JAMPIV010016894.1, read on the forward strand.
ACAAGCTGATACTCCACGGTATACTACTCCCAATAATTTTAGACATTTTCGCAAAGGTAGTCAGTACAGAGGAAACTATTTTTCGCGGAGACCTCAAAACCAATATAATAGAGGTTCTCAACAGTATAGAGATGGTAATGACAGTTATGGAAACTGGAATTCATACCAGGATAACAATTACAATAGGGGGTTTAATGATAATTGCAGAGGCAATAATGGTCACGGTAGATCGCAACATAAAAGAAAAAGATATCATCAGGCAAACTCTGTACAGCAGGAGTCTCAGGGAGCATGTAAACAAGGTGATGATGATAAAACCTCTAGTGCTATCACATGTTCTGCCTTTGACTTTAGTAGGGCAACTAAATGTCCCCAATGCAGTACTTTGTTCGAACCGACTACCGTAACTACTTTAAGCTGTGGTCATCCTCTTCCCGCTCTTCCTGCTGCTGTTGCGCATGGCGGGAGAGATTCTCTTATGCTACATAAGGGTCTTGTAAATAGTAATCCAGTCTCAGTTCTGTTTGATTCTGGATATACTACTATTGGTGTTAGGCAATCTCTTGTAAATCCATCCTGTGCTACAGGAAAGGTCATAACATGTGTAACATTTGGTGGCACTTTGGAAAAGTATCCTACTGCCATAATACATATTTCTACTCCCTTCTTTACGGGAGATGTCCACGCGTGTCTCCTTCCAAACCCTATTGCGGACCTTATTATTGGTCGTATTCACGGAGTTAGGGAATGTACACCAAAGCAGATTGCTGTTTGGGAGGAGCAAAACATTGAAGCTACCAATGCGGTGGTCACGAGAGCACATACTCTGGATCCACGTCAAACTTCATTAACTGATAATGAAGTAGGTAGCCAAAATAGTCACTTGATTATTTCACGTGACTCATTTATAAAATTGCAAGAAGAAGATCCTTCTTTACAAAAATTCTTCATTCTAGCAAAAAAAGGTGATCCAAATCAGAATACTAATAGAAAGTCTTGGATTTCTATGAAGAACGGCGTACTTGTGCGTATGGTACAAGACTCGACTACGTCCACTCATTCTCAAATTCTTGTGCCTAAGAGTATGAGATTGCAAATATTGCAACATGCTCATTGTCACGGAGTGTTTTGATGGTATTTTGCATGTGTGAATGTCCCCATGCTCTAGCGGGAGTTTATTCGTCATGTGAGTTGTTGTGAGCTGGGAATGCGTGCATTGTCATAGTTCGGCTACAGGGTTGTGAGCATTGCTTGAGACAAGCTGTTAGCTTTTGTGATGCGTGAATGAAGATCAGTGGAGCGTGAAAGGGTTTCACGGGTTTTAGGGAATACGCATGAAAGGGGCAGTCAGCGGGAGGAGTGTGTTGATTTAGACATGTGTTGAGTCAGTAGAGAGTTGAGCGAGTAGAGTAGAGAGTTGAGTCAGTAGACAGGAGACAGCATAGAGTGTAGAGCAGGGAAGGGTGGATGTTGCAGTAGTTGTTTATGAATAATTCTAGTTGCTGTGTGTAGTGATTCCGAGAAGCAGAGTGCTTACTGAATACTCGGGATTGATGATGTCTACATTATTTGTAATGGCCCTGCGTCCATTGTGATTTGTTGTTCATATAATATATTGTGGAGATTGATACAGGCTGTTGGAGTTGCTTCTTAGACCGTGAGCTGGGACGAGTGGTGTATAAGTGTTTAACCTTCCTACATCCACCCACATACACCCTACCCGTCACATTGGGGGCTCATCTATTTGGATGTTACAAACGAACCCAAAGTTGTGCAGCCCCAAAGTGATCTGAAGTCATTTGGTCAGCAGCCTATGTTTTTCAACGTAGCGAAGTGTGACAACTTTACAGAATACTGTCTTACAGGTCTGTTTACATTCATCGCTTACTACGGCTGTGAAACGGTGTGTTGTGACCAAGAAGAACCTACTGTTTATCTAAGAGAATCTGATGTGACCAGAAGAAGTAGACCTGTGAAATTGTCGTGTTGCTGTGTGTGAAGTGGAAAACAAGTACTTGGTTTTTCACTGTCTGTGTAGACGGGGGCGCTGCAGAATCTGAACTGAGTGTTTTGTTCCGTGCTGTGTGTGGGGTCTTCATATTTCATCAACCTTGGGACTGGCTGAAGACATTATAAACATATCTACACGCTTGGAATTTAAGTATTATGTAGTTGTTTTGTGAACGATTAATGTTCGTTATAATTCTTTAAGATACAGCTTAATTAGACTTTATTCTGTTGTTATTCTTAAGGAAGTTATGTAACATTCTTTCGTGCTCTAATAGGCTAATGTTCTAGTAAAGTGTTTACTAAGTTTCTAGTTTAAAGGGTAATTTTTGTGTTATTTAGTGCTAACAGTGTATTTCATAGGTAATCAGTAATTCTTCTTGTATATTGAGTACTTCTGCTTTCGCATGTAGCGTCTTCTCTTTAGTTCTGTTACTTTCTTCTTTCAGTAGTATCACTTATTTTCTACTTCATCCTCAGTGTTGCTGTTCTACTGTCTTTAGTATTACTCTTTCTTTATGTAATGTAGGTTTAGGTTAAACTTCATTAATAATTAAATGTATATCTACTATTCCTTTAGCTGTGCTATTCCTATCTGCCTTACACATTACTTATATCTACGTTACTTAGAACTGTACGAATCCTAGTGGTCATCTTTCTCTCTAGTTCTTTCGTCCATTTGTGATAGATTCTAAGAGCTTAAATTATATACTAAGTGTGTATTAACATATTCTTGACAGGAATTGTTGTAGTTTTTGGACTTCTCAAAGTTACTGCTGCAGAGGTGACTTGGAGACAACAGATCAGATCAGTTTATTGCCATAGCCTGCCATTCCAGTGCACCAGAAAAGCTACGTAACCTTAGTTTGTTTGGGTTCATCATTCTAATGCCATTTTTCATTTATTTGTCCAGATTGCTCGATAGGCTTCCCTTGGTAATCATTGTTTTATTGTTGTTGTTGGACGTGATAATTGTGTTATTTATGTGTATTTTGATTTCATCTATAGGATTTTGCGCTATTTATTCTTAGAAGGGGAAACAATGGCAAAAGAAAACCTATCTGCTGTTGCCCTAAGACGCCACTAGGCGTAATGGCCACTGACTGCTTTGACGGTCGGTGGCTAAGGACGGAAGAAGAGAGAGAGAAGAGAGATTCTTAGAAGGGGTCCTATCCTGTGGGCAGGATCAGTTGTATTGCCCTTCACGAATAAAGTGTGCATTTTTGCATTAGTTGTTTACGTGCAGTTTGTTGTTGGTTGTGTATTACATTCCCTCTTTGGCGTTCTGTGTACATGGTGTATTCTTTAGTCATTTTCTTCTTACACTATCCTATAAATACGTTAATTTTTTCAATCTCCTGTTTTCGTACGTTATAGAGGTCAGGTACTGTATATTTCAATATTACTTCTGTCACACATCTTTCCTTTTTCTTGTTACCGACCTACCAAGTTGTTGGTTGTTAATTAGGGTGTAGTGTTTATCATCATCAGTTGTGTCATTGTTTGTTTTGTAGGGTTAATAATTTTTTGTGGGTAGACATTGAATACAGTGAGTAAGGTATCATCTTAGTAATTATTTAAGATATTATTTTGTGGTGTGAACTATTTTGACATTAAGTTACAGTATTTGAGGTGCATATAAATCATATATATTTATAATCATGTCAACACTTATGGATTTTATCCTTGTCGGTGAGAAGATAGGAAAATCTGGAGAAGATCTCTTAGCGTTTGCACAGGCTCAATTTAAAGAAGTGCAGGATAGACAAGAACGACATGAAGAGCGAGAGAGATAGAAAGCGGAAGCAGAGGGAGAAACTAAGAGATTAGAGATACAAGCACAGAAAGAAATGAAAGAGAAAGACATAGAAGCACAGAAAAAAAATAAAAAGATAGAAGCGGACAAAGAGGTATCCTTGAGAAGACTCGAGTTAGAGAAATCGGGTTCAAACTCATCATCAAAAAAAGAGTATGGGAGTATGTACAAATTGAAACTCCCAATTTTCAACGAATCCATAGATTTTATGGACTGTTTTTTGGAGAGATTTCAAACGAAGGCAACTGCCTTAAAGATTAATAAAGAACTATGGGGATCACTGCTGACAGATTATTTAACAGGATCAGCATTAAAAACAGTTTTTCAATTAACTGTGGAAGATAGATTAAATTATGATATAGTGAAGGAAACTTTGTTACGCAAATACAGGTTAAATGAACAAGGCTATCGGTTAAAGTTCCACAGTGCGATGCCAAGTAGTGAGCAAGATTTTGCGGAGTTTATCGCAGAGATTAAGATGTTATTGAACAGATGGATTGACTTATCCGGCATTGCTAAAGATTTTGATGGCCTATGTGATTTAGTCTTACGTGATAAGGTGATATCTTCATGTAGCTCGGAGTTGTTGGCTTTTTTCCAGGAAAGAAAACCGGAAAATATTTCGGCAATGTCTCAGTTAGGTCAACAGTATGCAACCGCACATCCGGGGAGACTGATTCATAAATCGGCGGTGCCAGAAACATTTACAACATGTGTGGCCAAGCGGAATTATGAAACACGACCACATCGGAGACAAAATTCTCGTAGTGAGGAGAGACCTTATGATAAGAAAGCAGTAAGTAGGAAATGGACAGAAAGAAACTTCCGTACATCCCCCAGGAAACAGCAGAATATGACAGAGTCAAGTAGTAGAAGACCTTCTGGTTGTTTTAAATGTGGATCACCATGCCATGGAGCAAAGTTTTGTGACAAGCCTGAACCTCAGTCTGTGGCCGAGCCTCAGACTAGCACTCAGGGTAGTCCACAGAAGAGCCAGCATGAGGAGTACAGATGCTTTGTATGTAATGGGATTGGCCACCTTCAATTCGATTGTCCTAATAGGAAGTTTGAATGCACAAGTTCGGTGGTAGTCTTAGATACATTCAACAATGAGAGTTGTAAAGGGTGCAGACCACTTTTCATAAAGATGAGACACCAATTCTGATTTGTGGCCACCCACTTCCATGTTTGTCAGCAGTTTATACAGATGGGAACATAGTTTTGCATCCAGGGTACGTAGGTCATAAATTTGTATCCATCTTGAGGGATACAGGATGTACGACAGTTGGGATGCGGAGATCGTGCATTGAGGGGTCTCGTTGGTTGGGGCAAACTGCTCGATGTATCACTTTTGGTGGCAGGGTGGAATTTTACCCTCTGGTGTTGATAGATATTGATACGCCATTCTTGCGGGGTAGGGTAAAAGCATGTGTTCTCGATGATAATGCGGTAGCCGATCTAATACTTGGAAATATTCGTGGTATCAAAGAATGCACTGATGACGATATCAAACTATGGAAGCACAAACAAAGAGACGATATTTCTGGAGGAACTACTAGATTACAAGGAAAACCAAGGGTAATTCCTGTAAATAGCATGTTATCTCGTAATGTCCGAGTTGCTGATACTTCAGTATTAAATTTAATTTCACCCCAACGAGAAGATTCATCGTTTCCAAAACAGCTGGGTCAACCAGAAACTAACATTAGAAGGCATATTAAATCAGCAAAGGAATGGGGTGAACGTAAGATGAATATTCAGGAAAGGGCAGTAAATGAAACAAAGGTGAACTTTACTTTGCCAGAAGAAGGCGAATCTGTCAAATATCCTGAGACAGACCGGATGAAAGAAGAGCGCAGAAAGCTGATTGAGAAGTATCGCAGAGTAGATCGTGGTGCTCGTATGCCACATGAGAAACATTACATAAGAGAAACCAGTGGCTTAAGAGATTTTAGACACTTTAGAGGAAGCCGCATGAGTAGTAATGATTACAGTGGTAATTTTCAAAGTAAACGTTGGATCGGATTTAGAAACAGGTACAGAAGACAAGATATAAACAGACAATTTTGTTCCAGCAAACCAAGCTATAGTGAACAAAAAGCTGGAGAAATATACAGAGGTAGTTTCAGAAGAGATTGCCGCTGGGCAGACAAAAGAGAGAGTAACCATTTATACAATGGGGCACGTCGTAGATGGTATGATGGTGATGAGAGCTATTGTGTTAGCGTTGATAATAGCCGAGGATGTCTTCATCCTAAATGGAACAGCTACCCTGAAGAATATGACCAAGGCTGAGATTAATATGATGCAGGAAGGGGCTTCTGATAGTATAATATTGAAATTACAGAGCCTGAAAACTAACATCACTAACTCAGAAGGGAAGGCATAATAGAGTGATCTGTACAAATAAGTGTCAAAGTGACTTAGATCAAATTTGAAAATAGTTTTGCAACTAGTCAACTTTTGTTGCTTTTTGATTTAGACAAAATTTTCTTTCTCAGAGCAGATGCTTCAGTATTGATCATAGGGAGTTGCAACAAGTTTTCTGCAGTCTGCCAAGTCACCAAGCAGCTGAACATAAACCTTACAACAGTTTGATGTTACGAGTATGACAAGATACCAGACGAGAGAATTTTGATTATAATAAAGCATGTTTACTTGTAGTTATATTTGTATAAGTTTGATGACTTTACATGAAGTTTGTAGATTATGCATGCATTTCTCTGATATGAAAATGAATTTTGTTTAACTTCAGAGATATTGAATGTCATTGTCACTAGAATAATAAGTATGCTATTAGTGTGAGTTGATGTAAGTTGTATGAAAGCATTGTTTACTGTGATGATGTATTTTAAGTTTGATGATGTATAGGACTCCCATCTCTGTCTTCACGGTGAAAAACCGATGTCACGGAGTGTTTTGATGGTATTTTGCATATGTGAATGTTCCCATGCTCTAGCGGGAGTTTATTCGTCATGTGAGTTGTTGTGAGCTGGGAATGCGTGCATTGTCATAGTTCGGCTACAGGGTTGTGAGCATTGCTTGAGACAAGCTGTTAGCTTTTGTGATGCGTGAATGAAGATCAGTGGAGCGTGAAAGGGTTTCACGGGTTTTAGGGAATACGCATGAAAGGGGCAGTCAGCGGGAGGAGTGTGTTGGTTTAGACGTGTGTTGAGTCAGTAGAGAGTTGAGCGAGTAGAGTAGAGGGTTGAGTCAGTAGACAGGAGACAGCATAGAGTGTAGAGCAGGGAAGGGTGGATGTTGCAGTAGTTGTTTATGAATAATTCTAGTTGCTGTGTGTAGTGATTCCGAGAAGCAGAGTGCTTACTGAATACTCGGGATTGATGATGTCTACATTATTTGTAATGGCCCTGCGTCCATTGTGATTTGTTGTTCATATAATATATTGTGGAGATTGATACAGGCTGTTGGAGATGCTTCTTAGACCGTGAGCTGGGACGAGTGGTGTATAGTGTTTAACCTTCCTACATCCACCCACATACACCCTACCCGTCACACTCATGTCTCGCAATGTGCTGGACATATGGGTTTTTCCCGTACAAAGTCGAGGGTTCTTGCGGCTTTCTTTTGGCCATTTGTGAGCAAGGACATACGAATTTACTGTCGTTCTTGCAAAGTGTGACAGGAGGTCAAATCGAAAGGACCACGACATGCTGCGCCTATCCAGGCTGCTGACATTCCTATTCGCCCTTTTCAGAAAATGGCAATAGATATTATCGGTCCTTTTAGTATCAAGTCGGCCAGAGGACATCAATTTATCCTTACATGTGTCGATATGTGCACACGTTGGCCAGAGGCTATACCTCTCAAGAGCATCTCCACTGCCGATATCGCAGACGCTCTTTGGCTAATATTTTCTCGCTTGGGATTCCCCGGAGAAATATTGTCAGACCATGGCACTCAACTTATATCCGACACTATGTCACAGGTAATGTCTATGCTACATATTAAAAGGTCTCTCAGCAGTATCTATCACCCAATGTCTAATGAATTAGTTGAGCGTTTGAATAGGACACTAAAAACTTTACTTGGGAAGATAACTGAGGATCATCCTGAGGATAGGGACAGGGTTTTACCCGCGGCTCTCTTTGCTTATAGAGAGGTCCCCAATGAACACACAGGGTTTTCTCCTTTTGAACTTGTCTTTGGCGCGCAACTGTGCGGCCTTATGTCTTTACTCCACGATCTTATCACTGCCGATAATATTAGCGATGAGACTCAATCTTCTTACGAGTATATCATTCCTCTTAGGCAAAAGATCATCGAGGCATGCAAACTAGCAACTTCTTCATCCAAATTTGCTAAAGAAAAGGCAAGGCAGTTTGCAAATAAAAATAGATGTCTACGACAACTTTGTCCAGGTGACAAAGCACTCGTTCTTCTTCCGTCAAGGGAGAACAGACTTCTTATTGCATGGAAAGGTCCGTATGCAATAGTCTCTAAAATTTCCGATGTCGACTATGTTGTCGATATTGATGGAAAGCATAAAACTTTCCACATAAATATGCTCACGGAATTTCATGAAAGACCTGACTATTTGCAGCCTATTTTCCAGACAATGGACAATTTACCAGTACCTCATAGTCATTACTCATCCCTGTCAGTTATACAGGATGAGGAAACTACTTTTTCTGATGTCAATCTTCCACTTCCTGTGATCCCACTTTATTCAACGGAATCTTGGAAAAACGTTTCCGTTTCTCCTAATCTTTCCGCTGAGGAACATCGACAAGTTTCTTCGATGTTACAAACATTTCAGGATGTCCTTACCGACATCCCGGGACACACACATGTCATTGAACATGACATAATACTAACTGACCATAATCCTATCAGAGTCAGACCCTATCCGATACCTATCCATTTTCAGTCACAAGTCGAAAAAGAATTGGATGAAATGATACGATTAGAAATCATTGAACCATCCACTTCCGCATACTCTTCGTCTATGGTTATTGTTCGAAAGAAGGATAATAACATTCACATTTGCGTGCATTATCGCAAATTGAACCAAGTTACGAAGTTCGATGCTGAACCTATGCCTTCATTGGAAGAGCTACTAAACAAACTTTCTAATTCTAAATTCTTTATTAATCCAAACAGGCTTTCGACTTCAAGGTGAATCGAAAGGATTCAATATTACCTGGGCAAGTTCCAATTTTAACTGAACGGCCAAACCGTTCCACATATATATTATAATCTGCTTTTTCTACACCTATCCTTAAGTGGGTTTCATTCCAACAATTAGGCTCAATTTCATGCCTTTCGGTCTTATGTCTTTATTCAACGCCCCTGCTACATTCGTACGCAAAAATCATTTGATGCGTCGAATTTATTGTTCGCATATCATTACAGATGTGAACCAAGTTACGAAGTTCGATGCTGAACCTATGCCTTCATTGGAAGAGCTACTAAATAAACTTTCTAAATTCTAAAATTCTTTACTTAGACGCTTTTATCTGTCTGAATTTTCAGTGATTCCTGGAAGATCATTCTCGCATTTGGGTTTATACGAATTGCTGTCTACTCTTCGCGAGTATAACGTGACTGCAAAACCCTCTAAAGCCTTTATAGGATTTAGTGAGATTTCTTTCCTGGGTCATCGTGTTGGTCATGGTCTTTTAAAGACAGAGGACCACAATGTTTCAAAAATACTAAACATTTCTGTCCCTAAGACGAAGAAACAAGTACGGAGTCTCTTAGGTTTGATACAATTTTACGGACGATTCATTCCGAATCTGTCCTCCATTATGGCACCGCTTTCTACTTTACTGAAGAAAGGATCGCCTAATCTGATCCGCTGGTCTCAAGAATGTCAATCCTCATTGGACCAGCTTAAAACTCTATTTTCATCTCCACCTATCCTTAGGTTACCTAGTATTGAGAAGACTTTTGTTCTTTGAAGTGACGCCTCGTCTAATGGAATTGGGGCAGCACTTATGCAGGAGTATTCATATACTCTGCATCCGGTGATGTATATCTCTAGGAAATTAAATGCTGCAGAAAGGAATTATTCGGTGTTAGACCGTGAATTATTGGCTATGGTTTGGTCAATTCTCAAGTTGCAAAGATTCCTTCTAGGCGCACATTTCATTGTGGAAACCGACCAGAAAGCGCTTACTGCTATTCAGAGCAAAAACTTGAACAGCTCGAGGTCCACTCGATATGCCATAGCTCTTCAACCCTTTCATTTCACTGTGCGAGCTATAAGTGGTTCGGATAATGTGATGGCAGACATTCTGTCCAGATGCCCACACGATTCCACTTAATTCTTCTGTCATATATATTTCCTGATATACAGTCTACTATAATGACATATCAGCACATATTTTCTCACTTTTTAGGAATTTATAACATTGTACCATATAATTTCCTTTTTTCTGTTACCGATTTGATCATAACGGAAGAAGGCTTAGTTAGCAATATACGGACCAAAAGATCACATGGCCACATTTATATATTGTATTTTGATGACTGTATTAAGAGATTTAACATTTGTCATAAAGATTTGTGTTATTGATATTTTCGCAGCACATCATTGACGTCTGCGAGATTATGTACATTGTGGAACCATGAAGTATATCAAGTCCTATCCTAATTTGGAGCGGATTATGTCCACATCTTCTAGGAACGATTATATCCATGTCTACGAGGAACAGCTGATTTATTAGTATTGATTAGTAATGCATTGTATAATGTACTTTTTGTTTGAATATGTATAATTCTATAGTGCGGTATATTAGTATATGACACCGCTGTTTGCACAACACTTCATTGTGTAATGCTATGATAATATATTTAATTTCATAGATTTGTATGAGTATGATTTGGCTTGCATTATGATGTTGCCATCACTGTGGCGTATGTTGGTGGCACCTCCCTGGAATATGCGTGTACACTTAGGGAAATACTTTCTCCAAGGATCTGAGAGATAATCTCAGTTTCGCTCCATGCGTCGAGCTAGCCTCATATTAGGTATTATATCCGCGCATCATACATGCGTTAGGAGCCTGTTTTTTCTGGCTCTAGGATTCAAAAAAAAATGTTCCATTTTTTCCCGGGGGGTGCGGTAATCTGTTACGCACATAATTTTTTCCGAAGACAGTGTATAATTATTTTCTAAAGACATTGTATAATTAGCTTGTCTGAATTGTACACTTTAATTTTTTTCGGTCAAAGCTAGATAACCCTAGTTTGACTGTGATTACCATTTTTCAATGATGGTTACCTTCTCTTGTGACGGGACGCGTCGGTCCATTTTTTTGAACGATGTGTGGTCATTCTCCTTATATGGTAGTATCGGTCAAGTGTTTCTTGGAATGATTGAAACCAGTGTTAAGGGTTTTATTCCTGTCCATATAAGGCGCGATTTATTACAATCTTTATCTGGAATGTTCCCTACATCGTCTCGTTTGATTCTTACTCAGGTGTATGCGTTCTGCGCATGTCCAGACGTTAGGTGTGCTTGAGAAGCTTTCCTGTGGGAGTCGATGAAAAGTTGTGAAGCAGTGAGGACGCTTCTTGCGTCTCTGTGATTCTTTGATAGGGAATTAGGAGCCCTATTGTGAGTTAGTTTAGCTTACAAGGTCCTTCCCTTGATGATTCAAAACGCCTGAAGGCGTGTGGTTTGTGGTGTTGATTTCGAAACAAGGTAATACCTCATTTATGTTTCAAATCTGTAATCTAACTTTATGTTGACAATGGTCGATCTCTGCTCACTTACGAATTACAGAAATAGAGGTTCTTCTACTAGAAGTCACGCCCCAGGTATCTTCATACCTGAGATTAATATGTACACGGGTCATACTTAGCCCGAAGGACAGTTCTATGTTCTATGAACGTCGCTACGTCAGCGATTGCACCTACGTCGAGGTTAGACTTAGGAATGCCTGTAAAGGTCAGCTTGACCTATACTCCTGGAACACCATCCTCGTGCGACTTATGATTAGACTCATTTAGCACATCTGATCAGTGAGAGGAGTATTGATGTACTTTTGTAATATTGGAGCCAACAGTATAATCCCCTTGGCGCCATATCATTTTTTGAGTATATGCCAGATGCATTGATGAACATAACTTATGCTGATTTTCGTGAACTGTCATGACTATGGTTTATTGTGAAATGGATGTACAGTTACCTGTCTTGTGGCGTCATAAAATAAATGATGGAAAAACGTCAATAGAAGTTTACACCTTTATATGACTTTCCATGTCATACCTCATATGTTGTGAACTTGTGAACTACATCACCCACACTCACAGCAACCAACAACAGACCAGACAAGACACCTCACACTGCAACCTATTATATACCTGGTGTCTATAGGGGTGGTACTCTACTGGGCTGCTGATTATCAACGACTTCGGACTGATACCTGTAACGTCCATAGTGGCCAGATTTGTGGTCTATCATCTTAGTGGCCAGTAGTCAGCCTAAACCCACCCTTATCAGTTGGGCTTTGGGTATTTCCAACACAGTGCTAACCAGGTTTATAATGTTTATTAACCAAAAAAGAATCAAATCACAAACAAATATCAAGTGTTACATAAAATTATCATAAGTACAGAAAATGCAAACAACAAGATGGGGAGGGGGTGAGAAAGATTCGTATTGACTAAGCCCTTCCCGCTTATTAGACAAAGATGAACCCAGTCCAAAGATAGATAGTTATCAGGAACATAGGTAATGTAACCTAACAGTGAAGTTAATTACTCTGAAAGAGGGGTTACAATACTAGGTATGGGTGGTAGAAAAAACCTGTTATCCCAAATTGTTCTTCCCTTTACTAAGCAATTGAAAGGGAGGGGGTTAAACAGAGTTAACAAAATATCCCACTTAAAGGAACAATGCGGGGTATACAGAAAATGTATTGCCCGGTAGGCAAGTTAACAAATGGTTTGCAAAAACAATTAGATTTCCTGTCATTCATGCACGCGCGTGAGGATCCACACTCATATACACACACACACACACACTTACCGATTGCAGCATCAGACAATCCATAGAATTATATAAACAACAATTACTCTTGACACGTGAAAATGTCTAGTACTTCGATGTCCCGCCCCAGATGTAGCGAGGTTTGCTGATAGCAAATATTCCCACTAATCGCCGGACTTGAAGACTCAGAGTTCTTATGTTTTATTGTATGAAATGGAGTCTATGGGATGGCACTGACACAATTCAATACAGGGGTGAAAATGAGGTCTCTTTAATTTCGCTGCTGGGGGTAAAATTCCTTCAAGGCGTGATGATAGCAACTGACCGGTATGGTTTAAATCCAGTGAGGAAAAATTAGGCTCAGTCACAGTCAGGTAAATATGTAGTCTCTCACAGTAGAGCCGTAAATTAATTATCGCTACTGGCACTGTTCATCTTCCAGTTTATATTACAGATTGTAATTAAATTTGATGATTTATTAAAAAAAAGTTCTTGGGGGTGCTTTCTTTCATGTAATTGTTAGCTAGGTCGCATCGGGCCGCCCCAAGAATTATATTTAAAAATGTTCCATCAATATATCTGGAAGTTAAGAACCGAGTCTGAAAAGGACTCTGTAGGATTTCTCTATTGCTTTCTTTATGCTGGGATCGCAAAGGTTACGATCACCCTGTATGAAAGAAAAAGACATGTAATATACCGAAAAATCAAATAACATTCTAAAGCGCGATGCATTTCCCGTTAAGACTATATATACCCTCGCGTATTTAATTCTGTATTAGGTAAAACACTGCGCGAGTTCTAATGGTTAAAACACACATCTATATATATATATATATATATATATATATATATATATATATATATATATATATATATATTATATATATATATATATATATATATATATATATATATATATATATATATATATATATATAGGACTTAACTAAATTTATTAATTATAAATTCCTTCGCGACTTTAAAAGTTACTTTAACATTTAAGCCTCTATTATTTTTGGAAATAATATAACAGGTATAACGTTACATTTACAATTGGGAACTATTGAGATGGTTTAATTTAATAAATTTAAATTAACACAATATCCAGTGAAATAGAATGAATGAACTAGACCACTGATCACTAGACACAGTTATATTTTACCGTTTTGCACAGAATAGAATTCAGTGCAAATATATATGAAAATCCAGGGGAAAATCTATAACAAGATTTCAATATCGCTAGTGCTTCTGTCAAGTTCTGGCCAACGAGTGATAACATGCATTTCTTCATGGTCTGTATATCTACAACTGGAATGCAAGATTGGGGGGACATGAGAAATTTGACACCTTTTTTGATCTCAGAAGACTTTTGGGGATCTGACCGCCAGACTAAAGAGAGAAGCCGACCCTGGTCTCTCGTATCTTCGCTCGCTGCTTGCGCCGGCTTTCCCGTTCGCTCCTACTGCGATCGGTTTCGTGTTTAACACAGAGATGCGAAATACCGGCAGGAAACTTGCGTCGCTCGTTTCAGGGACCACTACTGCCTTTGATAGCATGCCGCCAGTCCTTCCTGAGATCTTCCCCAGTGTCTTTGATCGTGGTCACTACTATCGTTTGATGCTGGCAACGCCCTCCACTGGCCAAGTTAATGAAAATATCTGCATATGATTGCTCAGGAGATGTCCATGGGCGTGATTTAATCTCTCCTTAAATCAATGCGATGACCAGAATGAACGGTAGATAAACTGTCCACATATTAATCAGCAAACGTGTTGACCATCTGCGTGAAAAGGTTGCATAGCTAATGAGTCCAGGTGAAAAAAATCCCGTTTGACGAAAAGTTACAATATATTCGGTGGCACTGATGCTATACGAAGGGGTCGTTACAAAGGGTCGTACTATATCATCGAACGCTTCAGGGTCAATCAGGGTCAGCTACGTTCGTCTGTCACAATGACTTACTTACTTACTTACTTAGTCGTTCCTCTTCTACCGTGAGGTGTAGAGGTTTGGAAGAGAGAGCGCCAGACCATTCTATCAGCTGTCTTCTTCCTGGCCTGGTTCCATTCTAGTCCTCGGTCCTTCAAAGATTGTCTAATGTTGTCCTCCCAGCGGACTCTGGGTCGTCCTGGAGGTCTGGATCCCTGGCTCTTTGTTTCCCATGCTTGTCGTGGTAGCCGATCTTCTCCCATTCTGCAGACATGGCCAAACCATCTTAGTTGGGACTGTTCTGTTTGGGTCTGCAGCGGATGGGATTTTAGGCCTTGACGGATCGTCTGATTGCGGACCATGTCTCTTCTTGTTACTTCAACCACTTTCCTCAGATACCTCATTTCTGAGGTTTGGATCTGGCTTTTGTGGGTTGTAGTCATTGCCCACGACTCGCATCCATATGTGGGACCTCAAGACGCAGCAATAGAGACCGCAGTCAGCGACTCATGGCTTGACTGCCTGCGTCAGGACCAGCGAACCAGAGCTGGTCAGGACCGCACTCCACCTCCACGTGGTGGTCCTGGAAACAGTCTGCAGCTGTGCAGGCTGGCTGAGCGAGTGTGGATCGAAATGGGAAGGCGGACCCGGTCCTAAAAAATGCCGTGCAGAGGTCGGATGTGTCGACCGAAAGGTGCAGATATCGCAGCTGCGTTGTAAACAGACACAACGCAACCACCGTCCTTTTCAGTGCGAACGAAGAAGAAGAAGAAGAAGAAGCATCCATATGTCAAGACTGGGACATAGGTGGAGCGGTATACAGCCATCTTCGTTTTCTTACCAACCTCTTTCTTGCTGAGGAATCCACGATTTATGGCCTGAAAAAGTCTCCCAGCCGCTGCTTTTCGAGTGGCCAACTCTTCTTTGATGCCTCCCTTTCGGTCTATAATAGCTCCGAGATATTTAAAGTGGTCGACCTGCTCCAGGACCTGTTCTCCCAACTTAATCTGATGTTTTCTTTCTTCTCGTGATATCACCATGGATTTTGTTTTAGAGCTGCTTATGACCATCCCTCTCTTCTCCAGCTCTTCCTTCCAGACTTGCAGGTTGGATTGGAGATGTGCCTCTGATTTAGCAATCAGGGCAACATCATCAGCAAATGCCAGCTCCGAAATATAGACCTGTCTCATCTTCCAGTACCCCACTGAATACTTTCTTGTTCTCTCCTTACATGCCTTGATGACATCGTCCATAAGGAGTATGAAGAGGTAAGGTGATAGGATATCACTTTGTCTTACACTAGTGGTGGTCCTGAACTCTTCTGACTTATGGTTTGCTGTCCTCACATAATTTCTGCAAGACTTGTAGAAGCTCTGTATAGCATGAATCAGAGGTGCTGGAATATTCTTCCTTGCCAAACAGTCCCAAAGTTTGCTCCAGGGGACCCTGTCAAACGCCTTTTCCAGATCTATGAAACAAAGATGGATCTCACTCTTATACTCAAGGGCCTTTTCACTCAGCTGTCTGAGTGTGAAGATTAGGTCTTGAGTACTTCGGTTTGCTCGGAATCCGCACTGGACCTCATCCAATTGTGGCTCAGCTAGGCGTCGGAGTCTCTGCTCTAGGATTCTAGAGTAGATTTTACCAGGGACACTGAGAAGGGATATGCCTCTATGGTTTCCACATTGTCGATTGTCACCCTTTTTGAAAATTGGTGTTATGATGGCAATCTCCCAATCCTTTGGTATGGTCTTGTTGCACCATGCTGCCTGTAGGACCTTTAAGAGTAATAGGTCACCTGATGCTCCCATGTACTTAACCATTTCTGGTGTTATACCATCATGCCCTGCTGCTTTGCCCATCTTGATTTTCTCTAGTCCTGCCCTCAGTTCTTCCATCTTTATGTCATCTTCACCATCATTGGTTTTCTCTTCTGTGTCAGTGGTTATCATTTCTGATGCTTCATCATGCTCACCATCCAGGAGTTCTGAGAAATATTCTTTCCATCTTTCCATTACTTCCTTCGGGGCAGTAAGCAATTTGCCTTGCTTGTCCTTTATAAATTTGAGAGGACATTGTTTTTCTTTCCTCATGTTCTTTAGGGTCTTATAGAACAATTTCTGGTTTTCTTGTGCATCTTTTTCTAGCTTTTCTCCAAATTCTTCCCAGGACTTCTGTTTTGCTGCTATCACTTTGTTCTTTGCTTCTGTTCTGAGTGTCACATATTCTCTATATTTTTCCATTTGTCCTGTTGTGTTTTTAGCTCCTAAGTATTGTTTCCATGCCATTTTCTTCTCTCTTATTTTCTCTTTGACTTCCTCTGTCCACCAAGGTGTCCTCTTTCTCTGGTTCCCAAGTCGGACTTCACCGCATGCTTCTGCAGCAGCTGTCTTTATGATATCCTTGAATTTATTCCAGAGGGTTTCCAAGTCATCAGGTCGTTCTTCTGTGTTGCTCACTGCTGTAGCAATAAGCCCCTGATATCTGGTCTTAATTTCTGGCTCTCTCAGCTTGTAGGTCCTAATGCTCATTTCTCCTGCTCGTTTACTTGGTTTCTTGCGTGATGTTGGGCAGTTCCTAGGCTGAGCAACTCTTTCAGTTGTTCGTTTGATTGTTAGCAGGTAGTGATCACTTCCAATCTCTGGCCCACTCCAGACTCTTGCATCTCGGACATATCTGAATGAGCTTCTCCGAACAATGGCATAGTCGATCACTGACTTCTCATTCTTGGTTGGTTCACATCTAGTGTATGCATGTATGCGCTTATGGGGGAACTTTGTGTTTGTAATGATCAGATTCTGCTCACTGCAGAATCTAAGGAGTCGCTTTCCATTGTCATTGAGAGTATCTTCTCCATATCTTCCGATAACTCCACCCCATCTAGCATGGTCATTTCCAACTCTGGCATTAAAATCTCCGAGCATAATAACTTCATCTAGGCAGTCATCCACTGTCCTTTGAAGCAGCTCGAAGAATTCCTCCTTGACCTCTGCTCTCTCATCCTCATTTGGCCCATACACTATGACCAGGTTGACTATGGTTTCTCCTTCTTTTAGTTTTACAACCATAATGCGCTCCGAGACAAAGTTCCATCCCTTGATACTATCTTTTTGATTTTGGGCCACAATGCAACCCACGCCCCCTTTAGCTCTTTCAGATATGGGTACACCACTGTAGAGCAACGTGTTGCCATCGAGATCCATGACTCCTTGTCCTTTTTTCTTCGTTTCCGTTATAGCCAGGATTTCTAGTTTTGCTTTCCTCATCTCTTCCACCAGCTCCTCTTCCTTCCCATTTATACTTCTTGTGTTCCAAGTTCCATAAGTCGTAGTCCGTAGTCCGTTCCAGTTCGTCGCCTTTAGAATCAGTCCGGTTTTCTCCCTTGTAGTTCGCGTGATCATGATTTAAAGCAAACAGGTGATTGGCCTGTTGTGCCTTTGCATGGTGGAGGGGCTGCCTCCTTACGGCCTCCATGCAGGCCGCCTTCCTCCTTTTTCATCCGGGCTTGGGACCGGCATTGGCGGAGTTCTGTCACAATGACATGATCTCAAATCTCTCAAATTATGAACTCTCCACCATCCATGACCTCATTAAGATAGACCTGGAGAGAAGGCAAGTTCCCAACAGATTGGAGAAAAGCCAATATCATCCCAGTCCTTAAGAAAGACAAACCATCCAATGATGTAAAAAGCTATCGACCGATCTCCTTGACATCAAACCTAGGCAAGATCACTGAAAGGATGATAAACGGAAGGCTATATTGGTGGCTAGAAAGCAATAAGATCTTAAATACCAATCAATCAGGTTTTAGAAGGAACAAACAGACAATGGATCAGTTGATACGATTCACCAAAGAGATAAGTGATGCCTTCCAAGACCAAAAAATGTGGTAGCAACATTTATTGATCTTAGACAAGCCTATGATCGAGTCTGGAGGATAGGCCTCCTCTTCAAAATGCAAAGAATGGGAATATCAGGGCGAATGTACAACTGGCTAAAAGGTTACTTCCACAACAGAACAATCCGAACAACATTCAGTGGAACAACATCAAAACAAAGGACCCTGGAGGAAGGACTGCCACAGGGATCAGTACTAAGTTGTACTCTGTTTTTTATATTTATAAATGACCCCCCATATGTCATCACCTGCCAAAAGCACTATTTGATGATGACCTAGTCATCTGGACAAAAAGAAAATACCTCCAAACCATCACCAAAAATATGAACAAAATCCTGACAACCATCGCTGTATATTGCCAGTTCTGGAAACTTGAAATCAATGTAGAGAAAACTGTGTACGGCCTGTTTAGTCTAAGCAAGAGAGTTAACGAGAACAGCACTGAGGTCTGGATGAATGGAGATAAACTAAAATGTGAAGAATGCCCGAGATATCTTGGAGTCGAGCTTGACCGTAGACTTACAATGAGACGCCACATAGACAAGATGATTGAGATAGCATCCACAAGACTTAGGCTCATCAAGCACCTTTCCTCATGTGGGTGGGGAGCAGACCAGCACTCATTACGCCAACTCTATACTGGATATGTGCGCTCATTAATTGACTACTCGCTCCCCCTCCAAACAATTGCAAGCAAAAGCCTCCTACAAAAGCTAGACAAAGTCCAAAATCACGCTCTACGGTTTTTAAGTGGTGCCATGAAGACAACTCTGACAGATGCATGCGAAATCAACACCAATATTGAACCTTTAAACCTAAGAAGAGAACGCTCATCTGTGGAAACATACGAAAGGT
Organism: Oreohelix idahoensis; assembly: GCA_024509875.1. Lineage (NCBI taxonomy): Eukaryota > Metazoa > Mollusca > Gastropoda > Stylommatophora > Oreohelicidae > Oreohelix > Oreohelix idahoensis. The sequence continues at coordinate 42,036 of JAMPIV010016894.1, forward strand.
ATCTGAGATTGGACACAAGGGAGGAGAATAGGAAAATGACAGAGCAGTGGCACCAAAAACACAGAACTCAAAAGACATCTTTTCTTAAAAACGCAAAAGAAGCTAGCATCAAACACCACCTACCAGCAGTTAGAAAGCCAATGGTAACTATCAATAATGAACCACCTTGTTGGCAGGCAACTACTCCCACAGTAAAAACTAAACTCTCTGACTCCTCAGCAGACAAGAACACTCTAGTACCACTACTGAAAACCATCGCTTTAGAAACTATAGACACATATCCACAGGACATCATCCATGTGTAAAAGGTGGTTTGTAGAGTAAAGTTGGATTGCACGGAGACTGGAGAAGTATAAGGTTGCTCAGTGTAAATGTACTGATGTAACGTACTGTTTTCTGTGTTATGAAGGGTAATACGTTGAGCGTGTCATGTTGTCCTGAACAGTACCAAGTAGTAGCAAGGAACCTAGGTCACTAGCGTGAGGTGTCGCCAGGGTTTAGTAGACACATACATAATGTCAGTATTCCTGCAGATTCAGACGTGTAATACTTGTATGACAATGTGGTTGATGGTGTAAGTGTGTAGATAACAGTGCTGATAACACGAAGGCCGTATAGGCTCTTGGACGTCTTCACATTAACTCACACAACCACAAGTAGAAGTCAGTGAAGTAGGGAATGCTGCTGACGTTTACAATATTTATTTGTGACGTACGATAAAACGAAGATAATGAACGAAACAGTCAATAGTATACAATCGGGTACATAATATGTGTAGTTACAAAGGTCAGCTTTAAACATCACATCCCAGACATATAACAATGTCTTGTAACAATGTTTACTGTTTATGCAATAGCTCTAATCCCTGACTGAGCCCCGTCAGGTAAGCCCTAGCAAATATATTGCGTAGTACGGGCAATATCATCTATATAAACAAAGTCAATGCCATTGTCCTACAATTAGCAAAACGACTTCAGACTTGCCTCACATGCCAGATACTTCATTCTGGTGAAGAATAGATATGGTGACAACAAAATCAGGCTGCAGGTCGCGGGCCTCGATAATCAGGTCACTCTCAGTTTACACAGGCTTCTGAGATTAAATATACATTTTCTGCCAAATCATACTCCGCCTGCATTCCGGATCCATAAGGATGATTCCTAGTCTTATGTGTGTAACAGGTCAACTAGACCTAGTCTTGTAGATATGAAGTCATACTGGAGTGCAGTATAATAACTTCTTGTGAGCTTCGCTCACTATGCCACCATCAGCGATAAATGTAACTGTAAGAACTAAACGAGACGAAAAGATCGAATAGCGTTTTCAGTTACCTTTTTAAAGAATCCTGACACTCTTAAGTAACACAATACAGCCAATACTGGCATAAAGAAAACACTCAGGGACGGAAGAATGCCAAACGGCCATTCCCAGAATTTCCACTCCCTATCGAAAACTTGGCAGAGAGGAATCTACGGATCGGGACATCCGTTCTAAGCCACAGGTACGCACTCTCTGAATATCGGTCTCCTGGCTTTTCCGACAAGACCCCGCGCATGCCCAAAGAGCATGGACTAGATCGAGGCAAACCCAACAAACGGGTGATAAAATACACCGTATATGACAGGAGAAGACATGTCAAATCTACACATGTCTAAGACAGGACAACATAAGACAGGAGAAGATAATCACCAGTCAAACTTGTCACCGAAAGATAATAAACGTTTATCTCTCTTTGATTACATTAAACCAAACATACATTAGGTTGGTGTTTTTTTCACCGTCGAAAATGACGGTAACACCATGTCTACACAGATGGATCTGCATTTAAAGCTACCACCAATGCTGGATATGGCGAAGTAATAAAATACCCCAACCTGCACCCAGAAGACCATCCTGCATCTTTGGCCCTAGCGGAGAAATTTGTACCAGCTATGATCTAGAAACAACAGCACTAGGAAAATAATTGTGCAGGATAATCTCAGACTTTGAAAGTGGCATCATTCTACCTGAGGATATCGTTTATGCAAAAATCTTTAGAGGAATATAATTGTTTTGGCTGGATGACATTTTTACAAGTTCCAACATGTTATGGCCTCCATCAAATATTTAATGAGTAAGGACATGAAAATTTATAACAAAAATGCTTTGATCTATTGACAGTCTGATCAGTTATGTCAAATCAAATCTGAATGATAATACTTTTTTTAAATTACTGGCACATGAAAAGTGGACCAAAAGTAGTATACAATGTCCAAAACGGTTAGTATTCTGGAGGAGCGATGGAGGAGCGATGGAGGAGCTATGGAGGAACTGATGGAGGAGCTATGGAGGAGTCGATGGTGCGTGACTTTTATATAAGGAAAATGTGGTGGCGCTTTGTGGTGGCGCTTTGTGGTGGCTCGTGACATTTTATATAGAGATGTATTTAGACAACAAGAAGACGGTATATTTAGATAACAAGAAGACGGTATATTTAGATAATATATTTAGATAACAATAAGACGATATATTTAGATAATAGGAAGCTATATTTAGACAACAGTTAGACGATATTTATTGAGATGATATATTTAGATAATAGGAAGATATATTTAGACAACAAGAAGACGATATATTTAGACAATATATTTAGACGACAGTTATACGATATTTAGACATATATATTTTACAACAGTTATTTTACAACAGTTAGACGATAATTAGACATGCATATTTTACAACAGTTATACGAACAGTTAGACGATATATTTAGACAACAGTTATATATATAGGTAACAAAAAGGAATTTTAGTTAATATAGTTTATTTTTTTTTAAATAATATCGAGCTAAAGCACAAGTCTCAGCCTTTTGGTAGGTTTCTTCTGCTTCTTCGGTGGTGAATTAGAGACATCGGCCAGGTGGTTGTCTGTGATGGTTGTACAAGGGTTAGGAAACCAACTCGGTTCTGGTGATATTGGACAACTAGGGACCTCAAGACGCAGCAATAGAGACCGCAGTCAGCGACTCATAGCTTGACTGCCTGCGACAGGACCAGCGAACCAGAGTTGGTCAAGACCACACTCCACCTCCACGTGGTAGTCCTGGAAACAGTCTGCAGCTGTGCAGGCTGGCTGAGCGAGTGTGAATCGAAATAGGAAGGCAAACCCGGTCCTAAAAAATGCCGTGCAGAAGTCGGATGTGTCGACCGAAAGATGCTGATATCACAGCTACATTGTAAACAGACACAACGCAACCACCGTCCTTTTCAGGGCGAACGAAGAAGAAGAAGAAGAAGAAAGACAACTAGAGTTCATGTATTCGTCAAACGTGTTACTGGCGGCGGTAGTAGTAGGTCTCTGCTTCTTCGGTGGTAGATTGGTGACATCGGCCAGGTGGTTGTCTGTGGTGGTTGTACAAGGGTTAGGAAACCAACACGGATCTGGTGATATTGGACAAGTAGAGTTCATGTATTCGTCAAACGTGTTACTGGGGGAGGTAGTAGGTCTCTGCGTCTTCAGTTGTAGATTAGAGATATCGGCCAGGTAATTGTCTGTGGTGGTTGTACAAGGGTTAGGAAACCAACTCGGTTCTGGGGAAATCGATTGGTAACAGCTGGAGTTGATGTAGTCGTCAAATGTGTTACTGGTACAAGTAGTAGTATAGGTATCCGTGCGTGGTGCCTGTAGTCGATCAAATTCGGCGAGGATGTCACTCTGTAAAGTTTACAAATGTTCAAACTCAGGGCGAGTTAACGTAATGCCGGTTTTGGTAGGAAACATGAGGGAGGATTCACCAAAGTATCTTCTCACGTGTAGTAAAGGTTGGCCTCGGTAAATACATACAGACGCGGCCTTCAGACCACTAGCCAAAGGTTTAACCATTTCATCACAGCTCTTGATGTAGACCCAGTTGGTGGGAGCAGTCATCTTCAATGAGGTGTAAGTATCTGTCGTTATCACGCCACTGCGTTAGTAAAGTATGAATGTCTGGATCTTCCAAGTGTCTGTTTATATGCAGGAATACCAGTTCAATCTGGTTTCTTGAGGCGTGTGCTAGCCGAGACGTGATTCGTTGAAATATTAATCGATCGTTGACGCTGTGACTAGATTTGAGTTAGAAAGGGCGTGATTCGTCGAAAAATCTAATCGATAGTTGACGCGGTTGCGGGCGGACAAGTGGATGACTCATGGATGTATTGTCGTGAGGGAAAAAAACGACAGAATAAATACACACACGTGTCTAATGATCTCTTCCTTTGTCTATGAACGAAAAAGCCGTCTGGTGGTTCGCTAGCCAGGGTCTGACTAATCGAAAAATTAATCGATCGTTGGCGTGTAGTCTAGCCAAAAAGGGTAGTAGGACGCGTTGCATAGTACCACCGCGAGCTTTGACCAAGATAAAATAAATGGCGTAGAGCCCACAAACGTTGGTGACTACATCTTGTAAATGTCTGGCAATGTAGTTAACAGGTCGGGTAGAGTTTCTGGCAATAAAATTAATCAAGTCCGGGTGTGTAGGTGGTAGGCCAAAAGAATCAAAATATTCAAAAGTACCAAGTCCAATATAATATAGAGCGACCCAGTGGTCACCCGAACGATAGCTAGGGTCAGTGTTGATGACGAAAGCAGCCGTCTGGTTCGGATCGATACGTAGAGGTAATTAGTCACGAGCTAAAACTTTAACGAACCCAGTTCCGTTAACGAATATATCTGACAGGAGAATGGTCCGTATCTCGTCTGTATTCATCGTCTAAGTGGTGTAGTCTGTCAAAACTTGGCGCAATTTCGAGATCTCCAAGATCGAGTCTTGCTCGGCGTAGACGAGAACCTGTAATGGTTCGGGTGTGACCTCGGAGAATTTAAGTTCTACTGAGACAGGACCCGACTTGGCCATCTCAAACTGGTCACCGTCCAGTAGACTGGGGGTGAGGTCAAAGGCGTATAAGGCGTACCCATTCTTAAAATGTCTTTACTCGAGATCGTTGCCGGCGTCTTTACCAACCAGTCCCATAGCTAGATTCGTCCCGAAGAAGGCTCTCACGTACTGGTTGTGCTCAAAATCCATGGACAAAGGCTTGCCACTGACTGATCTGCCGTCCGCGCTGACATTCAAATATATCAGACCAAAGGTAGCGAAATTGAACGGATTAGACGTATACGACCCGTTAAAAGCGGTCGAAGTGACTAGGCCAATCACGATCCGTGTGGGTGTTTGACTGAGAAATAGATTATCCTGCATGTGCGATAGCATCCCTCTAGGAATAGAGAAAGTTTTTAGCACAACTCGTTTCAAAGGGTACTTGGCATTACCTCGCACCAAGGCTTTCTCATGGGCTAGAGAGACGGCGTGGTTTAATTTGGCTTTCTGGACAACCAAGGCCGCATAAGTTATAATAGATTTATAACCACCGGTGGGGTCGTGTCCCAGCACGTTGAAGGCATCTTTAGACGGGGTGAGTTTTACTTTAACGGTCACACCATTTAACAGGTAACGATCTTGAGCGAAGATATCTGAATGTAAACGACCCATCATATCAATGTCCTGAGAACCAGCCACTATATGTCGACGCAGTCTTAACCCGTTGTTATTGTCACCAATTGTTTCCGTAATAAAATTTGGGGTGTCTTTGTAAAACAGAGCCGCTGTCAGATGGCCTCGTTTAGCTTCCTCCCCATAATTCAACGTGGCTTCCAAGTAAGCTCTGTAAGGGTCGACTTGTGAGAATAAACTGTGCAGGTAATAATTGATCGGGGCCACCTCCGCATCAGCGGGTAATGCGCCACCATTAGCTAACTTGATTTTGGCGCGCACGTGCAGAAAAGTATTGAACAAATCTAGATATTCTTCACCGTTTCCCGATATTACAAATTCCACCGGGGCTCCGGGGGCTAAGGCAGCCAATGGATGTATCTCCACAAATTGTCCCTCTTCTACAGATGTCTGCGTTGGTGCTACGCTAAACAAATCTAGACCACTGTGAAGACACTCGCACGAGGATGGCTGAATAAGCGGCATCATTCAAATATATCAGAGTACCATCGCTTCTTCTGGTGAGAATGAGAAGGGCGAGCTCGGTTACTGCGTTTTATTCGTTTCGGCTCGCCGGGTGGGGCAGCTCTCGTTTTACTTTTTCTTCTAATACCGCTACCCGATTGGTTAGTGGTGAGGTGATCAACGGCTCCCTGTCAAAAACGTTGACCCGATTCCTTGGCTCGTTCACGAAATGACTCACCAATATTTCTGCCGGCTAACGCATTGCTCGCGACCTGTAGACCGGTGCCATGCCCTTCTCTGAGTAAAGCTTTGCCTCCGGTTTTTAACCACGGGAGAACCATGTGACCGAGCCCGCCGAAAAAAACTACCCAATACATGTCCTTTTTGACTTCTACCTCCGATAAACACTGGCATCCCGTAGCCAGCTTGGTTGCAGTAAAACTCCTCATACATTTTGGGGTTTCGTCGGATGGGTACGTGTCTGACCATTTTTTCTATTCAAAATCAAACCGTCTGTGAGTTTGGAAGTGGAGTGTCAACACCGAAGCTCCGCTAGTGAATGGGATAGTCTTACCCTGGTCGTTAGTTAAAAGGATTTCCACCGCGTCAAACGAAAAACGGCTCAGGGGTACGTAGTGTGATTTGTCGTAAATCCTGAAAACCGAAGCGGTAGTTCTATCCAAAATAGGAACAATCCGTAACAAAGGGACAGCGGCATCTCCAACCGGTCTCGCCGCTACGAGATCGCAGTACACGTATACATTTTTCATGTCGCTATCCATTTGTACTTCAGTCTCTCCTCGTAGTATTGGGTCAATGTCTGTGGCGAGCGAGGTGGGAAAACCTAACATGTGTTTCAACGTCTCGCTAATTCTAACTTCAACCTCCGGATCATACAGATTCAAGGTGGCCTTATTATTGTTAAAATGGAATCTAACTCGGGGTTTTTCATCCACATCCGTGTCTAAAAGCAAACGATTCAACTCGTCGATCAACGTGTCGGGTGACGTGTATAGACCAGCGGGTAACGTGAGTAGTATAGACTCATCTTCTTTGTTGGGAAAGTAATGTATCCATACGTCATCCTCTAGCACGTTAAAATAACTTTTGGGAAATTGAATCTCAACCAAACCGACCTCGTAACGCGAAGTCAAGTCTATAGTCTGTGGCAATTTGACGAAAAAGTGACCGGCGTTATTGTTTGGGTATATTTTCATCGAGGCGTTGCTGGGTAAAGTCACGTAAAAACTCATCCTATCTTAGGGTTAGGTAACATGTAACCCAGACAACCGCTCATTAAAGCGATCTAAAACTTGCCGTCTGGTCCCTCTGCGTTGCTCCGACTCAGATTGAATAACGAGACCCCGATGACGACATATATAACGATCATCTGACAGATGAAAACGATCTCTAGTCGCGGGACTAGTTTCCCAAAAAAAGGCCATACCGAGGTTCTCGTGGTCTTGGGAGGGGGTGACCGCAAAACTGGGGTGCTCACTTCTTCTTCAATCTCCATCGGTTTCGATATCTCGCTAGTTGTTTGGCGGAAATCCAGCTGTTGAATGACGAGTTATAACCGAACAATTTGACTAAATACTCTTTAACACCCCTGACACCTCGCCGTTCTTCCAAAATGGACTCGATTCGATAAACTATCTTGTCACCGACTCGCTGTAGCTCTTCTTGGTAAAAAGAACCTTTCAGTTCCTTACCCGAATCATCTTTAAGGACGTACGTGACCGGTCTTGTTTGGTTTAGTCGGCTAACCGTAAACAGTTCTTCTGTCCACGCCGGCGTATAACCCTTTTTAAAAGTTTGTCTGGCTTGGGCGATCCGCACGCGATCACCAGCTTTAAAATAGACTTTTCTGCCGATAACGTCAGTGGGCGAATACAACGTATGCCACACCTCTTCTTGGTTGCTCGGGGCAAACTGCCTTTGTCTGTTTGAAAATGTATCGGTTTGCGACTGGTAAAAAATATTTTTACCGCTGCTACTAAAGCTTTCCCAGTCTTGTTTTTTAGAGGAACAGCCCAAGTGAATTTACTAAATACGTCAATACACGTTACTAGATAGGAAAACCCATCGTTGAATTTCTTTAAACCTCGCAAGTCAATTAAATCAGCCTGGAACTGTTGGTCGATACCGCCCGAGATGGTCACCCGTCGTTTAAATTTTCTGCGCACCGGTTTGTGTAAGGTGTAGGTATCCTGATGACCTAACCACTCTTCAATATTTTTACGAGTAAGTTTGGAACTACGTTGTAAGGCGCCGAAGTAATGTTGTTTTAAAATCTTATTCATTTCTTTGGCCATGTTTCCCACTTTGGCGTCTTTTTCCTTCTTCTGAGCGAATACGACGATGTTTCTCGCAATTTACTGGCAACCACCTTTTTTCGATTAGTGGGTGTGACTTGTTCGGGTTGGGACTGAAGGGTTTTGTCCACGACCTCGTCTTTAAGTAGAGTGGGTTGTTCGATGGGAGGTTTCGAGGTCGATTCGTTAAGTGGAGACTTAATATCCACGAGACCTAGGGGTACGTGACTGTACTGTTCTAGTCGAGTCAAATAACGCTGCAGTGTTTGCTGATATAGTCTAGCTTTGTCACCCAACGGCAGATCTTCTCGTTCCAAGACTAGCTGCATTTGAGTATCAAATTCTCCCAAGTTATCTCTCAGAGCATCAGGGAGTCTATAAGGTTTTTGAGTCTCTAACAAACGAGGATCCATCAAAATAATTTTCTTAGCCATCTACAAGAACACTCTTAGTACAGTTAGTATCGGTCCAAGGAGAGCACTTAAGAATCCTCCAGTTTGTAAAAATTGTTTTCGTCTTTTGAGCGACAATTTCTTCTTGGTAAGCGCACGCAGGGTGTTTTTGTAACGACGCATACGTCTCTTCTGAGGAGGTGTCAGTGTAACGTTACCTTTTAATACGTTGTGACAACATTCACAGAGTGTTCCTACCAGATCGGGTGACGCTGTTTTCATAACAGCCTTAATGACTGGTGGTTTGGCCGTCCCTAGAAACTTTAACATATCAGCATGTCTTTTTACCTTTTCTCCCATCTCGTTATTTCGGTACGTAGACAATGTGCTGTTCGTGTGGGAATATGCGGGTACGAAGTCGCAGAGTGTCGTGTGTTGCTTGACGAAGGTCGATTAGCAAAAAGCTGAGCCACAATTGGATGTGGTCCAGTGCGGATTCCGAGCAAACCGAAGTACTCAAGACCTAATCTTCACACTCAGACAGCTGAGTGAAAAGGCCCTTGAGTATAAGAGTGAGATCCATCTTTGTTTCATAGATCTGGAAAAGGCGTTTGACAGAGTCCCCTGGAGCAAACTTTGGGACTGTTTGGCAAGGAAGAATATTCCAGCACCTCTGATTCATGCTATACAGAGCTTCTACAAGTCTTGCAGAAATTATGTGAGGACAGCAAACCATAAGTCAGAAGAGTTCAGGACCACCACTGATGTAAGACAAGGTGATATCCTGTCACCTTATCTTTTCATACTCCTCATGGACGATGTCATCAAGGCATGTAAGGAGAGAACAAGAAAGTATTCAGTGGGGTACTGGAAGATGAGGCAGGTCTATATTTCGGAGCTGGCATTTGCTGATGATGTTGCCCTGATTGCTAAATCAGAGGCACATCTCCAATCCAACCTGCAAGTCTGGAAGGAAGAGCTGGAGAAGAGAGGGATGGTCATAAGCAGCTCTAAAACAAAATCCATGGTGATATCACGAGAAGAAAGAAAACATCAGATTAAGTTGGGAGAACAGGTCCTGGAGCAGGTCGACCACTTTAAATATCTCGGAGCTATTATAGACCGAAAGGGAGGCATCAAAGAAGAGTTGGCCACTCGAAAAGCAGTGGCTGGGAGACTTTTTCAGGCCATAAATCGTGGATTCCTCAGCAAGAAAGAGGTTGGTAAGAAAACGAAGATGGCTGTATACCGCTCCACCTATGTCCCAGTTTTGACATATGGATGCGAGACGTGGGCAATGACTACAACCCACAAAAGCCAGATCCAAACCTCAGAAATGAGGTATCTGAGAAAAGTGGTTGAAGTAACAAGAAGAGACATGGTCCGCAACCAGACGATCCATCAAGGCCTGAAATCCCATCCGCTGCAGACCCAAACAGAACAGTCCCAACTAAGATGGTTTGGCCATGTCTGCAGAATGGGAGAAGATCGGCTACCACGACAAGCATGGGAAACAAAGAGCCAGGGATCCAGACCTCCAGGACGACCCAGAGTTCGCTGGGAGGACAACATTAGACAATCTTTGAAGGACCGAGGACTAGAATGGAACCAGGCCAGGAAGAAGACAGCTGATAGAATGGTCTGGCGCTCTCTCTTCCAAACCTCTACACCTCACGGTAGAAGGGGAACGACTAAGTAAGTAAGTAAGTAAGTGACAACATTCACAGAGTGTTCCTACCAGATCGGGTGACGCTGTTTTCATAACAGTCTTGATGACGGGTGGTTTGGCCGTCCCTAGAAACTTTAACATATCAGCATGTCTTTTTACCTTTTCCCCCATCTCGTTATTTCGGTACGTAGACAATGTGCTGTTCGTGTGGGAATATGCGGGTACGAAGTCGCAGAGTGTCGGGTGTTGCTTAACGAAGGTCGATTAGCAAAAAGCCGTGTGGAGTCGACGTCGCGTCTTTAAAACTTTCTTGGACATAGGCAGTACGACCTGGGTACATCTGTTTGGCTAGATTAACAATCTGAGATCCATCGCGTGGGTTTTTGAAAAGTACTATATAATGAGAATTCAAGCTAATGGTTTTGTGTTCTTTGTTCTTGGCAAATAAATTTTGCACAATATATATTACGCTTACATTTTTATGATGACTCCCTTTTGTGAATAATTTTGTTACTCGCTCATCTGTCTCGCTCATCAAATCATCGATAACTACCAAACGTTTCTATCACCTGTCCACTGCTCAATATCGGGCAGTCCTTCAATAAACTGAACGCCAGGCATCAAATTGTATAGGGGTTGCCATTCCCCATAATACCATATAATTTCATCGGGGATAGGTGTCACCATATCTCGTATATGTTGTAAGAAACGCTGTACAAAAACAGTTTTACCACTACCGGTTAGCCCTGAAATCAACGATGTGAAAGGATGCACCCAGCGTGGGTCCATAGCTAACAATGATAACTTACACTTACAGACAGTTATTTTATATCTAAAACCCTACACAACGTGAGAACCCCTGTGTTTTCAACAACGTTTGAATCGTGCAAAAAAATAAAGTTCAAGAACGTGAGAATCACTGTGTTTTCAACAACGTGAGAATCGTGCTAAAAAAAATTCAAGAACGTGAGAATCACTGTGTTTTCAACAACGTGAGAGCCACTGCCCCATGTTAAAAATTCAACAACGTGAGATTCACTGTGTTTTCAACAATGTGAGAATCACCCTTAAAACATTCACACCCTTGGTGTAAAACAATATGAGAACCACCCGTTACTCACACACCTATTGGTGTAAACACAATGACTAACATTCACAACAAATAGTACCCGACTGTTTACCACTTTTAGTTATCAGATCATATTGCTTCTTTAAAGAGTGTTCTAATAAAGTGTTAAGTTATATACTTTCACACAGTTGTATTCCCCAACAATATATATATTTTACATACAACACTAACAGACAAATACTGGGATGAACAGTTATAACTTAAAGTTCTATTTTGTTCGAAAGTTTGCTCGTAAAAACTTGGCTTCAACGGGGACCAAATCAAACATGCGTGAACAGATGTGCGTAATTAAAGTTCTTGTCTTTGATGATGATGTCGATAATGTGTGGAGACATGAAACAATGCTGCGCGAGTTCTGAATATTTGGTTGCAGACAAGCACATCTGTACTATTTTCATTTTATAAAGGTGTATTTTACACTGTACAACCCAATGCCTAGAATCCGGCTTTTGGATGGGATCATGTGTCTAGACACGGGGACCGGTACAATGACATTCATGTGTCATTAGGTCTCTTGTGTGAGAACACAGAAGATCACTACGGTGACACATGTTGTCATTGGGTCTTCTTGTGTTGGGACATGTGGTCTTGACCAGGGCCGGGTTTGGGCGGGGATAATGCGACCTCATGCGAGGAAAAAATATGCGACCTCAAGCGAGGGAAAAAAAAAATTTTTTTTATAAAGGTCCTCTTTTGTTACAATGTGAAAAGTCATTTTCCGAACAGGGAATACTTAATTTTTAGCAACATGCGCACGTCTGTCATTGGATCTTTATGAATGAAATTGGCTTTGTTTGAATGTAAAAAATCTTTTTCTAAACGGGATCAAATTATGCGTATCCATCTGGCCGTATTTAAAGTTCCTGTAATGACAATGATTGATAGCGGGGGTTTCGGCGTGGAACAAAAGCGTTAGCTCTCGAGTTATCGAAGTTGCACATCTGTACAAAGATTTTTTATAAAAGAAATTGGCTTTGTTTAATTGTATTTTCCGAACAAAGACTAATTAATATTCAGCCACATCTGTGTCTAACGTATTTTTTCATGAGCACTTATCTTAATTAAATAACGAGGGAAATACTAAATTAGATTCTTTTCAAAAACGCTCTGAGTACGTCACGTGACTAACAAAACCCCACGTGAAGTTTTCGCCAGGAACAGCTTGTGTATTCACACGCGCGGATTTCTTTTGTCCCAAACCTTTTGGTATAACCAAGAATTGTTTTAGCCATGTCTCATTCATGGAACAACCCACGCCGAACACAGACCTCTGACACAATCGTTTTGAAAAATCACCCTTCTGAAAACCAAACATTGACTCTTACATGGTATGTATTATTTTTTTATTTGTTTGTTAAATATATGTTATTTCCCTATTTAACTAATATATAAAAGTGTCTGTTTTCGGAATTCGTGTTAACATAAATATCTCTGGGATTTTTTTTATTTGTTTGTTTTTGGTAGAGTGTTAAAATGTTACATGTCATTTTTTAAATTATAAAGTCGGTTTTGTGTCTTCGTTTCTCTTTCTACCCATTCTTACATGTCGTTTTAATATATGTGAATATGTGTTAGCTAAGAACATATTCTAAAAAAGTATGTTTGTTTGATCACTAGGACAAGTCTAAAAAAATATAACCAACAGTTTAAACCTTATCTGTGTTTCTCGCTTATTGTTAAGCAAGTGCTTTGTTCATTGTAGACATATAGTATGAGTCATCGATATTGCACCCCCACTTGTAATACTTTCTGAACTACAAACTAAACTCGTGCGAAATCAAATTATATTTGGGTTTTGAAAAATTCTCCGTGATACTTACAACTTGTAATACTTTCTGATAGACAAGTCAAAACTTGTAGAGACTAATAGTCTATTTCAATCAAACGTATGTTATTCGTTTTTATACATAAATAGTCGTCTGTATATTGTGTTAAAATAAATATCTCTATTTTTAGAAAATATATAAAGTATTAGTTGTCTGTTTTCGTTATTCGTGTGTTGTATTAAATATAAATATCTGTCTCTATTTAAAAAAAATATGGTTGTGTGTTTGTCTTTTCGCTAGGTAGTGTTGTTAAATGTTAAGCTTTTTCAAAATTATTGTGTTATGTGTCTAGACTAACAGGTATTTTAATAATAATGATAGTTGTTTGTTAAGATGTTAAACCGGTTTATTTGTTATGTGCTAGGTAAAGTCTAAGTTCTGAAAAATTGTTTTAGTTTAAAACTTATCCGCGTTTCTCGCCTATTGTTAAGCAAGTGCTTTGTTCATTGTATACATATAGTATGAGTCATCATCGATATTACACCACCACTTGTAATTAAGCCTGTTTATAATGAAGAGTAGTCGTGTGTACACCTGTCTTTCTATAAGACTGGTCTTTCTCTCTATCTCTCTCTCTTTTTTTTCTCTTTCTCTCTCTCTCTCTCTCTCTCTCCTTTCTCTCTCTGTATCTCTTTATTTCTCTCTCTCTCTCTCTCTCTCTCTCTCTCTATCAGCTTGTCTGTGTTTTATTTAACTGCTTGTTACATATATGTTGTTATATATTAATTTTATGTGTGAATAACTTCTTTTTGATCCTCTATTCAACAGATGGAGTCAGTTCAAAGCAAGAGCTGTGGCTAGGTCTGTTCGATCTGCAATCGCTCTTTTAGTCTTGAACGTAATCTAAATCGGCATATCTCCTCGGTCCACGCAAAGCAGAGATACTTCTGTCGTGTCTATCCTCAAAACTTTACCAGCCCTGATACCCTCCAACACCATATAGAAAGTGAGCATGGCATTGTCGTATCACGTATAGACACCCCAGTGGGGGCCACTACACAAGCAGACACAATGGTACAAAACACAGCAGCGGGGAAAAACATGTGTGCCCGATGTGGGAAAACGTTCAATCGTCGTGACAATTATTCACGACACCTCAAAACCGCCCATTCTATGCCTCTTTTTTCTTGTGACATTTGTGGAAAAACCTTTACACGTACTGATAGTTTACGTGTCCACATAAATCAAAAACACCCCACCCCTACACAGAGTCCATAACAGAAGCCAACAACCTCAGCTATAATACAGAATCCAGTAGCAACAACTTCCACACTTCCTGCAGCGCACCAACCACCATCACAGAAGACAGCACCTGTACCACCAGCGCACCAATCATCATCATCTGCTGCAGCATCTACCACAGCAGCAACTTCCACACTACCTTCAGGACCCTATTCAACAATTCACCCCTCTACACCCACACCCATCCCATCGTCCTCTTTAAATAAAGGCCAGATTAACCCACTCAAACGAACAATGATAAGTACCCACCAAACCCATATCAAGAGACCTCGCTTGTCCTCTGAAGAGACTCGTTAGATGCTCTACCAGCTGATATTAAACAGAAATATATTGACAACTGGCAAGCCATAAAAACACAATCAAGACAACACAAATACCTGTCTATTTTTACATTTTTCACAATAACCAAAGAACTGAATGGCTCTCTCTTTTGCTCCCTGTATTTGCACAACAGACAAAAAGATTCAAAATTAACTACAGTTTTCATTCCATTTTGCGCCACAGAGAAACACGCGACCTTCGTTTCTTTCATGCGTCTCACAATAATGCTAGTGTCTTAGAACAGCCTCACTTAGTCAACAACATTACAGATTTCAAATCTTTTGTCTCACAATTACACGACAGCGACATTATCACACACGCCCAGTTAAACAGACCAAACACGAAATATTTTGTTGAAGCAATTCCAGCTACTTCTTTCTATATCTAACATCTTCAAGACTTTCCAATCGGCTGCTTATTACAAGAAATTCCCGCCTTCATCACCAAAAATAAACACATCAACACATTACACACGATTCAAACTCCAAGCCTTACAGTGATAACTTTTGCTATTTTAGGTGTTTAGCCGTTTTTAGGGGTGGTGCCGTTACAGATGTTAGAAAACCCACGCGCCGACTCGTCGAACAGTGGCAAACACACAGGGACTAATGTCCCTCATCGATTTTCCCGGGGTTAGTTTAATTGATATTCCAGCCTTAGAAAAATGTTTTAATATAAATATTGACGTTTTCGAGTTTGACGACGCGGAAAACCTGACCCCCAAACTTAGAGGTAGTGATAGTTTTCCAGATACGTTGCGTCTTTTAATATTAAAAAACCATTTCATGTATATTGCAGATATTGATAGGGCGAGTCATTCTTTTTCGTGTCACAAATGCGGTAAATTATGGACGATTTTTAAGTTTATGGCGCGCCATGAAAAGACCTGTGCCGGCTCTAAGAAAAAGGAAATTTTTAAAGGCGGTGTCTATACCCCACTAGAGACCATCTGGGAAGCGCACAATGAGCTGGGAATAGATGTAGATACCAAATTCGTCTTTCCCTACCGGGCCACGCTCGATTACGAATGTTTTTTGGATAACACGGTAGTGCCCAGTGGTAACGCCACTACATACACAGCCAAACACGTCCCCCTGTCTTGCTCGGTGGCTTCTAACGTCCCCGGTTTTGAAGCCCCCGTGTGTTTTATCACAACGGGTGATCCACAAGACTTGGTGAATAGGATGGGTGATTATCTGATCAAAAATTCCGAGGCCTCTTACGAGATTCTGCGTGCGTATTTTGACGACGTATTCACACAACTCGAGGCTTTAGAGAAGGTCGGTAATTCAGAAGGGCTCCTTGACAGACTCGATAATTATTTACAGGAACTACCCGTGTTAGGGTTAAATTCTGGCAAGTATGTTGTCAACGTGATCAAACCCTATCTAATCAAATATTTCATGCGTGAAGACTTTAAATTTTTAGTCAAGCGAAATAATAATTTTATGTGTATTGCCACTCTCGAGTTAAAGTTTTTAGATATAATCAATTACTTAGCCCCCGGTTTTAGTTATAGCAAGTATCTCGCGGCGTATAACGTTAAAGAAACTAAAGGATATTTTTGTTACGAGTATATAACAGATTTAGCAAAATTAGACGAAACGGCGTTACCACCCCTCTCGGCATTTTTTTCCGCCCTTAAAAACACTAACATTTCCGTCAACGAGTACGCCGAATGTCAGAAGGTGTGGGGCGATAACCACATGACCACGTTGCGTGACTTTCTCACATGGTACAATAACAAAGACGTGGTCCCCTTCCTACTGGCGTTAGAACAACAAGTTTGTTTTTACGCGGCCCTAGGCGTAGATATTTTCAAAGATGCGATTTCCGTGCCCGGTGTCACGTTAAAATATCTCTTCAAAACCCTCCCGTCCAACGTCTCTTTCTCGTTATGCTGCAAGCGGGAGGCAGATTTGCACCACACGTTGTGCCAAAACATAGTCGGGGGACCTTCCATTATATTTCATAGGCTCCACAAACAAGGCAAAACGTACATTAGAGGTGGCAAAATGGTGCGATGCATTAAAGGTTTTGATGCCGACGCCCTTTATTTGTGGGCGCTAATGCAGAAAATGCCCACTGACTTTCCCGTTAGACGACACAGGGAGGATGGTTTCAAGCACCACAAACTCCATAAATATACCGTGCAGTGCCGCGACTGGTTGAGTTGGGTCTCGCACAAAAATAAGGTGACCTTAAAAACCCAGTTTAACGGTCGTGAGATGTCGTTAGGTTATAGGTACATTAGGGTAGACGGTTGGGACAAATACTCTCGTACCGCCTACCAGTTCCACGACTGTCTTTTCCATGGCCACACTGACTGCCCACTAACCACCGGTCGTGACGTTAACCCAGTCAACAAAAAACGTTTGGCTGAATTGTACGCAAAGATGCTGGAAATTGGTTATTATTTGAAGAACGAGTGCGACGTCAAATTAGTAGAAATGTGGGAATGCGAGTGGCAGGAGTTAAAGAAAACCGAGCCATCAATCGGTCGCTTTCTGCACGCCACCTTCCCGACCGTGAAACCCTCGTACACCAAATGCCGGTACCCATTAACAGAAGACATTATTCTCGCCTCTGTGTTAGACGAGACCTTGTTTGGCCTAGTCGAGTGTGACATTCATGTCCCCGACTCCCTAAAAGAACATTTCTCGGAAATGACGCCCATTTTCAAAAACAGTGACGTCACGAGAGATGATATTGGGTCTTTCATGCGGAAATACGCCGAAAAACACAAGCTCCTGACTACCCCCAGGAGAACGTTGATCGGGAGTTATGTGAGCAAAAATATTCTGTTGGCAACACCTTTGCTTCGATGGTACCTGACCAAAGGTTTAAAAGTCACCTGTATTTACCAGGTGATTGAATATGCACCTGTGACGTGTTTTAAACAGTTTGGGGACACTGTTTCAAACGTGCGTCGACAAGGTGATACAGATCCTGCCTACGCCATAACTAGCGAGACCATGAAACTGTTGGGTAACGCCGCCTATGGTAAAACGTTGACCAATAAGGCGAAGCACATAGATGTCTCGTACACGACGGGAGAGGATACGTCTGATCTAATAAACTCCCAACGATTTAGGAAAATGACGTTAGTGACGGACGAAATTTTTGAAGTAGAAAGACTTAAACAGACAATTAGTTGGGACCTGCCCGTGCAGATAGGTTTTTTCGTGTATCAGTACGCTAAATTGAGAATGTTAGAGTTTTACTATGACTGTTTAGATAAATTTATAGATAGGTCAGACGATCAGTTGTGTGAGACAGACACCGACAGTCTTTACTTGGCCCTTAGTTCAGACAACCTAGCGGCCATTGTTAAGCCCGCTATGCGACGCGAATTTTATAGGTCCTACCACCAGTGGTTCCCCGCCGAAGTATGCCCCGAACATAGACCCGTTTTCGTCGCTACCGAGGGTAAAACGCGCGCCATTTGTCAGAAATGCCGCGAACAAATATTATTCGACAAACGGACACCGGGCCTTTTTAAATTAGAATACGAAGGCAGCGGGATGATTTCGCTGTGCAGCAAGACTTATCACTGTTTTGGGGACTACGACAAAACAACCACAAAAGGACTGAGCAAACACCACAACAAAATCGACAAAAATACATTCTTAGAAGTACTCAACACACAACAAGCACAGGGCGGGAAAAATATCGGGTTCCGAGCACACAAATCCTCCATCTACACATACGAACAACACCGCAACGCCCTGTCTTACTTTTACATCAAACGACAGGTACATCCCGACAACGTCACCACATCACCCCTCAACATCTAAACTCTCTCTCTCTCTTCCACTATGTACACACTTTCTTCTTCTTCTTCCATCCTTAGCCACCAACCGGCAAAGCAGTATGTGGCCAGTGCGCCTAGTGGCGTCTTAGGGCAACAACAAATTGATCAATCTATCGCTGTTTCCACCACGCCTAGTGGCGTCTTTGTGGAACAGAAACAGACCAAACAATCTATCGTTGTTTCCGTAATCAGATTGGTTGGCAAGCAGGTGATCAGCCCACTGTGCAAAGTTTTTACGGGATGGGGTAAACAGCCCCATGCCCAACCCTCCTTAGTCGCTTTTTACGACATGCGTGGTAGGGTGCAGTGTTACTATTCTTTGCTCCCCTTTCGGGCCCCGGCAACACACGGGTGTATGTACACATACAGGTACCTAAATGTATACACAATACGCACCTCTATTTCTCTGTACACAACCACACCCATGAGTCATCACCCCAATACAATAACACCCTACCCAAATACTATCTCTAACACACCAAAACCCATACATAAACCCGCTACCCAAAATCTCTCTTCCACAATACACATACAAAAACCACCTACATACAGATACCTAGACATATACAGCACATATACTCTCTGTCCTATCTTTTACGACGTGACGACACCCCGCAAAGGCTGGTCTGCACCTGTACCCCTGTGATATTATATTTTATTTCTTACACTCTGTGATAATGTTACCATATACACACTATCTTTCCAATATAAATATGTATATAACAAAGTACTGTACATATGTGATCCTATGTGTTATTTGTCAATTGTACAATATATGTTCATGTAATGTTAAAAAATACTATATATATATATATATATATATGTGCTCCTATATTTTTGTTATCGTATATGCTCCTATATGTTTTGTTACTACAAAACAGTATTGAATATAAATCAAACTATATTAACTAAAATTCATTTTTGTTACCTATATATATAACTGTTCGTATAACTGTTGTAAAATATATATGTCTAAATATCCTACAACTGTTTATCTTCCTATTATCTAAATATATCGTCTTCCTATTGTCTAAATATATTGTCTAAATATATCGTCTAACTGTTGTCCTGTATGTCTTCTTGTTGTATGTCTAAATATATATGTATATAAATATTGTATAACTAACGTCTCAATAAATATCGTCATCTTGTTATCTAAAAGTCTTCCTATTGTCTAAATATATCGTCTTCTTGTTATCTCAATAAATATTGTCTTCTTGTTATCTAAATATATCGTCTTCCTATTGTCTAAATATATCCCGTTCCTATTGTCTAAATATATCGTCTTCTTGTTATCTAAATATATCTTCCTATTATCTAAATATATCTCTATATAAACGGCATGCTCCTCCTGCCGCTCCTCCAGATTTTCCTTATATAAAACTCATCCCGCCATCGACTCCTCCATAGCTCCTCCATCGCTCCTCCAGAATACTAACCGTTTTGGACATTGTATACTACTACCAAATTCTTTGAACAATCAAGAAATGTAGAGTTACATTCGGAACTACTGCTAATTGCTCATTTTTGTGTGCTGTTTCAAGAAATAATGTTAATATTGAGAGGTTTCTTTTCTTTCATAGAAAGTCAGTGGGCAAAGGACAAAACAAATTCACTGTTGAATGTATAAAAGGAATATTACAAGTTCAGTACAATTATAAGAATGTTACATGTACAGACTTCCATGAGTATTTAGCTGGAGTGAAAAGTACAACGTTAAAGACTGAATATTTAATGATGATGAAACAATAATGCTTGATGGAAAATTATTAAAACATGCATTTTTTTAAAACTTAACAGAAAAAAATTTCGTTGAAGTATTTCTATATTTTTTTATCATGATTCTTTACATATATATATTAAATTAGTGAAATTAACGTGTGCTCCTTTGTATCCCCTTTTTCTTTAAAAGGTCCTCCTTTGTCATTTTTGTCAAAAATCAGAAAATGTCCTCTTTTAACAAAAAGATACTTTGGTCACCCTAACCAAGATCAACTTTCGGTTTTCACGGTAGTCCAAAGTAGCCTAAAACGTCTAAGGTAAGCCTAAGGCGTCCAGACGTAGCCCAAAATTAAAAATCTAAGTGTATCTAGGTTTTTTTTTTTGTAAGGTACAATCTAGATTTTGTTTTTCAACATTCAAGGTGGCAACACTGTTGATAAACATTGTGTATTTCTCTAACAGAAGAGTATTCCGATTGTGTGTTACAACTGACTGTTGTGTATTTTACCAACTTGCATTAGCTCCAGAGGTAATTGACAATCATGTTTTATAAATCTTTCATTCGAGGCAAAAGAGATTATGGAAGCATAGTATATGACTCTGCAGCACATAGTCACAAGATTAAATTTGGGTAAATGGGAAGAATAATTTCCCACTCTCCGCCATTTTCCCCAAACGTTAGGCTATTCACGAGGACAAGTGAGCGTATCACTTCGACACAATGTAAAACACCCACGATTAAACTAAACAAATTTCAACTAAAATGAACGAAACATATACATGTACACATCATATAGGTTACAATTATGATACACAGCGCCTCAAATTTCTAATTCCGTAATAAATCATGCTCACGAAATTTATGTTAGGCTATGTGCAAAGACACCGCACTACATGCAAACACACCTAACGGAGTCACAATATGGCAGCGTGCGGGAAATCATTCTTCCCTTTGGTCAAAGTAGAATAGAATTCAGCACCAAGCATTATGTACAGTTACAGATGCAATCAGATCAACATCGAGGGGTGCTCTGGAGATGGACTTAGGAGTCCTCCCTTTGGAACTTTGGAGAAAAGAACTAAGACTAAATTATGTTAGACAAGACTCATCCAGCTTTTCCACATTTGCTAGATATCAATTAACAACTCAGAAGAGGTTCATGAATACCAATAGATACCCAACAGGTTGGAAATGTATGGAGGAACAAGTACACTCGGATGCCCTAAATGTATCAATTAATAACATTAGTATATACAAGCCGGTGGTACGTACCTGTCAACCTCCAGAGACAAAAAGCTGTGCGCCGGACCAAAAATAAAACACCCAAAAAACCTTACACAAAAAAATGTATTAAAAAATTATACACGATACAGTTTTAAAATGAGAAATGACATACGAATTAATGACCATTTGAAATAGTGCGACATAAAACATAGCCTACTAATAAAGCCTCATGCTGTTCTTTATTTGTATTAGAAATGCTGTCAGTGAAAATAATTTAAAATGTATGTTATATCCCTTAAAGTTATCACATCAGTCATAACATGGTGATGTTTTTGTTAGTTTTGTAAAATGCACCAGAAAATCAATAACTTTATAACAAGTGATCATCTTTATAACAGATGTCAGATTATAACTATAACTTTGGTGATGATATGCACAAAACACTGTCATGCTTAAAAGCAAACATTTCCTTGTAGTTGTAAATTGATGTGCTCTGAGAATGCACAGCCCTACCATAATTTCAATAAAAAAAAAATGGTATTTATTATGCAAGTTTCTAAATTAAGGAATTAATTCCTTGGATAACGTACTGTGGCTACAACCATGAATGCTGACCCTATCTATGAGTTTAAGCTCAACCATTATTTGACGAATGAATTATTTCAATAAGCCTAATAATCTTAAGAGGGATAAAACCTATTGTTAAAAGTTCACACAAAAAAGGTAATAGATCTCTGGTTTTATTGACAAAAAAAAGAAATAGACAAAAAAATAAAGCAACGAACGTCAACCGCCAATATAAAGTACTGTATGGATCTATGGTTGAAATGAAGGATCGTAGGCCAGTTGTTTGATACAGTCTTAAAACAGAATTTAGAGATGCAGTAAAACGGGATAAGGCTAAGGTGTAGGAATTGTAATCTTAACCCTATTGACATCGCCGACCTATGTGTATGACATCTAAGAACACGAACCACTTTCCCTCATTTTATCCAGATTGACCCTAGAAATAGAAAAGCTTAGGCCTACGCAAACAATGTTTTTTCTAGTTATGTACATAAAATATTATTTTATCGGAAATGTATAAAAGGGAAAGATATAACTGGAAAGGTTAAGAGAGTGATACAAAATGCAACAAAGCAATACAACAGTGTTGCGTGTGAAATTCTCGCAACATCGTTTTATGTACAATATATATTTTGTAATGAAAGGGAAATAATCATGTGAAATTTATAGTCACTTTTCATGGTAAGCAGTTGTCTTCTCGCGTTGGCGTCGATGATTGTTAGATTTGTTAGGCGTTCTTGAATTGTGTCTGTTAAATCACGCTTTTGTTGTATTTGTTAAATGCCGTGAATGTCCACCAGTTGATAAATGTAGATGTTGGGACTGGTGTAGTAAAGTGTAACGATTGTCAACTCATTAAACCCAGCACAGTTTTGGTCATACAGGTCATCTTGTCCTGGAACGTGATGAGGCTCCGACAAGAATGTGAGTGTAGACAATGAGTGGGTATATGAATGTCAGAACGCGAATGGTAGAATGATTCGATAGAGTTGACAGGTTGGTAGTACATCACTCATACTCACACTGTTCGAATTCAAGAAGTACTGGAACTACGGTGGTCTTTTTATAACATTTAATGAGACGCACACTTGGACAGTACGTGTATGGTTACAGGAACAAATGTCGACATACACAGCATAATGTTGGTCACAGGAATATCATCTTAAGTTAGCATTCATGCTTGGCAAATATCATAATGGAGCATTCGTAAATAAGCATTCAGAGTTCCATCATGTAAATCATCTGGCTTTACTGACTGGGCACGTCAGTCCATAACCAATATATAGGAAGGCTCCTAGACTTAACCTCGTCTAGCGAATATCCCTTCACGTAAAGTTCAATATATATTTTTTCATAAAGATATAGGAATCCCAGACATGGGTTCTCACATGTAGCAGTGATCTCTTGGTTCATCGAGCGATAGTACAGGCATCCCTTTTTCTCACTCGATAAATACAAAGTATATGGATTTCAACATGGCTGTGCTTCTCTCGTGAGCTTCACTCACTATTGGATACAGACCAAAATTGGTCATTCGTTAAATGTCCTCATTTCTTCATAGCTTCTATCATAGAGGTAATTGAATAATATCATATAATCTAGTGCTGATACATAGGAATGTCATCTTCCTTTGAATAAATATTCTTTTCAAAAGTACCACTGTGCATCTGCTTATCGACAACGATGGCGAAGCCCAAGTTCATAATAAATTGTGGTTTTACCTTTCTATGCGAAATATAACTTTGCCATTCCTTGGCAACAGAGAATAAACACTGGGGTAAAGTACATACAACATGTCTAAATGACTATCACTTTTCCCCATTTACTTATAGATCACTTTTCGGCGATAAAGCCGGCTACAACAAAATTCGACATCCCGACAGGATGACAGCCATGAATCACACCCCCTGCTAGCGATACTTCCGCTGCATAGCCTTTGACCTTTTCTAGCGACAACCAACATAGTTCGACTTAGAAATGTAAAGATATCCATATATAAGACAGACTCGTCCTACTCATACAAACACTACGTATAAATTCAGGCCATAGATATACTGAAGCAAGAACAATCTATTCCTACCCAGCCAAAGAATAACTCGCAGTAGGCCTAGATCCGTCCGCGGAGTCCGATCGAAGATGACGGAACTCCTTTCAAGGGAAGTAACTCAAAAATGACTTCTCCTTAAGCACTTAAAAAAGGAAATACTTTGTTTACAAAATATTTGCGAACATAATAAGTGTATAAATGTATTATATTGCAAGATAGTAAAGATTGCACTTTACAGTCTTACCACACCTCCCGGGAAAAAAAAAAAAAATTTTTTTTTTTTTTAAAATACATCTAGGAGCAACGTAGAATAGGCTCACAACGCAAGAATACTGCGCAGATGAAAATATCAGGAATAACTATAATTCCTAATATGACCGGTGAGAATATATCTCAAAATCTGAGAGAAATTGTTTCTCTACGAATAAATGTTTCCAGGAAGGTGTGATCTACGTATAATACAATTCTGGTAATTATACAATGCATACCAAAAATTCACACTATAATCTTAAATTTATGATTTATGAAGAAACAATCATCAAAGAACAGCGGTGAATAAACATCAATAAACCGCTAAGTAGCGATACCATCATTCTATTATTAAATTACAAATGTGTATCTTAGTAAAGAAACAAAAAATAACTGTTGTAAAGTTATACATATTAAAAAGATCCAATATTTAACAGTTAAGTGGCATCATGTGGGCATCTGGACAGAATGTCCGCCATCACATTTTCTGAACCACGGATAGCTCGTACCGAGAAATGAAAAGGTTGAAGAGCGATTGCGTATCGAGTTGATCTCGAGCTCTTCAAGTTCTTACTTTGGATAGCCGTAAGAGCTTTTTGGTCAGTTTCCACTACGAAATGCGCGCCCAGAAGGAATCTTTGGAGTTTGAGAATTGACCAAACCATTGCCAATAATTCACGGTCTAAAACCGAGTAATTCCTTTCTGCAGCATTAAGTTTTCTGGATATATACATTACAGGATGCAGAGTTCCAGAGTACTCTTGCATTAGTGCCGCTCCAATCCCAGTGGATGAAGCGTCACTACGAAGAACAAATGTCTTATCTGTTGTAGGTAACACTAAAATAGGTGGTGATGAAAACATAGTTTTGATCTTCTCTAGTGAAGATTGGCATTCATGAGACCAGTGAACCATGTTAGGCGACCCTTTCTTTAATAGTGTAGAGAGAGGTGCCATGATAGAGGACAGATTCGGAATGAAACGTCCATAAAATTGTATGAGACCTAAAAGACTTCGCACTTGCTTTTTAGTCCTAGGGATAGAGATGTTAAGTATCTTAGTGATATTATGGTCTTCTGTCTTCAAGAAACCGTGACCTACTCGATGGCCTAAGAAAGCAATTTCGCTAAAGCCAATACAAGCTTTAGATGGTTTTGCTGTCAGGTTATACTCACGCAGAGTTGATAATAATTCAACTAACCCTGAATAGTGATCTTCCCAAGTATCGCTGAAAAGACAGATGTCGTCTAGATAAGCAATGACATCTGACCGATACGATAGGATTCGACGCATCATGCGTACAAATGTAGCTGGTGCGTTCATAAGGCCGAAAGGCATAAAATTCCATTGGAAAAGGCCTCTGGGAGTAGAGAAAGCGGTAAGAGGTTTGGCGCGTTCGGATAATGGAACTTGCCAATATCCTTTAGACAAATCAAGTTTAGTGAAAAAATGCGATTTAGAAAGACGAGTAAGTAGCTCTTCTAGTAAAGGCATAGGTTCAGCATCGAACTTCGTAACTTGATTCAATTTGCGATAGTCAACGCAAAGACGTATGTTATTGTCTTTTTTTCGAACAATAACCATCGGCGAAGAATATGCAGAAGTGGATGGTTCGATTATTTGTAAATCTATCATTTCATCCAACTCCTTTTCAACCTGTGTTTGGAAATGTATAGGGATAGGATAAGGTCTAACCCTAATTGGAGTATGTTCAGTTAGAACAATGTCATGCTCAATGACATGAGTTTGTCCAGGGATGTCAGTGAGGACATCCTGAAATGTTTGTAACATAGACGAAACTTGTCGCCGTTCTCCTAGAGACAAATCAGGAGAAACAGTAACGTCTTTCCATGATTCACTAGAATGAAGTGGGATCATTGGAAGCGGAAGATTAACATCCGAAAAACTTGTTTCCTCATCCTGTATTACAGACAGTGATGAGTAATGACCATGTTTGACATGAGAATCGTCCGTTGCCTGGAAAATAGGCTGTAGATAGTCAGGACGTTCATGGAACTCCGTAAGCATATTGATGTGGAAGGTTTTATGCTTCCCGTTAATATCGACGATGTAGTCAACATCTGAAATTTTCGATATTATATCGTACGGACCTTTCCAACTAATAAGGAGTCTATTTTCACGACAAGGTAGCAAAACAAATGCTTTGTCACCAGGACAAAGTTGTCGTAAATTTCTCTTCTTATTAGCAAATTGTCTTGCCTTTTGCTTAGCAAATTCCGAAGAGGACGTTGCCAATTTGCATGCTTCGATAATCTTTTGTCTCAGCGCGATGACATACTCGTAAGAAGATTTTGTGTCATCGTCAATATTGTCAGCTGTTATAAGATCATGCAGCAAAGACATTGGGCCGCGCGGTCGCGCGCCAAAGACAAGTTCAAAGGGCGAAAACCCTGTATGTTCATTGGGGACCTCTCTGTACGCGAAGAGGGCCGCGGGTAAAACCCTATCCCAATCTTGAGGATGATCCTCAGTTATCTTCCCTAATAAGTTCTTAAGTGTTCTATTTAGTCGCTCGACCATCCCATTGGACATAGGATGATAGATGCTACTCAAAGATCTCTCTATCTGTAGAGTAGACATTACTTGAGACATGGTATCCGATATCAGTTGGGTGCCATGATCTGATAATATTTCTCCGGGGAATCCCAGCCGAGAAAATATAAGCCAAAGAGCATCTGCAATGTCAGCGGTAGTAATGCTCTTTAGAGGGATAGCCTCTGGCCAACGTGTGCACATGTCTACACACGTTAAGATAAACTGATGTCCTCTAGCAGATTTGATCTTGAATGGACCAATGATGTCTATCGCCATTTTCTGGAATGGACGAATAGGAATATCTGCAGCCTGAATAGGCGCAGCATGACGAGGACCTTTGGATTTGACTTCTTGACATACTTTACAGGATCGACAATAGATCCGTATGTCCTTGTTCACAAAAGGCCAAAAGAAAGCCGCAAGAACTCTTGACTTTGTACGGGAAAAACCCATGTGACCAGCACACTGAGAGTCGTGTGCATGTTGTAAGATCTTAACTCTCAAATTCTTGGGTACAAGAATCTGAGAATGACTTGACTTAGTGGAGTCTTGCACCATACGTACAAGTACGCCATTCTTCATTGTAATCCAAGATTTACAATTTGAATCTTTATTCGGATCACCTTTCGTTACAAGAGTGAAGAATTTCTTAAGAGTCGGATCTTCTTCTTGTTGTTTTATAAAGGAGTCACGAGAAATTACCAAGGGATCATCTTGGTTATGCACTTCATTATCTTCAACAGATGAAGTTTCAGGCATATTGAGAGCTTGAGCTCTAGTGACTACCGCATTAGCAGATTGCATATTTTGATTTTCCCAAACGGAAATTTGCTCCGGAGTGCATTCTTTGACTCCGTGAATGCGACCGATGATAAGATCAGCGATCGGATTCGGTAAAAGACATGCGTGTACATCTCCTGTGAAGAAAGGAGTAGCAATCCTAATGATAGCGGTAGAGTATTTCTCTATGGTGCCGCCAAATGTTACGCATTTGACTACTTTGCCTGTAGAATGAGAAGGATCTATGAGTGACTGCCTAACCCCAATAGTTGTGCATCCAGAATCAAAAAGTACTGAGACTGGATTGTCATTTACTAAACCTTTGTGTAAGACAAGAGAACCTCTCCCATCATGCGCGATTGACGCAGGAAGAGCGGGAAGAGGATGACCACAGCTTAAAGTAGACACTGTGGTTGGCTCAAATAATGTTTTGCATTGGGGGCACTGAGATGCTCTTCCAAAATCAAAAGCGGCACATGCCATATTATTAGAGTCATCATTATCTTTATTTTGTTTATAGGCTTCGTGGGACTCTTGCTGTGCAGAGTTCGCCTGGTAATGAGCTTTATGTTTTTTGAATTGTGCTCTACCTCTGTTATTATTGCCTCTGTACTTATCATTGTTATATTCATTATAATGAGTATCTCGGTAATTATGATCTTGTTGTCTCCATGAAGGAAAACTTGGATAGTTTCTAGAATGACTTCCTTTGCGAAAGTTCCTGTAATTATGACCACCCCTGAATCGAGGGCTGTCAGCTCTTCTCCAGGTATTCGAAGAAGAACCTTGAAATGATTGGTTACCTTGGTTCTGATAACTGTAATAGTTACCTTTTTTATTAAACCTATTTTGAGGTCCTTGGAATTTGTGAGAGTGATTAGGGTTGTATGGTGTTGCAGAAGCAACTGGCATACCTTCTTTAACCTTACTGTTGCTAATAGCTACGTCCGGATGTGCAGTGACGTATTGGGTACAATACTGTTCCATTTCTTTTAGAGACTTAGGTTTACGCTCATGTAAGAATTCGAGGAAAGGTTTATTTATACTTGACATAATCTTGTCTCTGAGTATCAAGTCCATAAGGGCTTCATAAGTCTTTTCTGTTTTGGATAGCTCAATCCAACGATCAAATGTAAGACGTGTCCTTGCAATGAATTCTGAGAATTCTACACCTGCCTCAGGCACCATTGTCTTAAACAACTTCCTATAACCCTCTTCAGACAACTGATACTTCTTTAATAAGGCTGCCCTAATAACATCATAGTTATCTTTGTCAGCCTCTTCAACCAAACTTAAACTAGTCAGAGAATCACCTTTCAGATTTTCTGATAACTGGTTAGCATATTGTGATTTGTCCACATTATGGGCTCGACAAGAGCGTTCAAATCTATTTAGCCAGAATGTTATGTCATCACTGGAAGGGTTGAACGCTGGTACCTTGACCTTGTAAGTAAAGGGTTTACCATTACCACCAGATGCTTGATTACCATCACTTATGTTTGTTAACTTTAACTTTTCTAACTCAAATGCTAAAAGTTCTTTTTGGTGTTCATGTTCTCTTATTGCTTTTTTCTCTTGAGCTTCAGCTTCTCTTTGTAATCTTTTCTCTTCTGCAGCAGCTTCATCTTTTCTTTTCTCTTTTTCCATTTCCATCTGGAATCTTTTTTCATCAGTCTGTATCTGCAATTTCTTTTGCTCATCCTCTCTTTGTAATTTTTTTTCCTCAGCTTCTAATCTTTTCTCCTCAATCAATGCTTTTTTTTTCTTCAGCAGCTAATGCTTTGTCATATTGAGCAACTGCCCATTCTTCTAATTGCTGACCAGTCTTATCAAGAGCCTTGCCTTGTGTGATAAAATAATCTAATGTAGACATCTTGTCTAATAAGATCAGTAATTTGCAAAAGTAAATAAATTCACTTTCTTAGTCTTAATCAAAGACCTTGTATGATAACTTTTTAACCTGTGGAAAATAGTACTTAACTATCCCAATCACTGTGGGAAACAAGCCTTACAAAGGTCTTGTATAAATCCTTATATAATAACAGCTATAAGTTGCTGGTTCACTTTATAATATAAGTGCAGTGCACCAGAAATAGTGTTTTATATCATCAACTGTGTACCTTTAGTAATAGCAATTAACTATCAGTTGATTCTTGTACATCAATTTATATGATCAACTATATTTTAAATAGTGTATGTCGATCAGGCACAAAACAAAACAGTTATACAGAAGAACATGAAAACATTTGCGGAAATGAAATAGATCAAATGGGAAAAACAATAAAAGATAAACCGCAAGAGGATAACAAATACAAATAACGCCACAGTATATAAATATAAATTGAGAATAGAACTGAAAGATAGAATAGGGTAGACCAACAAATTACAAACAAATCAAAACAAACTAAAGAACAGAGGAATATTACAAAAACAACAATGAGTACAGTCTTCACAGCTAACACTAATAGCAACAGCTGTCGCAGCAAATTTTCAATCAAGAAAATTGCACCTATAGAAACGCACACATCAGACCCTCTATTACGTGGGATACTCTGTTGTGTGACACCGCCCAACCAAAACAACAACCCGCTGGATACAAACAAATATCACATATAAATATTTAAACATAAATACATAAATGCATAAATAGTATGGCAATATGATGTAAATAGAGTGTTGCAGAAAGAATGTGTTGTAAAGAAGGCTCAGTTACACCGCCTAATAGTACAGTACTGTGGTACTTTATTAAACAAATACTTCTGGTCTAATTATTTTAAATTCAACACAGAAATAGAAGCTCCATCGTTGATGTGAATGATAACAATCGATGTAGGACTTCTCAGTTCAATAACATTTCCTTTCGCAAACACTGTCAAATATTCTCCAGCCCTGATGTGTAATGTTCTATGTTTCAACCAAGCTTGCTGTGTAACACTGTCAGTTGTATGGCAAATGTCCAACGAACCAAATGTCAACAAACGCTGACCTAGTTACTGCATACTCTCGACAGGACAGGTCACGCTGACATCACTGTAGAGTTGTACTGTTGATGTATTTGTGTGTCGTAACAGACCCCAAGGAACGTCTGGTCTCAGTAGTTTACTTCTCAATATGGTCACTGTGCAGGTTGACCCAGGAAGCTGGCACACCAGTTGTTAAATCACGCTTTTGTTTTATTTGTTAAATGCCGTGAATGTCCACCAGTTGATAAATGTAGATGTTGGGACTGGTGTAGTAAAGTGTAACGATTGTCAACTCATTAAACCCAGCACAGTTTTGGTCATACAGGTCATCTTGTCCTGGAACGTGATGAGGCTCCGACAAGAATGTGAGTGTAGACAATGAGTGGGTATATGAATGTCAGAACGCGAATGGTAGAATGATTCGATAGAGTTGACAGGTTGGTAGTACATCACTCATACTCACACTGTTCGAATTCAAGAAGTACTGGAACTACGGTGGTCTTTTTATAACATTTAATGAGACGCACACTTGGACAGTACGTGTATGGTTACAGGAACAAATGTCGACATACACAGCATAATGTTGGTCACAGGAATATCATCTTAAGTTAGCATTCATGCTTGGCAAATATCATAATGGAGCATTCGTAAATAAGCATTCAGAGTTCCATCATGTAAATCATCTGGCTTTACTGACTGGGCACGTCAGTCCATAACCAATATATAGGAAGGCTCCTAGACTTAACCTCGTCTAGCGAATATCCCTTCACGTAAAGTTCAATATATATATTTTCATAAAGATATAGGAATCCCAGACATGGGTTCTCACATGTAGCAGTGATCTCTTGGTTCATCGAGCGATAGTACAGGCATCCCTTTTTCTCACTCGATAAATACGAAGTATATGGATTTCAACATGGCTGTGCTTCTCTCGTGAGCTTCACTCACTATTGGATACAGACCAAAATTGGTCATTCGTTAAATGTCCTCATTTCTTCATAGCTTCTATCATAGAGGTAATTGAATAATATCATATAATCTAGTGCTGATACATAGGAATGTCATCTTCCTTTGAATAAATATTCTTTTCAAAAGTACCACTGTGCATCTGCTTATCGACAACGATGGCGAAGCCCAAGTTCATAATAAATTGTGGTTTTACCTTTCTATGCGAAATATAACTTTGCCATTCCTTGGCAACAGAGAATAAACACTGGGGTAAAGTACATACAACATGTCTAAATGACTATCACTTTTCCCCATTTACTTATAGATCACTTTTCGGCGATAAAGCCGGCTACAACAAAATTCGACATCCCGACAGGATGACAGCCATGAATCACACCCCCTGCTAGCGATACTTCCGCTGCATAGCCTTTGACCTTTTCTAGCGACAACCAACATAGTTCGACTTAGAAATGTAAAGATATCCATATATAAGACAGACTCGTCCTACTCATACAAACACTACGTATAAATTCAGGCCATAGATATACTGAAGCAAGAACAATCTATTCCTACCCAGCCAAAGAATAACTCGCAGTAGGCCTAGATCCGTCCGCGGAGTCCGATCGAAGATGACGGAACTCCTTTCAAGGGAAGTAACTCAAAAATGACTTCTCCTTAAGCACTTAAAAAAGGAAATACTTTGTTTACAAAATATTTGCGAACATAATAAGTGTATAAATGTATTATATTGCAAGATAGTAAAGATTGCACTTTACAGTGTCCATGTATGGACTTGCTAGGCCGCTTTAAAAAAAAATGGTTGGCAACCTGTTGGGTTATCCTTATAAGGTAATCATTCTTAAGCTGGTTCTTAGTAAAGGTCCTTGTGTCTTAAGTTTTCTGAACTGTGTTCGAAATCGCGCTTTACTGCGCATGTCTAAGTCTTGGGTTTTTGTCGAACGGTTTCCGCCCACCAGTGAGTGAGCGAAGATTTCGATAGCGAAGGGACGTCTCTGTGAGAGCGTCTCTGCTAAATTATTCTGTCAGGAATGTGAAGTCCTCTTATGGATATTTCGTTTAGTCGAGATGATACCTTTAGTGTATTTCCACACGCCGGGAGGCGTATTATTTCTGTGGTTATTTCCTGAAGTCAAGGTAAATTACATTTACATTAACTTTATCGATATCTGTTCGTGAGTGACATTTGATTCGTAGCCTGTCTTTGAAAGTCTTCATCACGAGATGTTTTCTCAGCTCACATATTGCTACATTGTACCGCATCGGGTTGATGCATGTCCCAAGGACTATTACTTGCTACTTCGCTACATGAACAAGGTTTGAAACCTTTTGTTATCTAGAGGATTTTTTGAGGACATTATTTATACTTCAGAAGACGTGTCTGTCTTGCTGAAGTCAGATTAAGGAGAGTGAACTGATCTCATACATCTGGTTATCTCCTGGCTAAGATAGAAAGGGATGGAGAATTTTCCCGACTACATTACAGCCGTTATAATGTATTGACATGCCTGTGAAATCATCTTTACTATGATGCTGTCTACCATCCGTTGCTGTTATGATTATGTTGCTGTGATAATGACTGTCTGATGTACCTACATATTCGCGTATACATTTTGTCACTGTGGCGTCCACAATAAATGATACAGAAAAACGTCACTAGCTGTTACAAGCATCATTGACTTTATACGTCGTGAGTTAACTGACGTCCTTGTGTGGATTGCCCTGTTTTGCATGATCATTGTTTGACTGTACATCATCTACACATTACACTAAACCAGACTGCGGGTACCATCCATCATCATATGGTACCACGCAACATTTTGGTGGCCATAAGCTGGTTTGATCTGGTACCAGCAAACACGGGGTCCCTTACCCACTTCATTTTCAACAAGAATTCATCAGCATCCTTCAAGAAATCAACATTCTTCAAGACAGTCAACATCTTCAAAATTTTCAAAGTACTCGGCGTTGCCCGGTAAATGTCAAAAATGCAATTTTTTGACTGATACAGGAATTTGACAGTACCCGGCGTTGTTGCATATTGCCGGATAACACGGACTGCTGTTGTCTTTAACGTAAGTCAAGCAAGTTGCTGCTGTCAGGGTTCCAGTGCTGTCGTTTTTTGTGAAGGTCAAGTGCCGGTTGAAACGGGTTGTTTTCTGAAGAAGGCCAAGTACCGATTTCCATCAATTTACTGTTGGATTAGAAGGTCAAGTGCCGAAACAACTCAACATACAGTATTTCAGAAGCTCGAGTACCATCGTGTTAGCAGTGGAAGCAGTTCAGATGTGCCATCATCGTTGGAGCTTCGCTCTTTAGGACGTTGATTGACATCTGTTTTTTTCTGCTGTTCTACGATTGGAAGCCTATAAGTTAAGTGGCCTGTTTGTACGTAAACTGTGCCCTTATACTTCTGCTGAGTCTTCTGTGTATCATCTCATTCTTTTGTCTATTGTTATATGTTATTTGTTTATATGTTATTTGTATAACTATATGTTTATATTTCGCGGGTCTGGATGGGTGGCGACTCCTATAGATCATACCACATAGCAGAGGTTTTCTAGTGAGAGTGTTCTGTAGGGTGTGCAAATTTCCGATACTGGAATTTGCTAAGCGACTTTTGTTGCTATTTCTGTTAGTTGTGATGACATGTGTTAATACTGTTTTCGTTATTATTTCGCATTCTTTAGTTTTGTTTTGATTTGTTTGTATTTGTTAGCCTCCTCTTTACTATAGTTTAGTTTCATACAACATTTTTGTTTATACACTGTGGTGTCATGTGTATTGTCTAATATCCTCGCAGATATCGTCACATTTTTTGTGATATTTCTTTAATTTCCGCTTTATTTTTAGTTGATTTCTGCGAATGTTTTTGTATTGTTGCTGATCGTTGTTATTGTTTACATTGTTATTGTTTACATTGTTTACATTGTTTACATTTTCAATGTTTACATTCTGCTTGTATTTACATAGTCATTATTTACAGTTATAGTAATTAGTTAATGGGCTATGCTAATGCACTGTTACTACTACACTGATGATAAATGAATGATGAATAGTGTTGTGCACTATTGAATGAGAAGTGCACTTATGATCAAGAATTGATTGTTGACATTTCATATACAAGTTCTTTGATTGGAGACTTGTTTTCCCACAGAGACTGGGATAATATAATGTGATGTAAATATACAAGTGCTTAATTAAGACTTGGTACACTTAAGTTTGAAATAAATTAGTTAATTATTTCAGGTTGTGCACTCATATGTTAGACAACATGTCTACACTTGAGTACTTTATTGAGCAGGGTAAATTGCTTGGGAAGACTGGTGATAAGTTAGAAGAATTTGCAACTGCTCAATATGATAAAGCAATGGAAGCTGAACAAAAGAAACTGCAGATGCAGGTGGATGAAAAAAGATTCCAAATGGAAATGGAAAAACAGAAAAGGGAATCAGAAGCTGAGGAGAGAAAACTCCAGCTACAACTAGAAGCTGAAAATAAAAGACTTGAAATAGAGGCTGAAAATAAAAGACTTCAAAATGAAAAAGAGGCTGTGAATAAAAGACTAGAGGCTCAGGCTGAGGAAAGAAGATTACAGAGAGAGTCTGATGACAGGAAAGCAAAAATGGAACATGAAGAAAAACTTGTAGCTTTAGAATTGGAAAAGTTGAAATTGATGAACATGAGTAATGGTAATGATTCAAACAAGGGTTCATCTTCTGATAAGGCTAATAATGATACTTTTAAGATTAAGTTACCAACATTTAGTCCTTCCAGTGATGATATAATGTTCTATCTGGACAGATTTGAACAAGCATGTAAAGCTCATAACATAGACAAAGCAAAATATGTTTATCAGTTATCAGGGATACTGACAGGTAAAGCTCTAAGTATGTTAAATATGGTGGATGAACCTGACAAGAACAATTATGAGGTTGTCAGGGCCGCTTTGTTAAAGAAAT
This sequence comes from Oreohelix idahoensis, assembly GCA_024509875.1. NCBI lineage: Eukaryota > Metazoa > Mollusca > Gastropoda > Stylommatophora > Oreohelicidae > Oreohelix > Oreohelix idahoensis. The sequence continues at coordinate 77,754 of JAMPIV010016894.1, forward strand.
ATCAGCTTAACGAAGACGGCTATCGTCTACAATTTAAAAACATGTTGCCTGAAACTGGAGTAGAATTCTCTGAGTTTATTGCAAGAATACGCATTACTTTCTCACGATGGGTTGAACTATCTAAGACGGAAAAAACTTATGAAGCACTTATGGACTTAATACTTAGAGACAAAGTCATGTCTTCTGTCAATGAGTCTTTCCTTGCTTTCCTTCATGAACGTAAACCTAAAACAATAAAAGAAATGGAAGATTTCTGTTGCCAGTATGTAACTGCGCACCCACACATAACCATTAGTAACTCTAAGGTGAAAGAAGGTTTACCAGTTGCTTCGGCAGCACCGTATGGTCAAAACTTTGCTCGTAGATCCCAACAAAATTTTGATAGAAAGAGTAACGGTAATTACTGTCAAAATCATGAAAATCAATTTCATGGTGATTCTTCTTCGAAGAATTGGAGACAACCTGATAGTGCTCGTTACTATCACCCTAATAATTATAGGCATTTCAAAAGAGGATATGGTAATAGAGGTTATTCCTCCCAAAGACCTCAAAACCAAATAAATAGATGTTCGCATTAATGTGGACATGATAGTAATCGTGGAAACTGGAATTCGAACCAGGATAACAATTACAATAGAGACAACAATAACTTCAGAGATAATAATAACTCTGATAACTTCAGAGGTAATAATAGTCGCGGTAGATCTCAACACAAAAAAAAGAGATATCAGCAGGATAATTCTGTACAACAGGAAACTCAGGGAGCCTGTAATCAGGTTGTTGATAATAAAAACTTTGACGCTGTCACTGGTTCTGCTTTTGACTTTGAGAGAGCAAACAAATGCCCCCAATGCAGTACTTTATTCGAACCGGGTACCATAACTACTTTGAGTTGTGGTCACCCTCTTCCCGCTCTTCCTGCTGCTGTTGCGCATGACGGGAGGGGTTCTTTAATCCTACATAAGGGTCTTGTTAATGATACTCCGGTCTCACTACTTTTCGATTCCGGATGCACCACTATTGGTGTTAGACAATCGCTTGTAGATCCATCTTGTGCTACAGGAAAGGTTATTAAATGTGTCACATTTGGCGGCACTCTAGAAAAATATCCTACTGCTGTAATTCGCATTGCCACTCCTTTCTTTACTGGAGATGTGCATGCTTGTCTCTTACCTAATCCTATTGCGGACCTTATTATTGGTCGTATTCACGGAGTTAGGGAGTGTACCCCACAGCAGATTGCTGCTTGGGAAGATAAAAATATGCAAGCTACCAATGCAGTGGTTACAAGAGCACAAGCTCTACAAACACCCGAAACTTCACTGAACGGTGATAATGAAGTTGATAGCCAAGATAGTCACTTAGTCATCACTCGTGACTCTTTCATAAAATTGCAAGAAGAAGATCCTTCTCTAAAAAAATTCTTCATTCTTGCGAAGAAAGGTGATCCGAATCAGGATACAAATAGAAAATCTTGGATAGCAATGAGAAACGGCGTACTTGTACGTATGGTACAAGATTCGACTACGTTGGCACATTCGCAAATTCTTGTTCCCAAGAGCATGAGAGTGCAAATATTGCAACATGCTCATGACTCGCAATGTGCTGGACATATGGGTTTTGCCCGTACGAAGTCGAGAGGCCTTGCGGCTTTCTTTTGGCCTTTTGTCAATAAGGACATTCGTATTTACTGCCGATCATGCAAGGTATGTCAGGAGGTCAAATCTAGAGGACCACGACATGCTGCGCCTATCCAGGCTGCTGACATTCCTATTCGACCGTTTCAGAAAATGACCATAGATATAATTGGCCCTTTTAAGGTCAAGTCGGCCAGAGGACATCAGTTTATCCTTACATGTGTCGATATGTGCACACGTTGGCCAGAGGCTATCCCTCTTAAGAGCATACCTACTACAGATATCGCAGATGCTCTTTGGTTGATATTTTCTCGCTTGGGGTTCCCCAGAGAAATATTGTCAGACCATGGCACTCAACTCATATCTGACACTATGTCACAGGTAACGTCTACCTTACATATTGAACGATCTCTCAGTAGTATCTACCATCCTATGTCTAATGGGTTAGTTGAGCGTCTGAACAGAACGCTCAAGACTTTGCTTGGTAAGATAACTGAAGATCATCCTCAAGATTGGGACAGGGTTTTACCCGCGGCTCTCTTTGCCTATAGAGAAGTCCCAAATGAACACACAGGATTTTCTCAATTCGAACTTGTCTTTGGCGCGCGTCCACGCGGCCCTATGTCTTTATTACACGATCACATCACTGCCGATGATATTAGCGATGAAACTCAATCCTCATATGAGTATGTCATTGCTCTTAGACAAAAGATCATTGAGGCATGTAAGCTAGCAACTGCTTCATCAGAAATTGCTAAAGAGAAGGCAAGGCAGTTTGCTAACAAGAATAGATGTCTACGACAACTTTGTCCAGGTGACAAAGCATTCGTCCTACTCCCCAGTAGGGAAAATAGACTTCTTATTGCATGGAAAGGTCCGTATGCAATAGTCTCTCGGATTTCCGATGTTGACTATGTGGTCGATATTGATGGAAAGCATAAAACTTTCCACATAAACATGCTTTCGGAATTTCACGAACGTCCGGACTATTTGCTGCCTATTTTCCAGGCAACGGATGACTCTCCTACACCTCATGGTCATTACTCATCTCTGTCGGTCATACAGGATGAGGAATCTACCTTCTCGGATGTCAATCTTCCTCTTCCAGTGGTTCCGCTACATTCCACGGAATCTTGGAAAAACGTTTCTGTTTCTCCTAATCTTTCTGGTGAGGAACATCGACAAGTCTCGTCGATGTTACAAACATTTCAGGATGTTCTCACTGACATTCCTGGACACACAAATGTCATAGAACATGACATAATTCTTACCGACAGTAATTCTATTAGGGTTAGGCCTTATCCTATCCCTATACACTTTCAGTCGCAAGTGGAAAAGGAATTGGATGAAATGATTCAATTAAATATAATTGAACCATCGACTTCACCATATTCTTCTTCCATGGTTATTGTCCGGAAGAAAGATCAGAACATACGAATTTGCGTTGATTATCGCAAATTGAATCAAGTCACAAAGTTCGATGCTGAACCGATGCCTTTACTAGAAGATCTACTTAGTAGACTTTCTAATTCTAGATTCTTCACTAAACTTGACTTGTCTAAAGGTTATTGGCAAGTGCCTTTAGCAGAGCATGCCAAACCTCTTACTGCTTTTTCTACACCTAGGGGTCTATTTCAATGGAATGTTATGCCTTTCGGTCTTATGAACGCCCCTGCTACTTTCGTTCGCATGATGCGTCGAATTCTTTCACATCGTTCAGATGTCATCGCATACTTAGATGATATCTGTCTCTTCAGTGATACCTGGGAAGATCACTATTTAGGTTTATATGACTTACTGTCCACTCTACGTGAGAATAGTTTGACAGCAAAACCTTCTAAAGCTTTTGTTGGTTTTGGTGAAATCTCTTTCCTGGGTCATCGTGTTGGTCATGGTCTCTTGAAGACAGAAGACCACAATACTTCCAAAATACTGAACATCTCTGTTCCTAAAACGAAGAAACAAGTTAGGAGTCTCTTAGGTTTAATTCAATTTTATGGGAGATTTATTCCAAATTTATCTTCGATCATGGCACCTCTCTCAACATTGTTGAAAAAAGGTTCGCCTAATCTGGTCCGTTGGTCTCAAGAATGCCAATCTTCCTTAGACCAGATCAAGAATATATTTTCATCTCCTCCCATCCTAAGATTACCTACTCTTCATAGGACTTTTGTTCTTCGGAGTGATGCTTCATCCACTGGGATTGGAGCAGCACTTATGCAAGAATATGCAAATACTCTGCATCCTGTTATGTACATTTCTAGAAAACTAAATGCGGCAGAGAGGAACTACTCGGTTTTAGACCGTGAGTTGTTAGCTATGGTTTGGTCAATTCTCAAACTACAAAGATTCCTCCTGGGCGCACATTTCATTCTAGAGACTGATCAAAAAGCTCTTACAGCTATTCAGACTAAGAATTTGAAGAGTTCGAGATCCACTCGATATGCTATTGCTCTTCAACCTTTTCACTTCACGGTACGAGCTATCCGTGGTGCGGATAATGTGATGGCTGACATTTTGTCTAGATGCCCACATGATTCCAACTAATACTTCTGTCCTATATTTCTATATATATTACAGAGTCATAACACACCTATATTACTACAATAGATTAGCACATCTGTACTCACTTTATATGTACACATACTATCGTGGTTTGTTATCATCTTCTTCTGTTTCATTTTTTAAGGTGATAGAGGAAGACTGAGTAGTTAATATAAGGGCCGTAAGTTTACTAAACAGCCACAATTATTAATAATGTATTGTACCTTATGAAGCATATTAGTTGTTAATTAGCGTTATATTGCTTGTACTTTCTCAGAATGTCATTGATGAGCTGAGGACTTACCTTACTATTATCAAGCATGACGAGTTCTACATTGTGTACTTACCCTCGGAACGTCAGAGGATGTGTCCTGCATCGTCATGTACTTCAATTTCACTATGTACTAGGGTCATTACATGTCAAATAATGTACTATTTAAAATTTTTCTATCAGATTTGTACATCCATTTTAAGACAATATTAGATTATGCTATTTAATGATGTCTATGGTAACTTGCATACGTATATTGACTTTACATGCTAGCGTGATGTGTGTTGGTTACACCTCCCCGATATGAATAATTTTTTGAGACATATTTATTTTTCTGTTGAGATATATTCTCACCAGACACTCTATATTTATCCTCATGTTAGGCAATTTAATTAATTATCCGCGCATAATTCGTGCGTTTTGAGCCGCTTATCGCATGCTCTTGGATATTAAAAAAAAAAAAATATGTTCCACATTTTTTTTTATCGGGAGGTGGTGGTGATATGTTGCGTGTGAAATTCTCGCAACATCGTTTTATGTACAATATATATTTTGTAATGAAAGGGAAATAATCATGTGAAATTTATAGTCACTTTTCATGGTAAGCAGTTGTCTTCTCGCGTTGGCGTCGATGATTGTTAAATTTGTTAGGCGTTCTTGAATTGTGTCCATGTATGGACTTGCTAGGCCGCTTTTTAAAAAAACGGTTGGCAACCTGTTGGGTTATCCTTATAAGGTAATCATTCTTAAGCTGGTTCTTAGTAAAGGTCCTTGTGTCTTAAGTTTTCTGAACTGTGTTCGAAATCGCGCTTTACTGCGCATGTCTAAGTCTTGGGTTTTTGTCGAACGGTTTCCGCCCACCAGTGAGTGAGCGAAGATTTCGATAGCGAAGGGACGTCTCTGTGAGAGCGTCTCTGCTAAATTATTCTGTCAGGAATGTGAAGTCCTCTTATGGATATTTCGTTTAGTCGAGATGATACCTCTAGTGTATTTCCACACGCCGGGAGGCGTATTATTTCTGTGGTTATTTCCTGAAGGCAAGGTAAATTACATTTACATTAACTTTATCGATATCTGTTCGTGAGTGACATTTGATTCGTAGCCTGTCTTTGAAAGTCTTCATCACGAGATGTTTTCTCAGCTCACATATTGCTACATTGTACCGCATCGGGTTGATGCATGTCCCAAGGACTATTACTTGCTACTTCGCTACATGAACAAGGTTTGAAACCTTTTGTTATCTAGAGGATTTTTTGAGGACATTATTTATACTTCAGAAGACGTGTCTGTCTTGCTGAAGTCAGATTAAGGAGAGTGAACTGATCTCATACATCTGGTTATCTCCTGGCTAAGATAGAAAGGGATGGAGAATTTTCCCGACTACATTACAGCCGTTATAATGTATTGACATGCCTGTGAATCATCTTTACTATGATGCTGTCTACCATCCGTTGCTGTTATGACTATGTTGCTGTGATAATGACTGTCTGATGTACCTACATATTCGCGTATACATTTTGTCACTGTGGCGTCCACAATAAATGATACAGAAAAACGTCACTAGCTGTTACAAGCATCATTGACTTTATACGTCGTGAGTTAACTGACGTCCTTGTGTGGATTGCCCTGTTTTGCATGATCATTGTTTGACTGTACATCATCTACACATTACACTAAACCAGACTGCGGGTACCATCCATCATCATATGGTACCACGCAACAAACAGCAATATTTAACCTTGTTATAAGCACAATTGTGACCGTACGTTTGTCATTTCTGGAAATTATACCAAGAAAAAGATAACTTATTAATAATTCACTATTTAGATTTGAAACAGAGGATAGTGGTGTAAGAAAAGTCAAGTAGTAAAATAAACTGCTATTTTTTAATGAAAACAGACTATATTCGTAACTTAAAAAGACAGAGGGGAAGGAGCGATGGTGGAAAATAGCGTATGGTAGATTCTTGACCAATGATTAGGCTGGTTGTAATGAGAGCATGGACGCGTTGGTACCCAGCTGAAAATCCCCGTGTTAGTTAGAGTAGCAGAAAGAATGTGAGTCCATCGAGACGCATAAGTGTTAACTAGTCAAGACTGAGTTCTTATTGGAAAATAACTGATTTGTTCATCAGTTATGATCATGCGGTTGTGCATTTTAACAGTTATTTTATTCTGGATGCATTCTGCGGAAAGCAGTTAGTTGCAGAAATCATCTGAAGCTATCAGACGCATTTTCATACTGCAGGTGAGGATTTTTCAACAATGAAATGAAGTTTCATTTTGCAGTTATGACCACGAAATGTTTTTACATTCACAGTGGTTTTATTGTGTGAATATTTCCAAAAGGAAAATGCAGTAAGTAAAGTGAATACAATTTTTCCTATGATGTTACTAAGTCTACGTAAGATAGAATCAGGAAGAAAAAAAGTGGACATAAGCATTTTATTTAAGCCTCAAGAGTATTTGAACGTGTTTTACTGAAACACAGGCAGTTCACTAAAATGGAGCTTTTGATGTAAGACTAAATGAATTCCTCACAGAAAATTGTATGCTATGAATTGTTCACTATGAATGAAGGAACAGTTAGAAAGGAGCTAAATCAGAGTGGTTTGACAGAGTGGTCTCATATCTGTTGGACTAGGATGCAAATAGTGGAATTATGAAGAAACCATGATTTTATATACTCTGTCCTATTGATGAAAATTTTGTAAATAAAACACACATTATGCTTTGAGTCAAGCAGTTTCACATTTACTTTAACTTGGAACAAAAGGAAGAAAAGTATGTCAGTTGGAAAACAATCACTTAATACGATATTGCTCAAACCTTAACATCTGAAGAGAACTATCAAGAACCTGGATCCCCCATCAAAAGAGAGGAATCAAGAACTCTGGCGAGATTGGCCAGTTAACTAAACCTACTCTCTGTTAAGGAATACAAGTAGAACACTGTAACCCCACTGTCACATATTTCGATATGGTGCCGTACGGACAATCACATATGTCGATATTGTGCCGTGCCCAGTTCTACCAAGGAGACCCTGAGAAGAGAAGGGACGGTTACCTATATCACTAAAGTGCCGTAAACAAAAGGAACCTCAACCATACTGATAAACACAGACCACGGCCACATATTGACGATATGGTGCCATACGGACGATCACACGATATCAAGGACTTAGCTTTTTTAAAATGGCATCTAGGTGTGGTCACTAACAGATAACGTTAAAAACACGTCTCTAAGAGCCCAGTATAAATGAGGCTTGATTTAAAGTTAGTACGGAATTATTGGATTTAAAAGAATTTGACTGGTTCCTGGGAGAGAACCTGGGTTAGAAAATATTTTTAGATTAAAAAAAAAATTTTTTGTGAAAAATCCGTACAACCTATGTACGACTGTACATTGCTAATGTGACAGCGCCATCTTGAGATCTGTCGTTCTCGGCGCTGGCCCCATCTGGGCAGTCATGTTGTCTATGTGGATTAGTGCCTTTTGATCACGTTATCTTCAAGCAGATTTATTACAAGGCCATAATAAGCCTACGAATTAGCTGTGTTTTTGCTCTAGTTGTGTATATCTGTGTTTTCATGCATTCTGGAGCAATAATCGCGTGTGTTATCTATGTGGCGCAGATTAATGAGCGTAAGCGCGCAGTAAATTGAGTGGTTAGGCCAGGGCCTATAAAAGGGGTAGCAAGTGGCGAAACTGGGATTGTTGAGGCAGCCGCCCAGTGAGAACAGACGAAGAAGACACACAAGAGCCAAGCTGTAAATGCCTTGAGCACGTGAGTTAATTTAAATTAGCATTAGTTTTCTAGGATTCTAAAATTATATCGATGTGGCTATTTTAATGTTTAATGGAATAAATAGATAGATAGATAGATGTGAAAGTTTAAGAGCGATTATTTCATTCTTCAGAAAGGCAGACATAGTGTGAGGCTATTTCACTGCGAAATTTAGATAAGATTAACAATCGCAAGATAGCAACCTCGTGGTGATAAAAGGCGGTGATAGCGAGTCTGATTAAACACGCTCCGCGTGTTAAACCTATAATATGTTATGCCGAGCGACACGCGGTGTATTTAGTTCCAGTTTTTGGTTAAAGCCAAGAATATTATTCTTTAATGTAAGAGTAATTTTATTTTATCCTTTAATGTAAAAGTAATTAAGTGTATTTCACGATTATTGATTATTCTACTGTTTATCTTTAGTGGTTACTTAGAAGGGAGAATAGTCATTTAGATTTCTGGTGCGTAAGGCAAGTTGAGACAGGTGTTTCTCTGTTGGCTCCTGGTGGAGCATGGAAACACCAATCGTCACTTACGACATGTTCAGAGTGCGGGAACGAGTATTGATGAGGGTCGGTTGAGAGGTAGTAGTTAATTCTCATTATTGAGATTATTTGTTGTACATGTATTGAAGAATATGATTTTATGTCCAGTTGATTATTATTGTTATGTGAACATGGTTTGTGAGAGCACGTGGGCGTACTTAGAGTTGTATATTTCTCTCCTCCGCTCCTGAGGGAGCATGGGGCCACCGGTGTGGTTTGTCTCAGCATGAAGCATTCAGATGCTCTTGCAGTAGTGGTTTCGGTAGCAACCTATGTTACCCGGTGCGATTGCCAGCCTCATGCACAACACCATACTAGTCGCATTGGACGACACGCATGAGTGTGTGAGATAGTTGATGATATCAGGTGGGCGCATGTTTTCTTTATGGTAAGTGTTATTATCCATGCTATTAATGTTCACTTAGACATTGTTTTATTTATTGTTTTTCAGACAGTCTATGAACACTGACTGGGTGTTCGTTTGATTGTTTGTTGGATTGTTCGTTTGGTGTTCGGTTCTGTTCGGTAGAATTAAATGTTGATCTGCATAAGGCTTTGGGTTGCTTGAATTGTTAAGTCTGCTGCTGAGAGGGTTGCAAGCAACCAATAATTGCAACCCCTGTCAAACGATCCTTTATAAATTTTCTTGGTGCACGGGTCTGGGGTGTGAGGTACCCCTAGCGCCCCTGTCACACTAAAAGTATTTAAAAATTTACATTTTACATTAAAAACTTACAAGTTGTTAGGTATGGTGGTACCACCCTGGGAACTCAAGAAACCAGATACAGACTACCACCTGGCAGGCTAATATGGCTACTGTCAAAAAGCCAGGAAGTATATTCAACAAATATCAAAGGGCATTATTACAGTGTACACAGGTGGATCAAAAGGAGATGATAACGAATTGGGGATAGGAATTATATGTTCCCATGTGGCAAATGGTGAAAGGATAGAGTATAACAGATAATGCATCTATTTTACTATAGCAACCCTCCTCGTAAATTGACAGTATTAACAGACTCCACTTTCTGCTATTCAAGCTATAAGAAACTTAAGAGAATGCAGCAGACCTGATGTAGCAGAAGAGCTATTACTGGCAAATACTAACCTATGCTCCAGAGGATGTTCTGTTCTAGTAACTTGTATACCTTCACATGCTGGCATAGAAGGAAATTAAAGGTGGATAAAGAAGCTAAGAAAAGTAGAAATACTAGAAACCAAGTAAATGTGGGGATGAGTAAAACAGAGATGAAAAGCTTAATTAAAAAATAATAACTGAGGAATGGGCAGTAGAGCAGGCAGTCTGAAGAGCAGGCATGCATATAAATTGTTCAAGGCTCCAACAAGAACGTATCATGTATCTAGAGAACTAAAATTCCTAGCAATTAGAAACTTCTTAGACTGCAACTAGGAATGGGCTATTTTAGAATAGAAGAACCTTACTGTGCAGGGTATCTAGAAAAAAATAATGTAGAGTATTTCCTATTAAAATGTAGGAAGTATGAACAACAGAGAAAACCAATATTAGATTGTTTACATACATGCAGTTCATCCATAACTGTGGAACAGGTGTTGAGAATAGATCAACCTAGAGAACTGCACAATATAGTTAAACAGCATATAACAAGAATTAAAATATAAGGATCAATGATGGTGTGAGGAAAAAAGGGTAGTCTAATGGGGTGCTTGTATGGCTGATGGCAGATAATTGGTGGATTTGATGTAATCACAGACACTGCCGGTCTTTCTCACTCATAATTACCTTGTTAACAACATGGCAGTTATGAGAGACTTCATTTTAGTTTTTTTTTTCTTTTGCTTTTTTTTTTATTCATTTGTTTGTTTTATTGCTTGTTTGTTTCTTGGAAAGGGAAGGTCATACACAAAAACATTCACACAAATTTGGTTTTAATTTACTCTATTTGGACTCAGTGGAGGGGGAAGAAGGTACTTTATTTGGGTATTGGAAATCTGACTTTATTTTCTTGAATTAGTACACCATATGTTCTAATTATAACCCATCAATGGTTGAACGGGATACTTTATTTTTTTTTAAATTGACAATAACATTCTGGTAATTATTATTTGTGGCTGTTTGTTTTATACAGCTATTTGTGGCAAAATTTGTGTATAATTCAGACTACACTATCACCAGTGATTTGGTTATACTGGCGCTGTGATTTTTGATTGTACAGTTAAAGTTGAGAGAAGTAGGTAGGCCTATACATTTAGAATACTGCCATCTAAATAAGTCGCCCAACTTGGTAAGGTTAACATTAACGTTAGGGATTAGGGTTAGGTTTAATATTCCTAATCAAAACCCCTTATTACTACATAACATCTCTTAACTATATTTTAAGGCCGTATCGAACACATGTGACACTGTTCAAAGAACAAAAGTTAATACTTAGTAATTGGAAGGTGAAGGTCTGATGATGTTCTTACAACACATATGACTTATGGCAAGTGAAAGTCAATTAAATATCTAACTGGAAACACTAGGCCTTTATACCCATCCTCTTGAAAATTATTTTTGTTTGGTTTTGTTTTGTCTCATTTTTTGTTTGTTTGGGTTGGTTTTTATTTTTTTTTAACATAACAAGCAAAGATCGTAATTTTCTTCTTCGTAAACTCTCAGATATCCACTTGAAAGTTTTCAAAGAAAGCTGTAGTCAGTTTGAGGCTGTTTGAATCTCCATAAAGCTCTTCCACAAATGATGCTGGTGTCGGCCATATGCACTTTCTCTGTTCCGCATATGTTGGGCAACTTTGAAGCAGATGTTCAGCAGTTATTTTATCATTGCCACCATTACACTTATCAGTAGTTCCTTTCTTTAGCTTGTTCAATAGATGATATCTCAATCTGTTGTGGCCAGTGCGGAGTCTGAAGATTACCACTTGTTCTCTTCTGTTAAGCTGGTAGTATGCATCATTTTGTGTGTGACCTGGATGCTTTAAATCCCATTTGTTTCTGTATCTGATTCTGACAAAACTCTTTGCCTCCTCGAAAGTTATGCTTGCAACAGGCTGAGGTAGATTTCCACCTTCCTTTGCCAATCTGTCAGTCTCTTCATTGCCGATGAGGTTGCAATGAGATGGGCTCCATTGGATCACAACACTTTTGAAACATTGACATAGTTTGCGAAGCACTATTCTGAGGTCATCCATGTCTGTATTATTTTGGCTTTTCAACATTGCAATTACTGACTGTGCATTGGTAAAGAAAGTGACTTGTCTATCTGTTCTTTCCTCTGTCATTATAACCTCTGCTACAGTTTTCAAGGCCTCTGTCTCTGCTCTGAAGTTACTTGAGAATTGCCCTGTTGCCATTGACAGCTTTTTCTGTGCACCAGTGCTTAAGGTCAGAAAGACACCTCCACTTCCATATTCATGTGCATTTTTGCTGATCCATCTGTGTATGCATGGGTCCAGGTGTTATGTGGGTAATGTTTCTCTATGTATTTTGTAGTAATTTTGATTTTTCACATTTACAATGATTTGATAGATGTGATGCTATTTTCCTGTATCAGCAGTTATTTAACTTATTTGGAATTGAAAACACTATATATCCTAATTATAACCCATCAGAGGTTGAACAGATGATATTTCTCATCACCAGAATTTAAAAAAAAATAATAAAATAGGAAACTTAAAAATTCCCAGCAAAAAAGTAATTAGGTCTACCCAGACTATAATTGAAAATAGTTTGTTTTAGTATAGAAGAATTTTAATGTGCAGGATGTCTACAATACAATTATATGAAAAACAGAGAATACCAATATTAGGTTATGTACAAGGATGCAATTCACCCATATCAGTAGAAGAGGTGTTGAGAATAGACAGACTTAGATAACTGCACCATACAGTAAAACAGTATGCAACAAAAACAAAAAACTAATTTGTAAGAATTACTGAGGGTGTATTGGGAAATTGAGGGTGTAATAAGGTTCTCGCAATACGTATTGATAATAACAAATAAATAGTGAACCAGGTTTCATCCCAAACACTCCAGCTTCACCTCCTCCTATATTTTTATTTACATGCACAACAAATATAGCCTACATTAACTCTTTGATTCCAAAATTATTATTTACACTGTGCCTCAATTTTGTGTGTGTGTTCTTTTTTTCCCCCAAAGAATTCTAAACAGCAGAACATGCCATGTTTTTGTGTAAATTGTTTATATGAACATGCACTTATTATATATCAAACTGATGGGAAACTGATAGGGAGTCAAAATATGCAATGTCTCCATTAGTATTAAACACAAGCATAATTGGAATTCATAAAAACACAGTGCATGTAGTAAGAAACACACCAACAAAGTTAATAGTAGAACATGAACTTACTGAAGGCAGTTTATTGTTGCAGTCAATGAAACTTGCTTTCCTAGTCTTGGAACATCCAGGTAATTCATATATGGCCATACCTACAGCGCAGTTTGGAAAGGCAGAAATTGCTGGGACCACCTAAAAAAACGTCTGCATATATAAAATTCTGCTTATCAGGAGTTTGCTCAGAGCTGGACATTTTGCAGTCAGAATAAAAGAGAAAGTAAAAAGTAATTATTTTTACCATTTATTTACAACTGTTTCATAATTTGAGTTGCATTTTTGCCCTTTTTCCACTTTTCCAAAGCAAATTAAAAGCGTAAAGTATAGAGTTATCTACCCTTCCAAGATGGAGGTGAAATTCTTTTCTCACCTTAGACGCCGAAAGAAAAACATCAGGAATGTGTATATTTCGATGGATAGTACCATGATGTGTTAAATTATAGAATAAAAGATACATCAGAGTATCTAGTGGTGTAGATATTTTCCTATAACCGACCTCGAAACCCTCGAATCGGTCGGTTGGATAGGAGGGTTGATCAGAATTAACAAGTCACTATCGTAAAACAAGCGATTGTTATCGAAACAGAACCAGGCTCGACAGTGAACATGACAGTGAACATGACTCATTCTAATATCTTGGGGGCTAAGGAGATTTTTAAAATTGGATACTGGAATATAAGAACTATGTATCAAGACGGAAAAATGGAAGGAAACACTCAGAAGAACAATATCAAGAGAAGGAAGAACGTTGGGATTAAACAATGTGCAAGAGCTAAGAGGAGTGGCATCACAACGAACAACCTGGAGAGCACTGGTTTCTGCCTTATGCGCCGTGTTTGGTGCTTAAAGAATTTATTATTATTATAGCATCGTGTCCTTTGTTTGTACCTTAGATGCAAATACCAGAACATTTAAAATGACGTATTTCATAATAAAACACAGTGACATGCGAAAATCACAAAATACTGCTTTAATAATTTTAAAACAAGTCAAGTATAATAATATCACATAAAATATTTTGACGATTGTTTGTGGTTTTAAAAGTTTATCTCTAGTTTTCTCTTTCACCTGTGACTAGTCATTAGCTGCAGCTTTAGGTCAAGTTCTGTTGTTTTTCAAAGGGTCAGGCAATACCCACTCATCAGCTAAATGTAACATTCCTCATCTCTCCCATCATTTGATAATGAATTATGACTATTAACTCAATTCTCTTCATTGTCAACTATGTTTTTAAGTAAATGTGACACATTCATCTTCCCAGGAGACTTAGAATTTGTAGATACTTCTTCTTCTTCTTCCGTCCTTAGCCAAAGACCGGCCAAGCAGTCAGAGGCCATCACGCCTTGTGGCGTCTTAAGGGCAACAGCAGATTGATTTTCTCTGTTGTAGTTTCCCATCACGCCTAGCGGCGTCTTTAGGGCAACAACAAATAGATCCATCTGCCGTTGTTTCCGTAATCGGTGTGACAAGCCAACGGGTGATCAGCCCATTGGGATTGTAGATACTTGGCTTGTCATATTTCTATTGTAATAACAAAGAAAACTATAATCATGTGATTTGTCACAAAACTATAATAAAAATGTAAAAGCATGTACACATGCTGTTTAATTTCACTCAGATTGATTGCTAAAACAGTAACAGAAGTCAATTTATAGTTTTGAAATATAGACTAGATCAGCGGCAGGCAACCTATGTAATGTGAGGATCTACTTTCATACATGCCACACGCTATGGTTTACCCATAATCTGTACAGGGTGTTTGCGTTTTCAGATGTGTACAGCCCGTACAAACGTCTGTACGGGTTTTTTCGCCTAATTATTAAACATACATATAAATCGATCGTCTTGTGCCACTGCCGTAGCCCTAATTTGCGTCATTTTAATGTTATTTGCAAGAAAGTTTCTTCCGTTTCCGATCTTTATTTAGTAATGGGTGTATCCGCGTTTATTTTCTGTGAATTTTTTAAATCGCAATCAATCGGCATCGAAAACGCTGCCATTTTCGCTCTAATTTTAATGGATTCTGACCCCGATGCGATGACAAGGAGATCTTTGTCTTTATTAGCACTAATATCGGTTCTCAGAATATGGGTGATGGCAGAGATGGAAACGAAAGTAGAATGTCATTGCTAGTATGTATAATTTTAGGGGTTAGGATTAGGTTTATCGGAAAGGTTTAGGGTTACGGCCGAATGTCACTGCTGACGAGGGCGTTTGTTGCTTTGCTACTGATGATGGGTGTAACGAAAAGATCGTCATTTGATTTGTATTGGTCAAATGGCTTTCATTGAGATGCAAAGGAAAAGGACTCTTCGTTTGTTGGTTTTTTTTTTTTAATTTTTAAAAACATTTTTACATTTTTATCGTATTTGTCATCTTTCCATACCTCTCTTCCTATCACATCTAAGATGTACACAAACACATTTTATATCATCAGATTCATCATTCATTTATTTCTATACAGTCCAAAAATTAGAGCAATTGACCAAAAAACTATAGAATTTACAAGTCATCCACTATAAAAAAGGGGGTGTTGTGAAAAAGAATGCAGCTGCAGGGCACATTTTTGGGAAAACAATGCAGCGTGCTAAAGGATAAGGTCCTATCAAACACAGGATTTCCTGGTCTGTTAGTGATAATTAAGCGCAGAAATAGACTAAATGATGACATGATCACATCATTTTTACAGTGCAAAATAAACTCAGACAAATATTGTTTGAGTTTTAAAATAAATGAAGACCTGTTTTAAAAGGCAAAGTCCCCATGCCTCTATGATGCAGCTGTAATTGAAATTTTTTTTACACGAATTAACTCTTTTGATACGTTTTTTTCTGTCTTTTTTTTTTTTTTTTTTTTTGTACAGGTTTTGCTGGTCTTTGTACAGGGTTTTTGAATTTTTTGTACAGGTTTTTCATCTCCGAGGTGTGGCATGTATGTACTTTAGAAACACTGAGCTCTCTAAACATCTGCCTTGATACAATCATATCTGTTTCAGGTTCAGAGTATTAGAAATGTTGAAGAAATGCAGCAAGTTATGCATCTCTGCAGCTTTGTCATGGATTGCCTCCTCTTAGCTCTGCAGTAGTGGTCCACCAGTGGCCAACACTCAAGAGTATCTAATATGGGTCTTCAAAGGTGTCTACCTTCACACAACATTACTCTTGGCAGAGTTGTAGATAGAAGGATAATGACGCTTCTATCTCAAGGGAGCTTTCACAAGATGTGTTCAGAAATCAAGAACAATGCTGCATAGGGCAGAGCACTGTTAACTTATATCTGATCTGTCGCCTTTTGTGAAGAATTAAGCAATGGTTTTAGCCCGTTCAAGCCCCCAGCTGGTGTAATCCAGCGAAATTCCTTTATAAGTATTTGCTCTATAGATGTAAATACATGTCTAGATGTTTATATATTAAAGAGTCTTGCTCATATGTTTGCTTTCATACCTATAATATTTGAATCAACTATGATTGTTTAGTTTTGGAATAACATGTAACAAATTTAATAATCAATTAGTTTTTAACAGGTTAAAATAACGATGGAATGATGTTGAATTTTAGATGTCTATAAAAATTGTCTTCACTGAGACTTGTGTTGAGGATTGATAAAAACAATTGTCCTTTTGCTGTTTCCTTAACAAACTTAGCTGGTCTGAGTGAGTTCTGCAGCCGTGGTTTTGTCAATTCTTCTTTGATAAGGGCACTTCTCCACACAACTCATCCAATGTAGGCTGTTAGTGTTGATTTCCTGCGTTTAACTCACATCTAGTGACTTCAAAACTTTAGTCTTGCAGCTTCTTACCCTGAACAGTCTGATAGCTTCGTTGCATGAACTTTAGACAAAATAAAAAGAACAAATGCCTCTGCTAAGTACACTGTGTTGGAAGATTAACAGGTGCATTGTTTCACTGTCCACCCACTGATGTTAGCCTCTCTGAATAATTAAATTCTTGAGTATACACAGTGTAACTCAGCAAAGAGGATTAGAAATCACCAACATTCTTCTGGGTATTTAACTGGGAAAATATGTGCTTGTACAGCGCAAATGCAATGATTTGTGCCTGAATTACAATTAACAAGGAACATTTATCTCACAAAATGATACTAAACACTTTAGGCATGTGTGATGTAATCATCACTCATCACTGCTCCATTCGGAGTCTGGGGTTGCTGTTACTTTCACATTTCTGAGCGACTTAGAATAAAACAAACACTAGGGCTTGCTGTAGTAGTTTATGAATATACTATTTTCATATGTTGAGGTTGCCAGTGTTGCTATCTGCTTGTGTGGTGTAGGATAAACAATGTTAATTTTATGGCTGATGAAGGCGATCAGCTTATGTCAGGCTAACAGGTGGCCGACTGATGTGTGAGTAAATGACTCAACAGACGCGAATGCCATGTAGTACTAGAGTAAGTTAATAACAATCACACACACCGATGCACATATAGGAGTCAAAAACGTTGTAACTCCAGAAACGTTCTACACTGTTTATTACGCCACAACAAACGTTGACATCATCAATAATACACTGTCAATAGGTTACAGTTCACAGCAAAATATGACACATCAAGTAAGCACCAATCCGTAGATCATCAGTAAGTAAATGCTTAAAAAATAGTTATTGATACAAAAATCTCCATCACAAAGGATGCGGAGCATAGCAGCTCATAATCATACATCTCGTGGCAAAAACCTCCATTCAGGGAAGGGAACTGCACATGTCGCAGTTTACAATAATATATATTATGGGAGAAAGAACATTCCCCTTTAACGATCTGTCGAACTTCAAAAATATCCCTCATCAGAGATATGAGCACACAATGGCCTACAATCCACGGCCTGAAAAATATCTTTAACATCTCAAAACTATCCCTTCACATGAAATAATGGCCTATACACCTTCTGGCCTCAAAATCTCCAATAACCTACGTTCTGCAGTATATAACCAAGCCTCATATCCATGGCTTTATGAAATACATCAAGTATCAAAAATCCCTTTCACACCCACAATATCTTATATCGGGACACACTGACGAAAAAAATGGTCAACATCCATCTTCGGAGCTCTCCTTGTATCGACTGTCACGAATTATTCTTCCGCTCAAAAAAAACAGCTCAGTACCAATTTATCCCCACACGAATTCGCCCTGGGATGTGAGTAGCATTCATCCGCCTATCTCGAACATTCGAGTAAATTTACTATAATATATTTTAAAAAACCAACTAAGCGTGTTTACAAGGGCGATTACAAAAATCCGACCTGTACATACAAGTCTTTTAACGTTTAACTCCCCTTCATTAAAATATGACTTTAACAGTCTAGACCGACCCCCGGGGGGGAAAAAAAAATAATCATTTTTTTTTGTTTTTTTGAAAAAAATACATCAAACAAAAAATTTGAGGTCGATAGTATACTAATGTCTACACCTAAGTATACACTATGTTAAGTCATATGAAAAAAAAGAAAGAAAGGGGGATAGGAGTAAGTGTAAAGTACAAATAGAATGAGCAGTAATGAAAGAAAGCAGTGCAATACGAATAGAAAAAACAATGATATATCATGGTAAACAATTTTATTAAACAATGCATTGAATAAAAGAACACCATAATAGCACAACAGCATACATTACAAGAAACAATGCATTTCTAAATCAAAGAACAAATAACTAGCTATCATCTAAAAAAAATAGCATAATGTGCATGATACCCAAGTTAATAGACTCATGGAGTACCAATGAAGAACCCATACAAGTATCAAAATTAACAATACCGTTATACCTAGCTATTCCTGACACACAATCAAGCGTCGGGTAATGAAAAACATACATTACAACTTCCGGAAAAACATTTTCTCAATGTACTAATAACTATATATAGTTACCCCCCCTCCTTTTAGCGCACACTCAAGTGCTGGGTAAAGAAAAAATATTACAATGTCAGGAAAAAAATACCTTTTCTCTTATTTTCATATTTTTGTCCTCAAAAGTACAATACCGAAATGTATCGCAATGATCAGTTACGTCAAATAGAATAATCATTACAATAGTAATACGTTCATAATTTCAAAGCACAGCAGTATACAAACAATATAGTAATGCAAAGGCGCATAAAGATGAACCAACATGTTATCATAAAGAAGTAATAGCATATTGTAATACAATACTCTCTAATATACTATTCTAATACTAATATACAATATACAATATTATCTACTATCTTAAATAAGTTAAATATAAAAGATGAGTCCCGTAGTCTTAGAATATCTTATAAGCAGGAAGGCACCAAAACATCTAGTGTGGCATCAACTGTGAAATGGTTAAACTGGAACAGCAAATCGGGCGGTATATCATCGGAAAACAGGTCAAACCAACAATATAGCAGCACTGACTCTCATGGAAAAGCATACGCTGTGAAAAATTACAAATGAAAATCTCTGTTTGGTAAAGGTAGGACTTTATGATATACAACAATCAATTTTACTGTAAACCTACCAACTGTGGCTGTGTAAACTTCTGGCCCCTGTATGGTGATAATCAAACCTTCCTCTGCTACATGAAAAAGGATAGCAGAGAAAGTAGCACAGTCTAACTTGGAATAATAATCATATAGAGTGATAAAAGTGTCCGAGACAAATAGCAGTGTGCAATAATGTATGGTAAAGTTATGAATATGCAAGATACCAACATCAAAAGGCAAATCCATAAGATGGTAATAATGACCAAGAGTGTAATGATGACTGACAATCTGAGGTTTTGCGCAAGACAAAGGAAATGCAGTAGACAAAGGCGTACATCTTAAAGGCAGAACTGAAGTTATAGCCTGTGTACTGGGCAAAGAAAAAAGTAAGAAAGATATAATAAAGATGTAAAAGCATACAGTAGTCTTCTTCTTCTTGCGATCGCATCTTTGATGTTTACACCGTCAGATGAGTTCTCATGATGAATTCGACTGTTGTTTGAAGTTCCTCTTTAGCTCCATATAGCTTTGAGTTTAGTGTTGAGTCATTGGGCCAGTATATCTTTCTTAACTGGTCATACAGAGGACAATCCTGTAGAACATGCTCAGCAGTTTGTTCGTTTAATCCACATGTGCACAGTGGTGAAGCAGACAATCGTAGCTTGTGCATGTGTTTATTCAGTTTGTTATGCCCTGTCCTGAGGCGAAAAATAGTTATCTGTCCCTGCCGGTCGAGAGTGTGATAGTCGTCTTTGGGTTGGTTCTGTTCTCTTCTGATAGTCTGGATAGCTTTTTTTTTCTCAAAGTATGTGACTTCATTATCTTCTTGTTCACATTCTCCTCCCTTTTTTGCAAGTTTATCTGCCTTTTCATTTCCGGGTACACCACAATGAGATTGTACCCACTGAAGTATGGTTCTCTTTTTGGCAGCTACCTTGTTTAGTTCATTTCTCAGATGCGGGAGTTTACCACCCTTGAGAGCTTGCAGGACAGACAGTGCATCTGTGAGGATGACTACCTGGTGGCAGTCAGAGTTGGTGTTATAAATCATATTTGCAGCTTGCTCTAGAGCTTGAACCTCAGCTGTATAGTTGGAACAGAATTTACCAGTGGGAATGTGTCTAGTCTCATAGTGGTTGTCAGGATATGAGATAAAGATACTGGCACCTCCATTCCTAACAGCATTAGTTGCTGATCCATCTGTATAGGCATGTATCCATGATTGATCGGGATGGCTTTCTTGGATCATACTCAATGTAGCAGTTCGTTTTTGCAGATCATTATACTCACATCCACTTGTGAGACCACTGACTGATGTATTAATTTGGAGGGCATTGCTGGCCTGCTCCCATGGTACAGGGTATAGGGTGGGCTTCAGTGGTGTTGTTTTCATGGATAGGTCTTCTTGATGCTGTCTTTTAAGTCTTTTTCTCCGATGCACAAAGCTGCTACGCTTTAGATGTCCCAATGCCAGATCATCTAGTCTTGCCTTCATTGGGTGCGTTGGCATACTGTTGTACTTTTCCATCTGGATCATGGTTTTTGTGTCTCTTCTATAGGACAATGTCTGTAATCCAGCAATCTTCTGCATCTCTGATATTGGTGTAGTTTTCATGGCTCCTGTAATGAGCCTGAGAGCTTGATTTTGCACTTTGTCCAAGGACTGCAGATGTGAGTTAGCAGCTGATGACCATGCTGCTGAGCTAAACTCTAAGTGTGGTCTTATTACTCCATTATAAATCTTCTTTAGAGTTCGTTCATTTGCTCCCCAGTTGGTACCTGCTAATTTTCTGAGTATGCCTAGTCGTCTTCGGGCCTTTCCTTCTGCATTTTCAATATGCTTATTCCATGTAAGCCTTTGGTCAAATGTCACCCCAAGATAGGTGGGGTAGCTTTCTTCCTTGATCACGGTTGTCCCTAGGTGTATGTTAGCTGCTTTGTCCTTGGGGGCGAGGGAGAACAGTGTTGTGGAGGTTTTGTCTGTGTTTATTGTGATATGCCATTTCTCTGCCCATGACACTAGCATGTCTGCTGCCCGCTGCATTCTATAATTTGCTGTGGTGATGTTTTCATCAGCGCACCAGAGTACTAGGTCATCTGCATATAAGGCAGCTTTCACTCCTGAGGGGAGATCTTTCACCAGGTCATTGATGTAAACAAGGAAGAGTGTTGGGGAAATTACTCCTCCTTGAGGTACCCCCTGATAGAGCAACACTTTTCTGCTCTGCAGACCGTCAAGAGTGACTCTAGTTCTCCTGTTATGCAAATATGACTGGATCCATTTCATCATGTTGCCTTGGATTCCACTTCTCCTAAGTTTTGCAATAAGGCCATCTTTCCACACCTTGTCAAAGGCCTGCTTGAAGTCGACCCAAATCGTTAGGACCTTTTTCTTCTCCTGGAAGGCATCTTCTATTGCTTGGGACAAGTAAGTAACTTGGTCTTCTATACTGTAGCATTCTCTAAATCCAGCTTGTTCCGGCACCAGGATCTGCTCAGACTCTAAATACCATTTCAATCTGTGGTTGACTATTCGCTCCATAGTCTTCCCAACACAGCTTGTGAGACTGATTGGCCGGTAACTTGCAGCCTCGGTCTTACATTTCCCTTTCTTTAGTATGGGTATAGTGATGGCTTCTCTCCATACTTGGGGTACCGTTCCTTTCTACCAGCTGTGGTTGAATATCTCAAGCAGTTTTGTCTTTGCTGCTGAGCTCAGATTTACTAGCATTTCGTTGCTGATTTTGTCTGGGCCGGGTGACTTTTGGAACTTAAGCTTGGAAATAGCGTTCTGTAGTTCTCCTAGTGTGATGGGTTCCCTCATTGGGGCAGGAGTATCTGTCTGTCCCATGGTTGCCAGTATTTCTTTTCTTATCTCTCTCTGATGGTCTATGTTAATGGGTAAGTTGCTTTCTGAACTGTATCTTCTAGCAAACAGGTCTGCAGCTTGTTTTCCTCTGAAAAGTTTGCCACCTTCATCCAATGTGATAGTCTGCCTAGGTGAGGAACGCTCTTCATTTAGAGACTTGACTAATCTCCAAAGTTTCCTGCCGTCTTTCTCAAGGTTCAGCGATGCCGTTTTAGTTCTCCAGCTTTTCCGTTTTTCTTCTAGCTTTGTTCTCTGAAACTCTGCTACAGCCTTTTTCCATTTGTTGTGAGTTTCAAGTGAAGGCTGAGACTCTGCGTCCTTTCTAGCCCTGTCCATAGCTTCCTGACGTTCTTGGAGTGTGCTGGACCAGTATGGTATGTAGTTACGCCGGCATCCTTTGGGAATGGTTTCTCTTGCAGCTTGTAGTATGCATCTGTTGAAGTCTTTTACCACTTCATTAATGTCTCTGTTCTGTACCTTGAGGGTAGACAGCAGCGTGTTCACCTGATGCCTGAATAAACCCCAGTTGGCTTTTTTGTAGTTCCATCTTGTAATGGCTGGGCCTGTATTGAGAGTTACACTCTGGACAGTAAGAAAGATTGGGCGATGGTCGCTTCCCCCTAGTTGGTCTCCTACTTCTCTACTAATAGATCCAGCTATATCTGGGGTGGCGAAGGCAAGATCTGGTGTTGAAGTTGTGTGCCATCCTCTGGAGTAGAAGGTAGGAGTTATACAGTAGTAAACTTGGACCTATGTCGAAGTTTAAAAGGAAAGCAGTAAGTACGACAAAAAGTTGTAAAAGACATAGATACCGAGCTAACTGGTCCAGCAAGAAAGCTAAAGAAACTCATAAGGTTCATAAAGGAACTAACAACTAAGTCCGTACATGTGGCAAAGAAAACGCTAGTCATTGCAGCAAAAAAGTTGCAATCAATGTGACTGGATGTAGATTCAGTAGTAGCTATAAAATTAGTGTGTGTATCAGACAAAAACTGAAGGATCTTCTTCTATAATGGTAGTTAAAGAAGAATCAAAGTTAGAGTTGCGACGTACTGAGGTATGTCGAACTGGGTTACAAGAAGCACTGAAATTAGTATGATGAACAATGGTATCATCTATACTGCAAGATTGCCCAAAATTAGCAGAATGTATCTGGTGAAAAGATTTTGGCATAGTGGCTGCAGTAAGATTATGTTGCCGTTCCCAAGCAGCAATTTGTACTGGTGTACACACCTTTATACAATGTATCTGTCCAACAGTAAGGTCGGCGATAGGTGCTCTGAGCATACATGCGTGTATATAACCAGTGAAAAACGGTGTGGCAATGTGGACTATGGTAGTTGGAAAAGTCTCAACTGTCCCACCGAATGTCACACATTTCACTATATTACCTGTAGCGCTGTCGTGTGGTGAGTACTGGGGCAACTACAACAGTAGTTTTTGACAGGAGTAGTCTATGAGATATTAGATATAAGGTCTCTAGAAATTGGCTCGTTAAGAAAAAAGACCTACTCGAGATAAGGACAAGAAGACAGGAATGCGAATGCTTTCCACTAGACAGTGTTTTCTTATTAATTATGGAAAGAGTTCTGTTTCCCCACGACCTTAGCTTCTGCCCTTAGATCCCGTAAAGAAAAAGCCCCCAACCTCATCTGAGTAGAGAAAGGTTCCTATAGGTGAATATGTAACACCGACAGCACGAGTGATACATTAACAAACTCTTGATAATGATCAACCGATCGTTGGGTTTATTAATGAAATATCCACACATATAGGGTTAGTAATGGTTAGAACGTGATGATGGTGAAAGACGATTCACACAAAACACACAGATGAGATAATAAAATTACAGTTAATTAAGTAATAGTTAATTAAGAATGAACTGGTGTAAAGTGAAATGATGATGTGATATGATACGTGTTACCAAAATGGTGAGTACTCTACACAGTCCATGTGTCTCTAAATGCTTCTTCTAGATATGAGGATTCACATGTATGCATAAAATGTCCCAAGTTGTTATACGTTATGTCGAGTGGGGTATCTCTAAGCTGAGGACGTTCTGATGAATACTGTTGTCGTACAGAGAACGCTGACGAGATATCTATGTATATTCCTTCACTGTTTGAGTATATCTCTGTAGTGTTGATCAACAGTTAATAGCTGTCATATGAACAAAAGGTCTGTTGTCTAATCTCCCGAGGGTACTGGTCAGACTGGATATCTTCACAAAATGTTAGTGATATGTAGACTCCTAATCTTGCGTATGTAGTCGTGATTCATATACTTTCGAGTCTGCTTCATAAAATGCGCTTAAGAGTGTGTTGCACGTGGTATAAATATGCGATTCCTCTTTTGAGCTCTTTTGCTTGACTTCAGATAATAATGATCTTTCGAGTGATTTGAATTTATGATGACTCTGTATTGAACTTGTGATAACGATGTATTGAACTTGTGAGCAAGCAGTATATGGTGACGAAAAATGCTGCGTCCACCTTATGACTTGTGGGTGAGACAATATTCCTTTTTAATTGAGGAATGAAAGACGTCCTATGGCGAATTCTGCTAGCCAAATGTCCGTTTTTGATAACTTATTTCTGGTTAGACATCAGACACGTTGCGTGTAGACTCAGACTTCTGATGAACTGAAGACACACAAAAGTCTTCGTAAGTTTTCACATTTAACATCACTGGTTGACTTGCATTTAAACTATTGCTCATTATTCATCTCTCTCTCTCTGAGTTCAATTCTAATGATGTTAAATATCTTGTGCATGAGAGTGTGTGCGCATGGGAGACTGTGATGATGATAAAGGTGAAATATGAACTATTAATTACCTCCTATCATCCTATCATCTTCTAGGAAAATCTTCTGATTTTATTAATCAGTTATGCCAAGAATTATTTGAAACTTTATCTTTCGCACATTTTAGCTGTGAGGTTAAAATAAACAAAAATAAGAAAATGTATTAATAAGTATAAGATCTACTAACCTTCTTTTCCCTTCGCAAAATCCTTTAAGAACTCAATTAATCACAGAACTGAATTATCATCCACTCTGAATAAACATGTGTATTAGGCTAGGCGTTTTTGGGATTAATCTCTTCCTCACAAGGTAAAAAAACTGGACTCCTTCCCAGAACAAGCTACGCAGTAGATTATATTTCTGCCAGTCCAATATGGGTTTCTTGTACAGCTCATACCAACCAATCATTAATGGCCCCTCTGGTCTCTCTCATTCACAGGATCGCTCTTTTCTCCTGTCAGTCCAAACGTGGGTGTAGTTTGACCTCTGATTGTTTATTGTTTACCTGGCCAAGATGGGCGTCCAATGTGGTAAATCAACGCTTGTCTGAACCGCGGCCGACCCAAGATAACACCATTACATTCATTCATAACCCTCCACTCCCAAAGGAGCATAGGCCTTCAACAAACACATGCCAAGTCCTCCTGTCACGTGCCATCATCTCAAGTTCTTTCCATGTTCTCCTCATCATTTTCACCTCTGTTTCCAACTCTCTTCTCCATGTACTTCTTGGTCTTCCTCTGCCTCTCTTGCCCTGGGGGTTCCAGAACAAGGACTGCCTTGTAATGCTATCAACAGGTTTCCTCAGTGTGTGTCCTATCCATCTTCGTGTCCTGAGGACAGCACCTCCCTCATTTCTGCTGCTACTTGTGCCACTTTCCCTTGTTCGTTCAATGTCCGAACATTCCAGGTGCCAAATTTCTCAGACACCATGTACAGCTATATCAGTAACTGCTAGGGAGTCCATTTTTCTCAAATGTTTTTGTAATTCGTATATACTTAACTTGGTGTAGAGATGGATGTATCCTACTTAATGGCTACTACTGGTTCCGGGTCAAAGCTTAATACTGTGGAGATTTTAATGACTACTGCAGTCCCCTGAAGCAGTAGTCAATGCAAGTATGACACTGTACTATCTCCTTGACCTAATCGACTTCCGGTTGGCTTTATTTTCTGTTTAGTCCTCAATTCAGTCCATGTGGAGCATAGACCTTCAGTCCATGAATGGTCTGAGCGACTTTGCTCTGTATTTCTTCATGTCTGGTCACACCAGATGCTCGACAGGTAAAATGGACTATATAATTTCTGATGTGGATTTGTGTCAAAGTCCCAGGAAACTTATACTAGTGAGAGTGATTAAAACTTAACGAAATGGTGCTTGTAAATGGACAGCAGAGTCCTCTGGACTTCATACAATACTAAAATATCTGTGTACACCTTCTTGATTGGTCACCTTTCACGGGGAAAATTCTGAATGATAGGGCAATGATGTTAGTTCTGCACATCCCGGGTTGATCGTGAAAGTATGTGACAAAGGTAGGTGAGGAGGGTCTTGCAGCGGCAATTATGTGTTAGTGCGTCGAGGTGAATAGACACAGCGTATGTATCAGAGTGGTAATACTCCGGTGAGATTACGTACTGTAGGAAGAGATTTTCACGATTGAATTATTTATTGGTAGAATCTGTACACCACTGTGGACTGGGGAAAGATACTCTAATCCAGCCTATACCTACTATACGGACTGTAATTTCTTAATAAACAATTCTAATCTTCATACAGTTAATTCTATTTGTGGTTTAATCATTCACAAACTCCCAATCATGCGACAAACCCAGTACGCACACCACGTGAAAAATACTTTGGATAACCCCCCCCCACGGGTTATGGGTGATCTGACCAACCACACCCCATAGTTACAGTTGTTTAGTTTATCCCCCTCCAAAAACTCTCACCAATATCCCACCACCTCCCATAAAATTCACTACCCAAACAAAAAACACAGTTTACAGAATCATGGAGAGATATCCCATATGTGGCCACCCAACTCTTGCGGAGAATAGATCACGCAGGTGTTATTAACCTCACACAAAATCAAACAACAATTAAAACAAGGGTAAACCTCTATCAACAAACAGTACAGTAACAACTTTTGCACGCAACATTCTTTGGGCCAACCAATTTGCAACAAATGCAACTGCATAACACACTTCACACACCCCACCACCTGTCCTCTTATCACTGGGCCCCCCCCCCCCCCCCCCTAGAGTTACATCCCTTTCTTGGGTCAATTACTATCATTTACCAAAAATAACCATTAATAAAATAATCTCTGAATCACTACTGAAATAACAATTTCGCCAACATAGATGTTAGATGTGTACCTCTGTACACAAACAGAGACACTCTCATATCACTCTCCATACACCATTCTATTTATTTATATAACCACCCCCTCCCAACAACCCTCCCCTGTTATTCAAAGCCCCAAGAAACACCAATCCCTGTTCAATAGTAGTTACAAGTCCTTTAACATTATACAGATACCATTGTGTTGTTGTGAGAGACAGAGCAGCTCCAGGCGCACACATTTTCCCCCCCCACTCCCCCAGATGGCTCGCATGCTATAGGTTATGTTACTATCATATTGCTTTTTTTTAAATAATGACCCTAACAATCTAATCCTTATGACCATATCTCTTGCTGGTTTTTAGTATTATCTGAGGATCAGCTTTGCTCAGCATGAGGTGTGGCACTTAGTTGCACGGATTCTCTCCATGATTCTAGATATCCATTACAGTTTTTATTCTCTCAACCACCAGCGTTGGCCCAGATGACAGAACCCCATTGTGAGAGTTTCATCGATAATAAACTAAACAAAAACTTTAGCATACCAGTGTTGGGTCATCTTCATACTGCCAGTATTTCCCGTGACTCCAGGGTGTGAACCTCCATAGTTTTTCACTGTTTTAAACGTAATGTTGTAGTAACCTTATGATCCAGGAGAAGCACCATATTAGGCGTTTACCTCACTAGTTAGATTACAACTGGGTATGAAGCGTGAACCTTATTGTCGAATAAGAAAATTGGGGATCTGTCGTTAACAAATGGGCGTGGAACAGCAGAATCTTCTATGGAATCCAGTGAAAGATTCTTCAGATAAATTATTCTCTCGTGAAATGAAATATCTGATTTTCTAATACTATTTCATGGACTTAATGTACTACTCTACCAAGGGATATTACAGACGTTAGCATTAGCATACTAGGGCTAATACCTTTCTAAATTTTACGAAATGTATGTGCAGTACTATCTTCCAGTTTTGCGTGAAAAGAGGGTGAAAGAGTTTTGCTAGTCAATAAGTTGGTTGTACATGATTTTTTTGAGTGGAGTTATGAGGGTCCAAGTGGATCTGCTTTTTTATTTTCATGCTTCCTTGTTATTGCTGGAATTAAGAAAAGATCCAGTATATCTGACTTTGACACTCTAACATCAGAAATTATATAGTCCTTATTTTGACCTGTCGTCTTATCGGTTTGACCAGTACTGAATACCTTGTTTCATACAGTAACAATAGTGCTGAAGCTACTGGCTTAAACTTCTATGCTCCAAATGGAAGTGATGTGAAAAGTTTTAAGGGTCACGAGGAATACTGACATATAATCATGGTTTCATTTAGGACTGTTTATTCACTCTTCAAAGTGGGTCTGCTAGTGTCAGTATTAATCTCAAAAGATAAAACTTTGCACAGGAACAGTAATAGCCATTAGTGGATACATGATTCTACACTAGTTAAAGGAAGTCAGAATTTAAACCACCAATGTTGACTGGGAAATGTTTTTCACATCAGTAGGATAAGCCATGCCATTAGGTCAACAGACGATAAAGATTTACTGCAATCGTCACATTTGGGGGTCAGCATGGTTTTGTTGCTGCATATTTAAGGATTTGTGGGGGACTGCGGCTAAACAAAGGCAGAAAAAAGGAATGAGCCTGTCAAGCCGAACACAAATACCCACAAGTAGTTGTTATTGTGGTAGTCACCTGGGGAACTTACTGGAATATGTTTAGAAGGGCGAGGCAAATAATTTTACAAATGAGGTAAGTCTGTGTTCAGTCAGATCTTTTTGTTACAAGGGCCCGAAAAGATTGGAGTAAGAGTAGTAGTTACCGGGGGTTCACTGGTATGCATGCCGAAAGATAGCGACATAAAGGAGGTGTAAAGCATTACGGCATTATAGAAAACATCCTATAACAACAATGCGCAGACCACCCAAAGACTTCGAAAAATATGACAGATTGTCTGCAAAAGAGGAAAATAAAAAACACAGCCATCCAAGACCAGGGCAAGTTTCCTCTTACAGGGAGGTCGTATGATGCAGTAGCACAGAGGATGCGAAAGGAGTCTGGTGTCTGCCGGGACTTACCTTCTAATGACTTTAGGAGAAGCTTCACATGATTTGGCACTAGGAGCTGAACACGGAACAGGAAATCGGCCAAGAAGGGCGAAAGTTTCGCCGATTCAAGTAGCGAGCAGAATACCCCGCCGATTATAGGGAATCGCTCAGGTATCTGCAAGAGCCCAGCAATGTACGTTGAAACAAAGTGAAGGGGGTATACTTGGATGTAGACTCATCACGAGGAAGAGTTAGGAGTCAGGACTTGTCCTCAGTGATTTCACGAAGATGGATGTGTGACACACACTGAGCGCAAGGCCC
Organism: Oreohelix idahoensis; assembly: GCA_024509875.1. Taxonomy (NCBI): domain Eukaryota; kingdom Metazoa; phylum Mollusca; class Gastropoda; order Stylommatophora; family Oreohelicidae; genus Oreohelix; species Oreohelix idahoensis. Next base: position 107,718 of record JAMPIV010016894.1, read on the forward strand.
TTGTTGCTCTAGCTTTTCCTACAATCTTTCGTATTGTTTGGAACCCTCAGGGCAGAGATTTGCAGAGGGAATGACCAAAGATTTGAACATCCTTATTTGCTAGTGGAAATCAGTTGTGATTACTCGCATGACCCGGATGAAAATGGAAAAGAACTTGACATGATTGCTCTTTCATCAGGAGGAAATTAAAATGTGTTTGTTGTAGTCCACATGCTTCCTTTGACAGTGGAGGGTTTATGAATGCCCACATTGTAATCGTGTTATCTTGGTCGCCGCGGTTCAGGAAAACAACATATTGATATACCGACATTGACGACCATCTGGGCTGCGGGGTAACAATGAATTTTCAGGAGGACACCACATTGGACGCCCACGATTGGGACTGACAGGGGAAAAGAGCGATCTCACGCGAATGAGAGACAAGGTAGGGCCATTACATGATTGGTTAGTGTATTTGCCCAGCTGTACAAGGAAACCCATAGGTGGACTTCCAGAAATTTAATCTAATGCGTACCGCATAATGTTCTAGGTGAAGGCAGTCCAGTTTTTTACCCTTGTGAGGAGAGAGATTAATCCCAAAAACGCATAGGCCTAATACAACTTGTTTAGTTCAGAGTGGATTGATAATTCAGTTCTGTGAGTTAATTGAGTGTTCTTGAATGGATTGTGCGAAGGGAAAAGGAAGTTGGTTAGTAGTATTCTTATACTTATGAATACATTTTTCTTATTTATTGTTTATTTTAAACCTCACAGCTAAAAATTGTGCGTAGAAGATAAAGTTTATAAATAACTCTTGGCTTAAATGATTTATTAAATCTAGAAGATTTTCCTAGATGATGTTTGGATGAATTGGAATGTAATTAATTGTTCTTCTTTCACCATTTAATCATCTTCACAGTCTCCCATGCGCACTACACTCTTCATGCACAAGATATTTAACCATCATTAGAATTGAACTTCAGAGAGAGAGAGAGAGAGAGATGAATAATGCGCAAGTTGTTTAACATGCAAGTCAACCAGTGTATGTTAAATGTTGAAAAACTACGATGGACTTTGTGTGGGTCTTCAGTTCATTCAGAAGTCTGAGTCTACACGCAACGTGTCTGACGTCTAACCAGAAATAAGTTATCAAAAACGGACATTTGGCTAGCAGAATTCGCCATAGGACATCTTTCATTCCTCAATTAAAAAGGAATATTGTCTCACCCACCAAAGGTCATTAAAGGTGGACGCAGCATTTTTCGTCACCATATACTGCTTGCTCACAAGTTCAATACATCGTTATCACAAGTTCAATACAGAGTCATCATTAAATTCAAATCACTCGAAAGATTCATTATTTTTTATCTGAAGTCAAGCAAAAGAGCTCCAAAAGAGGAATCGCATATTTATACCACGTTGCCAACCAAACTTCTTAAAGCGCTTTTTAATGAAGGCAGACTCGAAAGTTTCTGAAGAATCACGGACTCTACATACGCAAGATTATGAGTCTACATGATCACTAACATTTCGTGAAGATATCCAGTTCTGACCAGTACCGTCGGAAGATTAGACAACAGACCTTTTGTTCAGGATGGACAGCTATTTAACTGTTGATCAAAACTACAGTGATATACTCAAACAGTGAAGGAATATAAATAGATATCTCGTCTGCGTTCTTCGTACGACATCAGTATTCATCCAGAACGGTCCTCTCGCTTAGAGATACCCATCGACATAACGTTATTAACAAACTTGGGACCTTTTATGCATACATGTGAATTCCTCTATATCTAGGAAGAAGAATTTAGAGAACCCACATGGGACTGTTGTAGAAGTACTCACCATTTTTGTTTGGAAACACGTATCATTATCAATCATCATTTCACTTTTACACCAGTTCTTCATTAATTTACTTTTACTTAATTAACTGTAATTTTTATTATCTCATCTTGTGTGTTTTGTGTGAATCGTCTTTCCCATCATTCAGTTCTAACCTTACTAACCTATAGTGTGGATTTTTCATTAATTAACCAACGATCGGTTGATCATTATCAGTGTTTGTTTAATGTATCACTCGTGCTAGTTCGTTGTTACATATTCACATATTAGGAACATTTTCCTCTACTCAGATGAGGTTGGGGGACTTTTTTCTTTACGGGATCTAAGGGCTGAAGCTAAGGTCGCTGGTTGGGAACCAGAACTCATTCCATTAATTATTTAGAAATACTGTCTTGTGGAAAGAATTCGCTTTCCTGTCTTCTTGTCCCTATACTCTAATAGAGGTCTTTCTAATCTTTTCTGAACGAGCCAATATCTAGAGACCTGTAAATCTAATATCTCATAGACTATTCCTGGCAAAAACTACTGTCGGAGTTGCCCCAGTTACGCATCACGCGACAGCGCATACAGGTAATATAGTGATACAACAATAACAAAAATCGGTTGTGATTACAGAGACTGTTCCAACTTCCATTAGTCCACATTGCCACACCGTTTGTCACTGGTTATGATACCAGCTTTGTATGCTAGTGCACCTCATCGCCTACCTTACTTGTATGGACAGATACCCCAAAAAATTTTGGATAAAGGTGTGTACTCCTGTACAATAATTGTGCTTGGGAAACGGCAACATAATCTTACTGCGAGTCCACTATGCCTAAAATCTATTTAGACTGAGTATACTTACTGCTAATTAAATGGCAATCTTTGCAGTATAGATGATTCATTGATCTTCATAATACTAATCTTCAGTGCTACTTATAAACCAGGGCGAAATACGTCAGTTTGTACGGCAACTCTAACTAAAGTGGTGCATCTTGGAGGACCATTATAGAAGAAGATCTGTCCCGTATGTCATTGTTATGATACTCACTCTATATTGATATAGCTACTACTGAAAAAAAAAGGAAGTCACTTTGATTGCAAACCCCCTTTTGGTGCTGTAATGACTAGCGTTTTCTCTGGACACAATGTATCGTCCGCTAAAAGACAGTTCCATTTTGAACACACCAAGTTATGAATTAATTTATGCTTTCTTGCTGGACAGGAAAGGCACGGGATCTATGCCTGTCACAACTTTAGGTCGTACTTAGTGCTTTTGCTTGTAATCACATAAATCGAATAAAATGGAACACAGCATAAGCAACTAGCTACAACTCCTACCTTATTATCTCCATAAGATGGCCACAGACTTCAACACCATTTCCTTGCTTATAACCCAGATTGAGCTGGGTCTGGCAATATGAGAAGTAGGTGGAACGCAGTTGGGGCATATATGAAAATCCATTCGGACCAATCTTTATTACTGTCCAGTGTGTCGCTCTCAATATAGGCCCAGTGAAATTACAAGATCAACATGACATAAATAGCCAAAATGGGGTATATTATTCAGACATCAGGAGAAAAGCACGCGTGTCAATACCTGAATTGGGAAATAAACTGAGGTCATTAATTGGTAGAAGTAAAAACGACTTGAATACGGGGTAAACATACAAGCTTTGTAGAGATACCATTCCCAAAAGTGAAGCCGGAACGTAACTAATGGACTCACTACTGGTCATTTGCAAGAGAACAAAGCTAGAAGAAAAAACTGGAAAAGCTGGAGAAACTAAAAACGGCATCACTGAACCTGAGAAACGACGGCATGGAAAATTTGGAGATTTAGTCAAGTCTCTAAAATGCAATGAGCGTTCCTCACAAGGCAGGACTCATCACATTGGGATGAAGGTGGCAAAACTTTTTCAGAGGAAAAACACGAGTGCAGGACTTGTTAGCTAGAAAGCTAAAGTTCAGGAAGCAACATACCCATTAAAAATAGACCATCAGAGAGAGATAAGAAAAGAAATACTGGCAACCATGGGACAGACAGATACTCCTGCCCCAATGAGGGAACCCATCACACTAGGAGAACTACAGAAGGCTATTTCCAAGCTTAAGTTTCAAAAGTCACCCGGCCCATCAGTCTCACAAGCTGTGTTGGGAAGACTATGGAGCGAATAGTCAACCACAGATTGAAATGGTATTTAGAGTCTGAGCAGATCCTGGTGCCGGAACAAGCTGGATTTAGAGAATGCTACAGTATAGAAGACCAAGTTTACTTACTTGTCTCAAGCAATAGAAGATGCCTTCCAGGAGAAGAAAAAGGTCCTAACGATTGGGTCGACTTCAAGCAGGCCTTTGACAAGGTGTGGAAAGATGGCCTCATTGCAAAACTTAGGAGAAGTGGAATCCAAGGCAACATGATGAAATGGATCCAGTCATACTTGCATAACAGGAGAACTAGAGTCACTCTTGACGGTCTGCAGAGCAGAAAAGTGTTGCTCCATCAGGGGGTACCTCAAGGAGGAGTAATTTCCCCAACACTCTTCCTTGTTTACATCAATGACCTGGTGAAAGATCTCCCTGCAGGAGTTAAAGCTGCCTTATATGCAGATGACCTAGTACTCTGGTGCGCTGATGAAAATGTCACCACAGCAAATTATAGAATGCAGCGGGCAGCAGACATGCTAGTGTCATGGGCAGAGAAATGGCTTATCACAATAAACACAGACAAAACCTCCACAACACTGTTCTCCCTCGCCCCCAAGGACAAATCAGCTAACATACACCTAGGGACAACCGTGATCAAGGAAGAAAGCTACCCCACCTATCTTGGGGTGACATTTGACCAAAGGCTTACATGGAATAAGCATATTGAAAATGCAGAAGGAAAGGCCCGAAGACGACTAGGCATACTCAGAAAATTAGCAGGTACCAACTGGGGAGCAAATGAACGAAATCTAAAGAAGATTTATAATGGAGTAATAAGACCACACTTAGAGTTTAGCTCAGCAGCATGGTCATCAGCTGCTAACTCACATCTGCAGTCTTTGGACAAGGTGCAAAATCAAGCTCTCAGGCTCATTACAGGAGCCATGAAAACTACACCAATAACAGAGATGCAGAAGGTTGCTGGATTACAGACATTGTCCCATAGAAGAGACACAAAAACCATGATCCAGATGGAAAAGTACAACAGTATGCCAATGCACCCAATGAAGGCAAGACTAGATGATCTGGCATTGGGACGTCTAAAGCGTAGCAGCTTTGTGCATCGGGGGAAAAGACTTATAAGACAGCATCAAGAAGACCTATCCATGAAGACAACACCACTGAAGCCCACCCTATACCCTGTACCATGGGAGCAGGCCAGCAGTGCCCTCCAAATTAATACATCAGTCAGTGGTCTCACAAGTGGATGTGAGTATAATGATCTGCAAAAACGAACTGCTACATTGAGTATGATCCAAGAAAGCTATCCCGATCAATCATGGATACATGCCTATACAGATGGATCAGCAACTAATGCTGTTAGGAATGGAGGTGCCGGTATCTTTATCTCATATCCTGACAACCACTATGAGACTAGGCACATTCCCACTGGTAAATTCTGTTCCAACTATACAGCTGAGGTTCAAGCTCTAGAGCAAGCTGCAAATATGATTTATAACACCAACTCTGACTGCCACCAGGTAGTCATCCTCACAGATGCACTGTCTGTCCTGCAAGCTCTCAAGGGTGGTAAACTCCCGCATCTGAGAAATGAACTAAACAAGGTAGCTGCCAAAAAAGAGAACCATACTTCAGTGGGTACCATCTCATTGTGGTGTACCCGGAAATGAAAAGGCAGATAAACTTGCAAAAAAGGGAGGAGAATGTGAACAAGAAGATAATGAAGTCACATACTTTGAGAAAAAGAGAGCTATCCAGACTATCAGAAGAGAACAGAACCAACCCAAAGACGACTATCACACTCTCGACCGGCAGGGACAGATAACTATTTTTCGACTCAGGACAGGGCATAACAAACTGAATAAACACATGCACAAGCTACGATTGTCTGCTTCACCACTGTGCACATGTGGATTAAACGAACAAACTGCTGAGCATGTTCTACAGGACTGTCCTCTGTATGACCAGTTAAGAAAGATATACTGGCCCAATGACTCAACACTAAACTCAAAGCTATATGGAGTTAAAGAGGAACTTCAAACAACAGTCGAATTCATCATGAGAACTCGTCTGACGGTGTAATCATCAAAGATGCGATGATGTACGCCTTTTGTCTACTGCCAATTCCTTTGTCTTGCGCAAAACCTCAGGATTAGTCAGTCATATTACACTCTTGGTCATTATTACCATCTTATGATTTGCCTGTTGATGTTGGTTCTTTGCAAATCATATCTGTACCATAAATTATTGCACACTGCTATTTGTCTCGGACATTTTATCACTCTATATGATTATTATTCCAAGTTTGAACTGTGCTACGTTCTCTGCTTCTTTTCTTGTAGCAGAGGAAGGTTTGATTATCACCATCTGGCTGGCCAGAAGTTTACCAGCCAAAGTGGTAGGTTTACTGTAAAATTGATTGTTGTATATATAAAGTCCTCCTTACAAACAGAGATTTTCTTTGTAATTTTCACAGCGTATGCTTTTCATGAGAGTCAGTGCTGTCTTTAATTGTTGGTTGACCTGTTTTCCTGATGATATACGCCGATTTTGCGTTCCAGTTTTACCATTTCACAGTTGATGCAACTAGATGTTTTGGTGCCTTCTGCTTAATAAGATTTCTAGACTACGGGACTCATCTTTTATTTTTAACTTATTTTTAGATTTTTTTAAGTAGATAATATTGTATATTAGTATTAGTATAGTATAATTAGAGAGTATTATATTATAATATGCTTATGTTCTTTATGATATCTGTTGGTTCATCTTTATGCGCCATTGATTTACATATATTGTTCAGTTTTACTGCTGTGCTTTGAAAGTATGACGAGTACTATTTTTATGAGTATTCTTATTTGATGTAACTGATCATTGCGTACATTTCGGTATTGTACATTTTGAGGACAAAAATATGAAGATAAGAGAAAAGGAATTTTTTCTGCTGTCATTGTTATATTTTTTCTATTACCCAGCAATTGACGTGTGCGCTAAAAGGGGGGGGGGGGGGGGGGGGGGGGTGGTATAACTATATATAGTTATTAGTACATTTGAGAAATTGTTTTTTCAGGAGTTGTTAATGTATGTTTTTCTTTACCCGACGCTTGATTGTGTGTCAGGAATAGCTAGGGTATAACGGTAGTGTTAATTTTGTCTTGTATGGGTTCTTCTTGGTAATCATGGGTCTTTTATATTAATTGTGTTTTTCATGATCATTATGTCTATTTTTTTTTAGATGGAGCTAGTTATTTGTTTCTTTGATTTAGAAATGCATTGTTTCTTGTCAGTGTATGCTGTTGTGCATTATGGTGTTCGTTTATTCAATGCGATTGTTTAATTAAAATTGTTTACCATGAGTATATCATTGTTTTTTTCTATTCGTATGCACTGCTTTCTTTCATTACTGCTCATTCTTATTTGTACTTTTCACGTAATCCTATCCCCCTTTCTTTCTTTTTTTCATATGATTACATAGTGGTATACTTAGGAGTTGACATTAGGCTATACTATCGAACTCAAATTTTTTGTTTGTATGTATTTTTTTCAAAAATACAAAAAATATTGATTATTTTTTTTTCCCCCCCCCCCCCGGGTGTCAGTCTAGACTGTTAAAGTCATTTTTATTATGAAAGGGGAGTTTAAACGTTAAAAAGATTGTTATGTACAGGTCGGATTTTTTGTAATCGCCCTTGTAAAAACACGCTTAGATGGTTTTTTTAAACTATTTTTATAGTAATCAATTTACTTCGAATGTTTGAGATAGTGGATAAAATTGCTTACTCACCTCCCAGGGCGAATTCGTGTGGGGGATAAATTGGTAATGAGCTGTTTTTTATTGAGCCGGGATAAGAAATACTGGACAGTCGATACAAGGAGAGATCCGATAGATGGATGTTGTCCCATTTTTTCGTCAGTGTGTCCCGATAATAAGATATTGTGGGTGTGAAAGGGAATTTTTGATACTGGAATGTATTTCATTAAAGCCTTGGATATGGAGGCATGGTTATATACTGCAGAAACATAAGGTTTATTGGTGATTTTTAGGCCAGGAGGTGTATGATGCCATTATTTCATGTAAAGGGGATTAGTTTTGAAATATTAAAGATATTTTTCAGGCTGTGGATTGTAGGCCATTGTTGTGCTCATATCTCTGGATGTGGGATTATTTTGAAGTTCGACATATCGTTAATGGGGAATGTTTTTTTCTCCATAATATTATCTTATTGCTAAAATGCGACATGTGCAAGTTACCTACCTGACTGGAGGTTTTGTTTGCCACGAGATTTATGATGATGAGCTGCTTATGCTCGCATCCTTTGATGATGGAGACTTATTATGTTATCAATAACTCTTATTTTCTATGCATTTACTTACATGAGTGATCTACATGGATTGGTGCTTACATGATGTGTCATATTTTTGCTTTGCACTGTACAACCTAATGACAGTGTATTATTGATGATGTCACGTTTGTTGTGGCGTAATAAACGTGTTGAGTGTATGGAGTTACAACGTTCTTGACTCTATATGTGTGCATCGGTGTGTGTGATTGTTATTAACTTACTCTAGGTACTAACTATGGCATTCGCGTCTGTTGAGTCATTTACTCACACTTCAGCTCGGCCTACCTGTTCAGGCCTGGACATAAGATGATCGCCCTTCATTCAGCCATAAAAATTACATTGTTTATCCTACACCACAAAAGCAGGATGTTTTTTTTTTTTCAGCAAAACACTGGGCAACCTCAAAATATGAAATTAGTATATTTTATAAACTGACTACAAGCCAAGCCCTAGTGTTTGTTTCTATTCTATAAGGCGCTCTGATATGTGAAAGAAGTATCAGCAACCCCAGACTTCCGTATGGGTGCAAGTGATGAGTGTTGATTTCAATCCTCACTTGCCTAAAGTGTTTAGTATCATTTTGTGAGATAAATGTTCACTTGTTAATTGTAATTCAGGCACAAATCATTGCATTTGCGCTGTACAATCAAACATATTTTCCCAAGTTAAATACCCAGAAGAAGGTTGGTGATTTCTAATCCTCTTTGCTGGGAGTTACCACACTGTGTATACTCAAGAATTTAATTATTCAGAGGAGGCTAACATCAAGTGGGTGGACAGTGAAACAATGCACCTGTTTAATCTTCCAAACCACAGTGTACTTAGCAGAGGCATTTGTTTCTTTTTATTTTGTCTAAAGTTCATGCAACGAAGGCTTTCAGACTGTTCAGGGTAAGAAGCTGGCAAGGGACTAAAGTTTTGAAGTCACTAGATGTGAGTTAGTTGAAACGCAGGAAATCAAACACTAACAGACCTACATTGGATGAGTTGTGTGGAGAAGTGCCCTTATCAAAGAAGAATTGACAAAACCACGGCTGCAGGGAACTCACTCAGACCAGCTAAGTCTTATTAAGGAAAAACAGCAAAAGGACAATTGTTTTTTATCAATCCTCAACACATAGTCTCAGTGAAGGGACAATTTTTATAGACATCTAAAAAATTCAACATCATTCCATCGTTATTTTAACTGTTAAAAAACTAATTGATTATTAAAGTTGGTTACATGTTATTCGAAAAAACTAAACAATCATAGTTGATTCAAATATTATAGGTATGAAAGCAAACATATGTGCAAGACTCTTTAATATATAAACATCTACGACATGTATTTTACATCTATAGGAGGCAAATACTATATAAAGGAAATTTCGCTGGATTTACACCAAGCGTGGGGCTTGGAACGGGCCCTATAACACCATCTGCTTTAATTCTTCACAAAAGGCGGACGACGATCAGATATAATTTAAATAGTGCTCTGCCCTATGCAGGCATTGTTCTTGACTTTTCTGAAACACATCTTGTGAATACTCCCTTGAGATAGAAGCGTCATTATCCTTCTATCTACAACTCTGCCAATGAGTAATGTTGTGTGAAATGGTAGACACCTTTGAAGACCCATATTAGATACTCTTGTGTGTTCGGCCACTGGATGGGACCACTACTGCAGAGCTAAGAGGAGGCCAATCCATGACAAAAGCTGCAGTGATGCATAAACTTGCTGCTTTTCGTCAACTTTCTAATACTCTGGGAATCCCTGAATACTGTTATGATGGTATTCAAGGCAGATGTTTAGAGAAGCTCTGTGTTTATATAAAGTACATTACATGGCACACCTCGGAGATGAAAAACTGTAAAAAAATTCCAAAACCTGTACAAAGACCAGCAAAACTGTACAAAAAAAAAAAAAAAAAAAAAAAAACAGAATAAAACTTATCAAAAGAGTTATTTCACTGTAAAAAAAATTTCCAATTACCGCTGCTTCATAGAGGGCATGGGGACTTTGCCTTTAAAAAGGTCAGCATTTATTTTAAAACTAAAAAATAATTTGTCTGAGTTTATTTTGACAACTGTAAAATTGAATGGATCATGTCGTCATTTAGTTTATTTCTGCGCTTAATTATCACAAACAGGACAGGAATCCTGTGTTTGATAGGACCTTATCCTTTTGCACGCTGCATTGTTTTCCCATAAATGTGCCCTGCAGCTGCATTCTTTTTCACAACACCCCTTTTTTATAGTGGATGACTTGTAAAATTCTATAGTTTTTTACATTTTTATGTTATTTGTCATCATTTCCATACCTCTCTTCCTATCACATCTATGTTGTACACAAAACACATTTTATTATCATCATGTTCATCATTCATTTTTTATTTCTTTTCTGTCCAAAATTAGAGCAATTGAAAAAAAAACTATAGAATTTACAAGTCATCCACTATAAAAAAAGGGGGTGTTGTGAAATAGATTGCAGATGCAGGGAACATTTTTGGGAAACTATGCTGCGTGCTTAAGGATAAGGTCCTATCAAAAACAGGATTTCTGGTTGTTAGTGATAATTAAGAGCAGAAATAGACTAAATGGACGGACATGAGCTCTCATTTTTCAGTTGCAAAATAATACTCAGACAAATATTGTTTGTGGTTTAAAATAAATGAAGGACTGTTTTAAAAGGCAAAGTCACCATGCCTCGATGAGAAGCTGTAATTGAAATTTTTTTACATGTATTTAACTATTTTGATACGTTTTTTTCTGTCTTTTTTTTTGTTTTTTTTTTTTTTTGTACAGGTTTTTGCTGGTCTTTGTACTGGGTTTTTGAATTTTTTTGTAAAGGTTTTTCTACTCCGAGGTGTTGCTTGTATGTACTTTAGAAAACACTGAGCTCTCTTAACATTCTGCCTTGATACTATCATATCTGTTTCAGGTTCAGAGTATTAGAATTGTTGATGAAATGCAGCCAAGTTATTGCATCTCTGCAAGCTTATGGTCATGGATTGGCACTCCTCTTAGCTCTTCAGTAGTAGGTCCCATCCAGTGGCCAACACTCATAGCCAGTATTCTAATATGGGTCTTCAAAGGTGTTTCTAACCTTCGCAGAAAATTTACTCCTTTGCAGAGGTGTTGTAGGATAGAAGGATAAATGGACACTTCTATCTCAAGGGAGCTTTTCACAAGATGTGTTTCAGAATCAAGAACAATGCTGCATAGGGCAGAGCACTGTTAACTTATATCTGACTCTGTCAGCCTTTTGTGAAAGAATTATAAGCAATCGGGTTTAGCCCGTTCAAGCCCTCAGCTGGTGTAATCCAGCGAAATTCCTTTATAAGTATTTGCTCTATTGATGTAAATAATGTCTAGATGTTTTTATATTTAAAGAGTCTTGTATATGTTATGCTTTCATACCTATAATATTGAATCAATCTATGATTGTGTTAGTTTTGGAATAACTTGTAACAAATTTATTATTCAATTAGTTTTTAACAGGTTAAAATAACGATGGTATATGTTGAATTTTAGATGTCTAATAAAATTTGTCTTTCCACTGGAGACTTGGTGTTGAGGACTATTTAGATTTAAATAAACAATGTTAGTTCCTTTTGTACCTGTTTCCCTATTAATCGAACATTCTTAGCTGTTCTTGGTGAGTGAGTTTCTGCAACCCCGTCGGTTTCGTTGTCCAAATCTTCTTTGATAGGGCACTTCTCCACCACAACTCATCCAAATGTAGGCTGTTAGTTAGTTTGCTATTTTCTCTGCGTTTAAACTCACACATCTAGTTGACTCTCAAATCATTAGTCTTGCAGCTTCCTTCATACCCTGAACAAGTCTGATAGCTTCGTTCCATGAACTTTAAAAAAGAAAAAAAAAAACAAAAATATAAAAAAAAAGAACAAACAAGCCTCTGCCTAAGATACACATAACAAACCTGTGTTGGAAAGATTAACGAGGGTGCATTGTTACACTGTCCACCCACCGATGTTATCCTCTACTGAAATAAATAAAATTCCTTGAGTTTACACAGTGTAACTCAGCAAGAGGATTAGAATTCGACCAACATTCTTCTGGGTCAGCTTAACTGGGGAAATTATGAATGCTTGTATCAGGAACCTTGCAATGATTTGTGCTGAATCTACAATTAACAGTGTACATTTATCTCGACAAGCGATGCTACGTGAAAACACTATTAGGCCGTCTGTGTGATGTAATGGCATCATCGGTACACACTGCTCCAGTACTTCGGAGCTCTCAGGGTTGCTGTTACTTTCACATTTCTGAAGCGATAATTAGATGTAATATAACAAACACTATGGGATTGCTGTAGTAGTTTAATGAATGATCTACATTTTCTTTGTCCTGAGGTTGCCAGTGTTGCTAACTGACAACATGTGGTGTAGCGACAAAACAGGGTGCCTCGAGTCGTAATTTTTAAAGAGAGGCAAAAAATGAAGGCGTTTCTAATTTATGTCCCCAGGCTAAAGGTCGAGCCGATTGGTTGAAGGAGGAAATGAATCATCCACGGAGTGCCGAATCCCATGTAGTTATTTATCAGTATCTGTGTAATAACAATCACACACACCGATGCTACATACTAGGATTTTCATTAAGCGTTGTAAACTCCTGATCTACTAAGTCTACACTGTTTATTACGCCATAACATCCGTCTGGACATCTATCCTATTTATCACTGTCATTAGGTTACAGTTCCATTATGGCAAAATCGTGAACATGCAGCAATGTGCATGCACCAATCTGATAGAAAATCCGACTAGTAAGTAAATGCTTAAAAAATAGTTATCCTGTTACAAAATCTCCAATACGAAAATGATGCAGGTTTCATAGCAGCTCATAAGGTTGTCATCATTCATGCCAAATACTTCATTCAGGGAAGGGAACTGCAACATGTCGCAGTTTTCAGATTAATATATACCTTACTGGTGCAGAAAAGTAACATTCCCCTTTAAAGATATGTCGAACTTCAAAAATAGCCTTATCAGTGATATGTGCACAGTATGGCCTACAATCATCGCCTGAGAATTCAATTTCATATTAGATTATTTCAAGCATTATATCTATCCCATGGCCATGAAATACATGGCGTATCCACCTAGCTGGCATACACAGGGCACTAACGCAATACTACGTGAAGCCAGTATTTAACACGAAGCACAAATCATAAATCCATGTGATTGTATGAAATACTTCAAGTATCAAAAATGATTTTAAACACCCTCAAGTGAATCTTATATCGGGAAACACTGACGAGAAAAATGGTCATCACACCCATTTTTCGGAGTCTCCTTGAGTATCGACTGTCACGAATTATTCTTCGCTCAGAAAAAATCAGCTCAGTACCAATTTATCCCCTACACGAATTCGCACATGTGGAAACTTATCAATACCTATTTACAGCCTAATCCTCGTACTTCTACGCAAGTCAACATTATGAACTCAGTCTGTATATTTGGCAAACTGTTGTCGTGTTTACATGTCTCAGGCCATACACTTATAGGATCCTAGACCTTTAACATTCAAGATAGTTGAAACGGATATTTTCGTGTTGGATCCGTATCTTGTAAAACATGTCTAGGCTATTATAAACTTTCCAGTATGCTGAAAAGCTCCTCGGGGGGGGGAAAAAAAAATTAATCATATTTTATTTTGATATTTTCAAAGAGCGCAAATAAAATGAATCAAACAAAAAATTTGAGGTCGATAGTATACTATCTTGGTCTACCCCTAAGTATAACGACTATGTTGTCCCTGGTCATATGCCAAAAAAAAACGGATTAGAAGAAGGGGGATAGTGTAAGTGTAAAGTGCTCAAAAGATTGAGCAGTCAATCTTCCGGATATCAAGAAAGGCAGTTTGCAATTATCCTCGAATTTATGTAACAAAAAACAATGAGTATATTCTTGGTAAAATCAATTTTTATGTAAACAATGTCCCATTGAATAAATCGAACACATAATATTTACTTCGTTAACAGCATACATTACAAGAAACTTCATGCAATTTTTAAGTTTCAAAGAACAAATAACTAGCTTTCAATTATCTACAAAAAAATAGCATAATGTGCATGATACTGTTACGCCAAGTTTAATAGACTCATGGAGTACCTATGACAGAACCCATACAAGTTTCAAAATCGTTAACATAATACCGTTATACCTAGCTATACCTCGACACACAATGAACAAGAGGTGTCGTACGGGTAATGATAAAACATACATTACTGTGTGTTAACTTAAGCCAGGATGGCACACTTAAAGTAAAACAGTTTCTCAATGTACTAATAACTATATATAGTTGACACCCCCCCCCCATCTCCGAATTTTAGCGGCACAGGTTCAAGGGCTGGGTAAAGAAAATTTACTTAAATAACCGTTTTCAAATGTCAGCTAGATGAAAAAATACTTTTCTGATTCTTATCTTCTAATGCATTTTTGCACCCTCAAAAAGCTGTCGCAATCTCCAATACCGAATGTATCGCAATGATCAGTTACATCAAATAGAATAATCATTACAATAGTAATACGTTCATAATATCAAAGCACAGCAGTTATACTGAACAATTATAGTAATGCAATGCGCATCAGCTGTAAAGATGAAACAACATGTTATCATAAAGAAGTCCATAGCATATTATAATATATACTCTCTAATATACTATTCTAATACTGTATAATACAATGTACAATATTATCTAGGTATCTTAAATAAGTTAAATATAAAAGATGAGTCCCGTAGTCTTAGAATATCTTATAAGCATGAAGGCTCACCAAAACATCTAAGTGTGGCATTAAACTGTGAAATGGTTAGAAAACTGGAACAGCAAATCGGGCGGAGTATATTCATCGGAAAACAGGTCAAACCAACCAATATAGCAGCATGACTCTCATGGAAAAGCATACGCTGGGTGAAAAATTACAAATGAGTAATCTCTGTTTGGTAAAGGGTAAGGACTTTATGATATACAACAATCAATTTTACTGTAAACCTATATAACTGTGGCTGTGTATTAACTTCTGCTTTAACCCTGTATGGTGATAATCAAACCTTCCTCTGCGGTTTACATGAAAATGGATTAGCCCAGAGAATGTAGCACGTTGTCTAAACTTGAGAATAATAATCATTTATAGAGTGATAAAAGTGTCCGAGACAAATAGCAGTGTGCAATAATGTATGGTAAAGTTATGAATATGCAAGATACCAACATCAAAAGGCAAATCCATAAGATGGTAATAATGACCAAGAGTGTAATGATGAACTGACAATCTGAGGTTTTGCGCAAGACAAAGGAAATGCAGTAGACAAAGGCGTACATCTTAAAGCAGAACTGAAGTTATAGCCTGTGTACTGGGCAAAAGAAAAAAGTAAGAAAGATATAATAAAGATGTAAAAGCATACAGTAGTCTTCTTCTTCTTGCGATCGCATCTTTGATGTTTACACCGTCAGATGAGTTCTCATGATGAATTCGACTGTTGTTTGAAGTTCCTCTTTAGCTCCATATAGCTTTGAGTTTAGTGTTGAGTCATTGGGCCAGTATATCTTTCTTAACTGGTCATACAGAGGACAATCCTGTAGAACATGCTCAGCAGTTTGTTCGTTTAATCCACATGTGCACAGTGGTGAAGCAGACAATCGTAGCTTGTGCATGTGTTTATTCAGTTTGTTATGCCCTGTCCTGAGGCGAAAAATAGTTATCTGTCCCTGCCGGTCGAGAGTGTGATAGTCGTCTTTGGGTTGGTTCTGTTCTCTTCTGATAGTCTGGATAGCTTTTTTTTCTCAAAGTATGTGACTTCATTATCTTCTTGTTCACATTCTCCTCCCTTTTTTGCAAGTTTATCTGCCTTTTCATTTCCGGGTACACCACAATGAGATTGTACCCACTGAAGTATGGTTCTCTTTTTGGCAGCTACCTTGTTTAGTTCATTTCTCAGATGCGGGAGTTTACCACCCTTGAGAGCTTGCAGGACAGACAGTGCATCTGTGAGGATGACTACCTGGTGGCAGTCAGAGTTGGTGTTATAAATCATATTTGCAGCTTGCTCTAGAGCTTGAACCTCAGCTGTATAGTTGGAACAGAATTTACCAGTGGGAATGTGTCTAGTCTCATAGTGGTTGTCAGGATATGAGATAAAGATACTGGCACCTCCATTCCTAACAGCATTAGTTGCTGATCCATCTGTATAGGCATGTATCCATGATTGATCGGGATAGCTTTCTTGGATCATACTCAATGTAGCAGTTCGTTTTTGCAGATCATTATACTCACATCCACTTGTGAGACCACTGACTGATGTATTAATTTGGAGGGCATGCTGGCCTGCTCCCATGGTACAGGGTATAGGGTGGGCTTCAGTGGTGTTGTCTTCATGGATAGGTCTTCTTGATGCTGTCTTATAAGTCTTTTTCCCGATGCACAAAGCTGCTACGCTTTAGACTTCCCAATGCCAGATCATCTAGTCTTGCCTTCATTGGGTGCGTTGGCATACTGTTGTACTTTTCCATCTGGATCATGGTTTTTGTGTCTCTTCTATGGGACAATGTCTGTAATCCAGCAACCTTCTGCATCTCTGTTATTGGTGTAGTTTTCATGGCTCCTGTAATGAGCCTGAGAGCTTGATTTTGCACCTTGTCCAAAGACTGCAGATGTGAGTTAGCAGCTGATGACCATGCTGCTGAGCTAAACTCTAAGTGTGGTCTTATTACTCCATTATAAATCTTCTTTAGATTTCGTTCATTTGCTCCCCAGTTGGTACCTGCTAATTTTCTGAGTATGCCTAGTCGTCTTCGGGCCTTTCCTTCTGCATTTTCAATATGCTTATTCCATGTAAGCCTTTGGTCAAATGTCACCCCAAGATAGGTGGTGGGGTAGCTTTCTTCCTTGATCACGGTTGTCCCTAGGTGTATGTTAGCTGATTTGTCCTTGGGGGCGAGGGAGAACAGTGTTGTGGAGGTTTTGTCTGTGTTTATTGTGATAAGCCATTTCTCTGCCCATGACACTAGCATGTCTGCTGCCCGCTGCATTCTATAATTTGCTGTGGTGACGTTTTCATCAGCGCACCAGAGTACTAGGTCATCTGCATATAAGGCAGCTTTCACTCCTGAGGGGAGATCTTTCACCAGGTCATTGATGTAAACAAGGAAGAGTGTTGGGGAAATTACTCCTCATTGAGGTACCTCCTGATGGAGCAACACTTTTCAGCTCTGCAGACCATCAAGAGTGACTCTAGTTCTCCTGTTATGCAAGTATGACTGGATCCATTTCATCATGTTGCCTTGGATTCCACTTCTCCTAAGTTTTGCAATGAGGCCATCTTTCCACACCTTGTCAAAGGCCTGCTTGAAGTCGACCCAGATCGTTAGGACCTTTTTCTTCTCCTGGAAGGCATCTTCTATTGCTTGAGACAAGTAAGTAACTTGGTCTTCTATACTGCAGCATTCTCTAAATCCAGCTTGTTCCGGCACCAGGATCTGCTCAGACTCTAAATACCATTTCAATCTGTGGTTGACTATTCGCTCCATAGTCTTCCCAACACAGCTTGTGAGACTGAT
Organism: Oreohelix idahoensis; assembly: GCA_024509875.1. Lineage (NCBI taxonomy): Eukaryota > Metazoa > Mollusca > Gastropoda > Stylommatophora > Oreohelicidae > Oreohelix > Oreohelix idahoensis. Next base: position 125,586 of record JAMPIV010016894.1, read on the forward strand.
TGGCCGGTAACTTGCAGCCTCGGTCTTACATTTCCCTTTCTTTAGTATGGGTATTGTGATGGCTTCTCTCCATACTTGGGGTACCGTTCCTTTCAACCAGCTGTGGTTGAATATCTCAAGCAGTTTTGTCTTTGCTGCTGAGCTCAGATTTACTAGCATTTCGTTGCTGATTTTGTCTGGGCCGGGTGACTTTTGAAACTTAAGCTTGGAAATAGCCTTCTGTAGTTCTCCTAGTGTGATGGGTTCCCTCATTGGGGCAGGAGTATCTGTCTGTCCCATGGTTGCCAGTATTTCTTTTCTTATCTCTCTCTGATGGTCTATGTTAATGGGTAAGTTGCTTTCTGAACTGTATCTTCTAGCAAACAAGTCTGCAGCTTGTTTTCCTCTGAAAAGTTTGCCACCTTCATCCAATGTGATAGTCTGCCTAGGTGAGGAACGCTCTTCATTTAGAGACTTGACTAATCTCCAAAGTTTCCTGCCGTCTTTCTCAAGGTTCAGCGATGCCGTTTTAGTTCTCCAGCTTTTCCGTTTTTCTTCTAGCTTTGTTCTCTGAAACTCTGCTACAGCCTTTTTCCATTTGTTGTGAGTTTCAAGTGAAGGCTGAGACTCTGCGTCCTTTCTAGCCCTGTCCATAGCTTCCTGACGTTCTTGGAGTGTGCTGGACCAGTATGGTATGTAGTTACGCCGGCATCCTTTGGGAATGGTTTCTTTTGCAGCTTGTAGTATGCATCTGTTGAAGTCTTTTACCACTTCATTAATGTCTCTGTTCTGTACCTTGAGGGTAGACAGCAGCGTGTGTTCACCTGATGCCTGAATAAACCCCAGTTGGCTTTTTTGTAGTTCCATCTTGTAATGGCTGGGCCTGTACTGAGAGTTGCACTCTGGACAGTAAGAAAGATTGGGCGATGGTCGCTTCCCCTAGTTGGTCTCCTACTTCTCTACTAATAGATCCAGCTATATTGGGTGGCGAAGGCAAGATCTGGTGTTGAAGTTGTGTGCCATCCTATATGGTAGTCTAAAGTAGAATCAAAGTTAGAGTTGCGGACGTAAATGAGGTATGTCGTAACTGGGGTTCAAGAGCACTGAAATTAGTATGATGAACAATGGTATCATTATACTGCAAGATTGCCAAATTAGCAGATGTATCTGGTGAAAAGATTTTGGCTTAGTGGCTGCAGGAAGATTTATGTTGCGTCCCAAGCAGCAAATTTGTACTGGTGTACACTCCTTGTATACCAATGTATCTGTCCAACAGTAAGGCAGGCGATAGGTGCTCGGAGCATACATGCGGTATATAACCAGTGAAAACGGTTGTGGCAATGTGGACTATGGTAGTTGGAAAAGTATCAACTGTCCACCGATGTCACAAATTTCACTAGTATAACCTGTAGCGCTGACGGTGTAGGATGATGTACTGGGGGCAACTACAACAGTAGTTTTTTTTGACAGGAGTAGTCTATTAGATTTTAGATATAAGGTCTCTAGAAATTGGCTCGATTAGAAATAAGACCTACTCGAGATAAGGACAAAGAAGACAGGAATGCGAATGCTTTCCACTAGACAGTTGTTTTCTTAATTAATTATGGAAAGAGAGTTCTGTATTTCCCGCCCGACCGTATAGTTTTCTGCCCATTATAGTCCCGGTTAAACGAAAAAGCCCCCATCCTAAAATGAGTAGGAGAAATGTCTCCATGTGATAGGTGAATATGTAGACGACCGGGAAAAGCACTAGTGAGAACAATTAAACAAAAGCAAACTAGAGTTATGAGTCCAAAGTATTGTGTTGGTTTATTAATTAAAATATCCACAAATATAGTGGTTAGGTTAAATGGTGTGGAACGTGATGGTGGGATGAAAGATATATGACGTTTCCACACAAGAACACGCAGATGAAGATAATACAAAGTTGCAGAGTTAATTGTAAAGTAGTTAGTTTATTAAGATTAAAATGGGTGTAAATGGGGGCTGTACAATGATGTATGTAATGAGTTAGTATGATTACTTGATATACCCAAAGTGGAGAGTTAACATGTACCCAGCCCATTGTTTTCGCTAAATGCTTCTCCATAGGATATGATTTGGATTCACATGGTATGCATAAAATGTCCCAAGTTGTTATAACGTTATGTCGAGTGGGGTATCTATAAGCGTGAGGACGTTCTGTATTGAAGTACTGTTTGTCCGTAGCAGAGGAACGCTGACGAGATATCTATGAGTGTATATGTCCATCACTGCTTTGAGTATGATTCTATGGAAGGGTTGATCAAGCATAATAGCGGGGGGGGGGGTGTCAAATGCAAAAAAAGGTCCCGGGGGGGGTTGTCTAATCTCCCGAGGGTACATATGGGTCAGACTGGGAGATGCTTTCACAAAATGTTAGTGATATGTAGATCTCAGTAATCTTGTGGCGTATTGTTGTACCCGTGATCATATCCAGAATACTATTCGATAGTCTGCTTCATTCAAAATGCGCTTAGTAGAGGGGGGTTGCACTTTGGTGATAATAAATACTGCGATTACCTGCTTTTGAGCTCTTTTGCTGTGACTTCAGAATAATAACGTAGGGATCTTTCGAGTGATTTTGAATTAAGTGATAGGACGTCTGTAATTGAACTTGGGTGATAACGGATGTATTGAACTTGTTGAGCAAGCAGTATGATGTGACGAAAAGTGCTGCGTCACCTTAGTGAACTTGTGGGTAAAAAAAATTTTCCTTTTTAAGGGGGTTGAGTGAATGAAAAGATGGTCCTGTATGGCGATATTCTGCTAGCACAATATGGCCGGTTTTTTTTGATAACTTATTTATAGTATTAGACGTCAGGACATCTTTGCGTGTAGAGCTTCTGACTTCTGATGAACTGAGAGACACACAAAAGTCTTTCGTAAGTTTTCCCATTTAACATTCACTGGTTGACTTGCATTTTAAAAACTACTTGCTCACTTTATTCCCCCCCCCCCCATCCTCACTCTCTGAGTTCAATTCTAATGATGATAAAAATAATCCCCCCTTTTGTGCATGAGAAAGGTGTGATTGGGGGGGTTGGTGGGTGCGCATGGGGAGACCTGGGGTTTGATATTGTTTTAATTGATAAAGGTGAAAAATATGAACTATTAATTACCTCCCCCTATCATCCCCTATCATCCCCTTTTCTAGGAAAAAAAAATCCTATCTCTGATTTTATTAATCAGTTATGCCCAAGAATTATTTTTTGAAAACATTTTTTAATCTTTCGCATTTATTTATTTTTTTTTTAGCTGTGATTGGTTAAAAATAAAAAACAAAAATAAGAAAATTTTTTTTTGTATTAATAGTATAAGATCTACTAACCTTCCCCCTATTTTTTTTTTTTCCCTTCGACCAAAAATCCTTTAAGAACCAACAATTAAAATCACAGAAACTATTGAATTAAATCATCCACTTTTTTTTCCCCTGAATTAACACGTGGTATTAGGCTATGGCGTTTTTGGGTATTTTTAATCTCTTCCTCACCAAGGTAAAAAAAATGGACTATGTCTCTTGGGAACAAGCTACGCAGTTAGATTTATATTTTCTGCCAGTCAATATGGTGTTTCTTGTAACGGCTCATTACCACCCAAATCATTAATGTTCCCTCTGGTCTCTATTTCACAGGATCAACCTTTGTCCCTGTCAGTCCAATCCTGGGTGCCGGGTTCCCCCCCCAATTGGTGTATTGTTTACCTGGCCTTGAGTGGGGTCCCCCCTGGTTAAATCACCCCCCCTGCGGTGAACGCGTTTTCCGACCCAAGATAACACCATGACATTCATTCATGGGCGTCCCAAAAAAAATGGGGTGGGGTGGGCTATCCATCAAACACATCCTATGTCCTCTGTCAAATGCCAATCATCCCCAGAATTTTTTGAAAATTATTCCGGAATGACAAATAAAATTTTTGTACCTTTATTTCCAACTATTTTTTACCTTGAATACTTCCACGATGGCCAATTGGGTTGTTTAAAAAACCTGTCCGCCTCTCTTGCCTGGGTCAACAACAACAAAACTGGGAAAAGGTGAAGGAGGGATTAAAGCTATCAGAGGAGGAATTTCTTGCCGTGCCGTTTTACCAATTGCATACTCCAATCTAATAAATCCCCTTGTGTTAAAAAACACCAATTTCACAAAGTGGTTAGTTCCCCTCCTGTCAATCAAAACCCCTTCCACTTTGGTTTCCCACATGGCGTGGGGTAAACCTCGATATTTGTTTATTCCCTCATGTGGACTGCCACTTGTGCCAAAAACATTGTGGGACCTCCCCCCCCAGAACATATGGCCAGGTGCCAAATCTGGAAACTCTCACCGGCCGGTTTTATTTTATTTCAGACAACACCGTTACTCCTTTGGGGTTTCATCTGTGTAAAACCACCATTGGTGGGAAACCGCCCAGCTAATTGGACCAGTGACCCCTGTATTCGATGGCTATGTATAAAATAACCCGCATTTGAATCCTCACTAGAAGTGGAAAGTTTTTCCCATATGGTTTAAATTTTTTTTTTTTTACCTTTTGTGAAAGGTAAAGATGATTAAAACCCAAAAACGCAAAAAATAAGCCTAATACGACAAAACTTGGCTGGGTTTAGTGTTAAATTTCTTTGCTCCAGAAAAAGGGCCCATTTGGTGAACAACGGGTGAAAACTGACTTTTTACCTGTTCCCTATTTAATTTATTGAATTTGGTTAGTTTGTTTTCCTTTTTTAATCGCAAGTGAACTCTATTGTCCTTTTTTTATGTCCGAAGGTGAAAAAAAAAAAAGCTCAGGTTTTTCTGTGTAAAAAAAATCACACTTATGGCCTATAAATATGTCCTGCAAATGGGAAATTTTTTTCCCCTCCAATGTGATTTTTTTTTTTTTATTTTTATATTTTTAAACCCTCCAAACAGCTTATCCAGATAATGGGGGCTGAAAGAATTCATTTTTCTCAAAAAGTTTTATTTTTAGTGTCTTCTTAATAGGATGTAGAGATAATTGTTTTCTACTTTTGGCAAAAAAAAAAAACTGATTTTTAAGTAAAAAATCCAGAAGGATTTATTTTTTTTCCCTTAGAAGAAGACCTGGGTATAGGAAAGAACATTAGGACTTGTAAATAATGGTTATTTTCCCCAAAATTTCACGTTCTTTATCAATCATCAACAGTCTCTCCCCAATTTCCCGCATAAACCTTCAGCCACAACTCCCTTCATCACCCAAATATTATATCTTCCAAAACTGGTCCCATCCGATTAGGAAGGTAAAATTGCAAAACTCAAGAAGAAAAAAAGAAGAGAGATTTGTCAAAAATAATAGAAGCAAACTTTGGGTTTTAAAAAAAAAAAAAAGTTTTTATTTAAAATGCCAATTCCCCCCCCCAAACCCTGTGGATGATATAGACAAAAAAATTTTTTTAACTTTTATTTTAAATGTGTAGAAAAAAAAACCTAGAAAGACGAAGGACTTATTATTTGATAGTTCCCCTTTCATACTGTCAATCAGAAAAAAGGTGTCACGTATTAGAGGTCCACCCCCCTAACACGCAACGGGTTGGGGGTGGTCTTGGACGGTGGGGGGTTAACCAGAAAAAGAAACTAAGGTTATTTTTTTATAATCCCAAAAGCCATACCTAGGTATAATGTGGCTAATGCCAGATAATTTCACGAGTGAATAATTTAAGGCGTCAGAACGATCATTTTTTTCCAGATCACCTCTAATCACAGCTTAATCTTGCCAGTGGGACCTGTAATTTGTTACGCCCCCCCAATACTACCTCTTCATACCCAGATAAAGTCACCCTAACATGTTTGGATGCCAGTTTCAATTCGCATTTTCCCTTTCATGTCACCATGAAACCAGGGGCCTTTGGCCACCCACAAGTTATTTTCCCATAAATGTACCTAGTCCCCCCCATCATAAACTGCGGAGTTAGGCCTTTTGGGCCTAAAACTGACTGCATCCCCATTTAGTTAAGTTTTGTTTATTTGATAATCGTTTAATTCCCCAAAAAGGGCCAAAACATGGATAGAAATCACGAAAATAAAAAATAAACGCAATATTTATAAGAATCATGGTGAGGGTGATCAACCACCCATGATGACCTCCCCTCTTGAAGTGCAGAATTATAGAGCAGGAGGTTTATAACCCCCGAAAAAGTGGAAAAAAAAGATTAACACTTGGGTATTTGAACTAACAAAAACGGGCAGTATGAGTCTAACATACGTTAGCACGCTGCATTCTTTGGTCGAAAGAATTAAAATCCAGTCCTGCAGCGGCCCCCTTTTTGCAACCCCTAAAAAAAAAAAAAGGGTCCCGCGACTAATTTATAAAAGTCTATAACAGATCCCCCTTTTTTAGGGTGGTTTTTTTTGGTACATAAATGACTATCGCCTTTGGATTTCCATTTAACATAGGTTATGGATTGGTGAATCTGATGATTACAATACCCAAGAATGTGTAAATGTGGGAACAAGTAGGGGTTCACAGTACAAATTTTTGGGGGTATCATCGGAGAAATTCGGGGGGGGTGGGGGAGCGGTCTTATGTATTAACGATTCAACAAAATTGATAACCATCCATATAAACGGTCCATGAAACGACAAATTTACTGATAGATTAAACGTTGTCAAGTCGCCGACATAAAACTAAATAACAAGCTTGGGTACCATATTTGTTTTTGAAAAAGTAGCATGGATGGGTGGGTAAATTATCGGCCATAGAATCCGGTGCTAGAAAAAGGTTAAAAAACAATTGGGCTAGAAGCTAATAAACCCTACGTGTGGAAATACTTGTTGGGACCTTAGGGTGACTATTCCAACCAATGAGGGATTTGGGTAAAAACACGTAAAAAAAGGGGTCAAATGGCATTCACCTATGGGATTTCAATCCCATTTTTATTCCGCGTAAACTTGGTTTTTTTATAGTGATTTCCAGTTTGTTTGGGGGGGCGGGGTGGGTTTTCTCGTCCCTTAACTTAAACTCTTACTTAAATTTTTACATGGTGGGGTTTGGTCTAATTTCTGACAATAACCCGTAGTTGGGGTTGGTGGGGTTAGTTTGGGTGTTTGGGGGGTTGGTGCGTGGGGTTTTGTCACCATTGGAGGTGGGCGTGCGGGGGCTGAATGGTGTAAAAACTTTATGGCCATTAACTGTATTGGGAGGGTGGAGTTGTTGAATTAGCAAATTAGGTGAACGGGATGATAGGGGATGGAGTTGCGCGGCTTTTTTTATTATTTCCAGTGACTGAATGGCGGGGGGGGCTTAAAGAGTTTATGTTCACTCGGGGGGGGGTGGTGGGGAAATTTAAATTCTTTTAAAACTCCCTTCCGCGTATCTCCCCACCCTGCACTTCGGTTGGTTTACACTATTTCCGCGACTTCTTATAGCTTTTAACCTTTCTCACTACTCTTTAAGTGAAAACGACAGTTGGGTGGGGTGGCTTTTTTAATCATCAACAGGCGACCTATCACCCCTGTTTTACATTCAAAAAAAGCCTAAAGTTTATCCCACCTTGTATGAGGGAAAAAACCAGGAAACCTGTTTTTATTTCCATGCAACAGTTTGTTTTACAAACCAATGCATTAAGAAAAACACTTTGTCCCCAGCACCCCACCCACACCACTGGGAAAATATAGCATTCCACAGCCAATCCACCCCGCGCCCGCCCCCCACGGCATTGTCAGCCCTAATACACTAAATAAGTGTTTTGTTTGGACCCCCTGTGTTTTGATGGTCTATGACTCCTACACGCCACTGACTGTTGAAAAAGAAATAAAAAATGAAGATACTCTCCACACTACAAGGCATTTTTTTACTCGGATGCAGGTGATCCAAGTTTTGGACAACTACATTACCACCAGTAAAACTGTGCAAACGGAACAGATTAATAGCCAATAGTATTTTAATCAGTCATCTACACCTACTGTTAAGAAGTCAGGGGGAATAAGAAAGAAACAATTTGAGAAAATTGTTTCTTACGAAGAATAACTGAAGTAAGCCTGGTTGGTTTGTTTACCTTTCAAAGATAAAGTTACAACCCTTTTTATAAATTAGGAAATCGAGCTTGACTTATACGTGGTGGGACCCTTTTGTCGTGTTGTAGTTCGACTGCGCCATATCCTATTCACTGACTGAAACATGAGCACTATCAACGTGCCGTCACATGTAGATGAAGGACATAGTGAGTCATGAGCATTCAGTCAATGGGGAACTTACTAAATAAGTTGAACAACCATCTTCATAAAACCAGGTTAATAATTCTGTCTTCCTACCCGTGTGTAATCATATTCGGAATGAAGGTAACAATCAATAGTAATAATTTTCTTTTGCGTATTGCATGTACACAGGAAAATTTAAAAAAAGTGTTACAAAAATGGGCATGCGGGAACCCAATACCCCCATATTATAGGATAGTAGAAGACTTATACAAGAGAAATTATCTTCATCATGTCATGCCATGAACACAGTCATCAAATTTCGAAATTTTGACACTTGCCATCCAAGTTCAAGGGTTATTTTATATTGCAAGGAAGAGGGCGTATGATGCGACTCCGAGTTAAAGGCCAAAAATGAAGTACATACACATTGCTGGACAATCAAAAGCATTCATCACCGCTTTCCTCGACGCCACTGGGTCCAGATTTGGCAAATGGAATGTGTTATGTGCCATTAACTGTCTAAGGGAAACTGAGCGCCAGCTACCTTTGTACTCATTTGCCAGAGCCGCATATTGTCTCGAGGTTCGTCCCGAATGTCATTACTTATATGAGTGGATCATCTGTCTTTTCTGACATCTTGGAATGTATACATCATCACAGGGTTTTAAAAAATCTGGTGCGGTCCTCAGGACTTACGATGCTGGATGAGGACCTTAACATCGAACCTGAGGAAAGGCTGTTGATAGCATAATTACAATGAACAGTCTCTTTTCTTGGAACCCCCAGGGCAAGGAGTGGCAGCGGAAGACCGAAGAATGTTAACATGGAGACAGTAACGTCCTGGAAACTTTTAGATGGTGAAATGATGAGGAGACATAAGACAAGACAACAAAGTGAGATCCGCACTAAGGACTAATACGTGGTTCAGGAGGACTTAAATCATCCCTCATATTGACTCCTATAACTGCACCCTCTTGCTCCTTCGTTAGTCAGAGGTTTTGCACATGAATGTAATGGTAATTATTTGGGTCGGCAGCGTTCAGACATAAAAGCGCTTGATTTACCATTTATGGACGCCCATCTTGGCCAGGTTAAACAAATAAGCCTTTTTTAGAGGTTGCCTAACAAAGATTACACCTACGTTCTTCGCAGTGATGCTTCTATTCCTAGGGGATGCAGTGCAGTTCTGGTATAATGCAGAGACCAGACGGAGGCCACCCTTAATGATTCCGGTTGGTATGTAGCTGTACAGAATACCATATTACGACTGAGCAGAAATATAAGTTACTGCGTTGCGTGTTCTTAGAAAAGGAGCTCCTCAGTCTCTCTTGAGTCTTGTGAGGAAGGAGATCAATCAAAATACTTGCATCTATGCTAATACGGCATGTTTATTCAGTCCTGGATGATAATGCAGTTCTGGTGTTTGGAATCCGAGTTCTTAAAGGCTTTTGCGAAGCCCTGGAAACACAGATGAAGAAGGTTAGTAGTCTCTTATTCTTAGTCACATCGCGTTTTCGCTATTTGTTGTTTATTTTAACACTCACAGTACCATGTGCGAAAGATAAAGTTTCCAAATAATTCCTTGGCTTACAAATGTGTTTGCAGGAAATCAGAAGTCTTTTCCTACCAAGATGCCATAGGATGATAGGAGGTAATTAATGTTTATAATTTCACTTTCCATCATCATGAAACGTCTCCCATGCAGCACACACTCTCATGCACAAGATATTTGTACATGTCCACTTCAGATATGAACATCAGTGAGAGGAGTATGAATGTAGTTGAGCAACTATGTCGTAAATGCAAGTAAAACCTTTGATGTTAAATGTGAAAACTTAACGGTATGGACTTTATGTGGTCTATCAGTCATTGTGAAGTCTAACGTTTTGTTACACGCAACGTGAACATTGGATATCTAACCAGTAACATAAGTTATCAAAAACGGGAACATTTGGCTTAAGCAGTGATGCGAAATAGGACATTCTTTCTTTCCTCAATGGAAAGATTACAGGACATATCTGTTTCGTCACCCACAAGTTATATCAGGCATGGACGCTACATTAGAACAGTCACCATCTATGTCTGCTTGCTCACAAGTTCTATATAAGACATCGTTAATCACATGAGTGGAAAATCCAGAGAAATCCCACATAGAATTAAATCAGTCGATTAAGATCATTTATTCATAAATGAAGTACATACTAATTAGTATAGTGCTCATATTAAGAGGAATTTTCGCATAGATTACCATTTTGGTAACACGTATAATATCACCTCATCATTTTCACTTTACACCAGTTCATTCTTAATTAACTATTACTTAATTAACTGTAATTTTATTATCTCATCTGTGTGTTTTGTGTGAATCGTTTTCACCATCATCACGTTCTAACCATTACTAACCCTATATGTGTGGATATTTCATTAATAAACCCAACGATCGGTTGATCATTATCAAGGCGCTACAGGTAATATAGTTGAAATGTGTGACATTCGTGTGACAGTTGAGACTATTTCCAACTACCATAGTCCACATTGCCACAAACCCGTTTTTCACTGGTAATTATACACGCATGAATTGCTCAGAGCACCTATCCGTCCAGACCTATACAGTTGGACAGCATTACAAATGTATTATAAGTGTTTACACCTGTACACATTGCCTGCTTGGGAAACGGCAACATAACATCTTACAGGCATGCCACAATGCCAACAATCTTTTCACCAGAATACATTCTGTCTAATTTTGGGGCAATCTTGCAGTATATAAGATACCTTATGATCATAACATAACTAATTTCAGTTGCTATCTTGTAACCCAGTGTCAACATACCTCAGTACGTCGCCAACTCTAACTTTGATTCTTCCTTTTACTTCCCATGTCTAGAAGAAGATCCTTCAGTTTTTGTCTGATACACACACTAATTTTATAGCTACTTATTGAATCTACATCCCGTCAAGATATAGATGGATCTATTAGTAGAGAAGTAGGAGACCAACTAGGGGGAAGCGACCATCGCCCAATCTTTCTTACTGTCCAGAGTGCAACTCTCAGTACAGGCCCAGCCATTACAAGATGGAACTACAAAAAAGCCAACTGGGGTTTATTCAGGCATCAGGTGAACACGCTGCTGTCTACCCTCAAGGTACAGAACAGAGACATTAATGAAGTGGTAAAAGACTTCAACAGATGCATACTACAAGCTGCAAAAGAAACCATTCCCAAAGGATGCCGGCGTAACTACATACCATACTGGTCCAGCACACTCCAAGAACGTCAGGAAGCTATGGACAACGCTAGAAAGGACGCAGAGTCTCAGCCTTCACTTGAAACTCACAACAAATGGAAAAAGGCTGTAGCAGAGTTTCAGAGAACAAAGCTAGAAGAAAAACGGAAAAGCTGGAGAACTAAAACGGCATCGCTGAACCTTGAGAAAGACGGCAGGAAACTTTGGAGATTAGTCAAGTCTCTAAATGAAGAGCGTTCCTCACCTAGGCAGACTATCACATTGGATGAAGGTGGCAAACTTTTCAGAGGAAAACAAGCTGCAGACTTGTTTGCTAGAAGATACAGTTCAGAAAGCAACTTACCCATTAACATAGATCATCAGAGAGAGATAAGAAAAGAAATACTGGCAACCATGGGACAGACAGATACTCCTGCCCCAATGAGGGAACCCATCACACTAGGAGAACTACAGAAGGCTATTTCCAAGCTTAAGTTTCAAAAGTCACCCGGCCCAGACAAAATCAGCAACGAAATGCTAGTAAATCTGAGCTCAGCAGCAAAGACAAAACTGCTTGAGATATTCAACCACAGCTGGTTGAAAGGAACGGTACCCCAAGTATGGAGAGAAGCCATCACAATACCCATACTAAAGAAAGGGAAATGTAAGACCGAGGCTGCAAGTTACCGGCCAATCAGTCTCACAAGCTGTGTTGGGAAGACTATGGAGCGAATAGTCAACCACAGATTGAAATGGTATTTAGAGTCTGAGCAGATCCTGGTGCCGGAACAAGCTGGATTTAGAGAATGCTACAGTATAGAAGACCAAGTTACTTACTTGTCTCAAGCAATAGAAGATGCCTTCCAGGAGAAGAAAAAGGTCCTAACGATCTGGGTCGACTTCAAGCAGGCCTTTGACAAGGTGTGGAAAGATGGCCTCATTGCAAAACTTAGGAGAAGTGGAATCCAAGGCAACATGATGAAATGGATCCAGTCATACTTGCATAACAGGAGAACTAGAGTCACTCTTGACGGTCTGCAGAGCAGAAAAGTGTTGCTCCATCAGGGGGGTACCTCAAGGAGGAGTAATTTCCCCAACACTCTTCCTTGTTTACATCAATGACCTGGTGAAAGATCTCCCTGCAGGAGTTAAAGCTGCCTTATATGCAGATGACCTAGTACTCTGGTGCGCTGATGAAAATGTCACCACAGCAAATTATAGAATGCAGCGGGCAGCAGACATGCTAGTGTCATGGGCAGAGAAATGGCTTATCACAATAAACACAGACAAAACCTCCACAACACTGTTCTCCCTCGCCCCCAAGGACAAATCAGCTAACATACACCTAGGGACAACCGTGATCAAGGAAGAAAGCTACCCCACCTATCTTGGGGTGACATTTGACCAAAGGCTTACATGGAATAAGCATATTGAAAATGCAGAAGGAAAGGCCCGAAGACGACTAGGCATACTCAGAAAATTAGCAGGTACCAACTGGGGAGCAAATGAACGAAATCTAAAGAAGATTTATAATGGAGTAATAAGACCACACTTAGAGTTTTAGCTCAGCAGCATGGTCATCAGCTGCTAACTCACATCTGCAGTCTTTGGACAAGGTGCAAAATCAAGCTCTCAGGCTCATTACAGGAGCCATGAAAACTACACCAATAACAGAGATGCAGAAGGTTGCTGGATTACAGACATTGTCCCATAGAAGAGACACAAAAAACCATGATCCAGATGGAAAAGTACAACAGTATGCCAATGCACCCAATGAAGGCAAGACTAGATGATCTGGCATTGGGACGTCTAAAGCGTAGCAGCTTTGTGCATCGGGGGAAAAGACTTATAAGACAGCATCAAGAAGACCTATCCATGAAGACAACACCACTGAAGCCCACCCTATACCCTGTACCATGGGAGCAGGCCAGCAGTGCCCTCCAAATTAATACATCAGTCAGTGGTCTCACAAGTGGATGTGAGTATACTGATCTGCAAAAACGAACTGCTACATTGAGTATGATCCAAGAAAGCTATCCCGATCAATCATGGATACATGCCTATACAGATGGATCAGCAACTAATGCTGTTAGGAATGGAGGTGCCGGTATCTTTATCTCATATCCTGACAACCACTATGAGACTAGGCACATTCCCACTGGTAAATTCTGTTCCAACTATACAGCTGAGGTTCAAGCTCTAGAGCAAGCTGCAAATATGATTTATAACACCAACTCTGACTGCCACCAGGTAGTCATCCCCACAGATGCACTGTCTGTCCTGCAAGCTCTCAAGGGTGGTAAACTCCCGCATCTGAGAAATGAACTAAACAAGGTAGCTGCCAAAAAGAGAACCATACTTCAGTGGGTACCATCTCATTGTGGTGTACCCGGAAATGAAAAGGCAGATAAACTTGCAAAAAAGGGAGGAGAATGTGAACAAGAAGATAATGAAGTCACATACTTTGAGAAAAAAAGAAGCTATCCAGACTATCAGAAGAGAACAGAACCAACCCAAAGACGACTATCACACTCTCGACCGGCAGGGACAGATAACTATTTTTCGACTCAGGACAGGGCATAACAAACTGAATAAACACATGCACAAGCTACGATTGTCTGCTTCACCACTGTGCACATGTGGATTAAACGAACAAACTGCTGAGCATGTTCAACAGGACTGTCCTCTGTATGACCAGTTAAGAAAGATATACTGGCCGAATGACTCAACACTAAAACTCAAAGCTATATGGAGCTAAAGGAGAACTTCAAACAACAGTCGAATTCATCATGGAGAACTCATCTGAAGAAGAAGACTACTGTATGCTTTTACATCTTTTAATTATATCTTTCTTACTTTTTTTTCTTATGCCCAGTAACACAGGCTATAACTTCAGTTCTCTGCCTTTCTAAGATTGTAACGCCTTGTTCTACTGCATTTCCTTTGTCTTGCGCAAAAAAACCTCAGATTGTCAGTCATCATTAACACTCTTGGTCCATTATTACCATTTATGGATTTGCCTTTTGATTGTTGGTATCTTGCATATTCGATAAACTTTACCATACATTATTCGCACACTGCTATTTGTCTCTGACACTTTTTTAATATCACTCTATATGATTATTATTCCAAAGTTAGACTGTGGCTTGCTACTTTCTCTGCTCTATTCCTTTTATCATGTAAGCAGAGTAAGGTTTTGAAAATTATCACCATACATGGGGCCCGACAAGAAGTGTTACACAGCCAACAGTTGGTAGTTTTTACAGTAAATATTGAATTGTTGTTATATATCAGTAAAGTCCTACCTTTTACCAAAACAGAGATTTTCATATGTAAATTATTTCACATCGACTTTCTTTTCCATGATATTCAATTTTGCTATATTTTTTTATTGAACTTTTCTAATATATAACTCTAATTGTTCCTTCCCCCCCCCCCTGAGATAAGGGGGGGAACACACATTTCCCCCCCCCCCCCCCCCCCCCCCCCCCCCCCCCCCCCCTGGGGGGATTTTGCTGGTTCCAGTTTAAACCATTTCCACAGTTGATGCCACACTAAGAATGTTTTGTGAGCCTTCACCTGCCTTATTAAGATATTCTAAGGACTTAAACTGGACCTCAATCTGTTTTATTTAACTTATTTAAGATAGTAGATAATATTGGTTTATTAGTATATTAGTATTGAATGTATATTAGTAGAGTATTATTATAATGATTATATGCTATGACTTCTTTAAATGAAACAAATGTTGGTTCATCTTTATGGCGCCATTGCATTACAATTATTGTTCGTATACTGCTGTGCTTTGAAATTATGAACGTATGCTCTATTGTATGTGTGATTATTTCATATTTGATGTGTGAAACTGATCATTTGTCGATATCAATTCGGTAATTGTACTTTTTTGAGGACAAAAAATTGGAGATAAGAGAAATAGGTATTTTTTTCTCTGGACATTGTAATATTTTTTTCTTTACCCAGCAACTTGAAGTGTGCGCTAAAGGGGGGGGGGGGGGGGGGGTGGGTGGGGTAACTATATATAGTTTATTAGTACATTGAGAAAAGTTTTTTTTTTTTCTCCCTTTTTCTTTGTTTCCCTTCCGGAAGTTGTAATGTATGTTTTTTTTTTTCATTACCCCCGACCGACGCTTTTGAATTTGTGTGTTCAGGAATAGCTAGGTATTAACGGTATTGTTAAATTTTGATACTTGTAATGGGTTCAATTCATTGGTACGTTACAATGGTAACTCCATTATCTATTAACCTTGCGAGTGCGCGGTATCTATGCACTCAATATTATTGCTCTAAGATTTTTTTAGATGATTAAAGCTAGTTATTTGTTCCTTTTGATTTAGAATTGCATTGTTTCATGTAATGTATACACATACTGTTGTGCAATTAATGATGTGTGTGAAGTTGCTGTTTTAGTGATCTGTAATTTGATGGGTGTTTACAGTCAACCGCATATTATTGAGCAATTACTTGCTTTGTTGTGGAGAAATGATGTGAACGGTGGGGGAACTGGTAAGTGCTAAATATGGTGTTCTTTTTATTCAATGCATTGTTTATACAAATTGTATACCATAGATATATCATAGTTTTTTTTTCTATTTCGTATTGCAAGCACAGCTTTCTTTCATTACTACTGCTCATTCTAATTTGTACTTTACACTTACTACCTATCAGCCCACCTTTCTTTTCTTTTTTTTCCATATTGACTTAACTTTATGTATACTTAGGTGTAGACATTTAGTATATCTATCGAACCTTAAATTTTTTGTTTTGATGTGATTTTTTTACAAAAAAAACAAAAAAAAAAATGATTTATTTTTTTTTTTTTTTTCCCCCTTTTTTTTTTTCCCTCCCCTTTTGTCCCTTCCCCTTTTTTTTTTTTCCCTTTTTTTTCCCTTTTCTTTCCTCTCCCCCCCCCGGGTGTCGGGTCTAGACTGCGTTAAATGTTAATGTCCCATTATTTTTAATGAAGGGGAGGTTTAAACGTTAAGAAGACTTGTATGTACAGAGGGGGTCGGATTTTTGTAATCTGCCGCCCCTTGTAAGTAAACTCTAAACACAAAACACGCATTGTTGGTTTTTTTAAAATATATTATAGTAAATTTTACACCCCTCGAATGTTCGAGATAGGCGGATGAAATGCTAACTCACATCCCAGGCGAATTCGTTTTGCAATTTATCGGGGTGTGGGGATAAATTCGGTTACTATAGTTCGACCACTATAGCGAGTGTTCTTTTTCTCATTTTGAGCAAGGTAAAGAAAGAATAATATTTCCGCGATAAGATAGACAGTCGGATACAAGGAGAGCTGAAAAGCTCCGAAGATGGATTGTTTGAACCATTTTTTTTTTTCTTTTTTTTTCGTCAGTGTGTCCGGGGGCTCAGTGTGTCCCGATATATTGCAATATTGTGGGTGTGAAAGGGATTTTTGATACTTGATGTATTTCATAAAGCCATGGATATGAGGCCTTGGTTTATATTACTTGCTAGAAACGTAGGTTTATTGGAGATTTTGAGGCCAGAATGGTGTATAAGGCCATTATTTCATGTGTAGGGGGATAGTTTTTGAGTTGTTTGTTTGTTTAAAGTTATTTTTCAGGCCGTGGATTGTAGGCCATTGTGTGCTCATAGATCTCCTGATGGAGGGATATTTTTTTGAAGTTTCGGTCAACAGATTCGTTAAAGGGGAATTGTTCTTTTTCTTTCTCTTCTTCCCCATAATATATATTATTGTAAAACTGTCAACATGTTGCAGATTTCCCTTCCCTGAATGTGGAGGTTTTTGTGGCCATGAGATGTATTGATTAATGAGCTGCTATGCTATGCTCCGCATCCTTTTGTGATGGAGAATTTTTGGTATCAATAACTATTTTTTTTTTTTTAAACATTTACTTACTGATGTTTCTACGGAATTGGTGCTTAACTACTTGAGTGTGGTCATAATTTTTGCTTTTGTTAACCTGGTAAACCTATTGACAGTTGTATTATTGATTATGAATCAACGTTTGTATGGGTGGCGTAATAAACTTGATGTAGAACGTTTCTTCTGGAGTTTACAACACAACAACGTTCTTGACCACTCCTATATGTGCCATCGGTGTGTGTGATTGTTATTGATGTTAATAACTTCTTACTCTAGTAACTTACATACATGGCATTTGTATCACGCGTCTGTTGAGGTCCATTTCCCTCAGCCACAGCTCAGTCGGCCAACGATGCCTGTTAGCCTTGACATAAAGAGCTGAGTCCGCCTTTTATCAGCCATAGAAATTAAACATTGTTTATCTACACCAAACCACACATAGCAGATAGCCAACACCTGGCAACCTCAACATATGAAAATAGTATAATTCATCCAAGACAACTACAGCAAGCCATGTAGTGTTTTTGTTTTTATTCTAGAGCTTCGCAACAGCAAAATGTGAAAAGTAACAGCAACCCCCTAACTCGCTCGAATGGAGCAGATGTTGAGTGATGTATTAATCAATATCACAGTACCCTTCATGCGGCCTAAACAGTGTTTAGGTCAATCATTTTGGGTGAGATAAATGTTCCTCTTGATTAATTGGTAATTCAATTCAGGCACAAATCATTGCATTTTGCGCTGTACAAGCACATATTTTTCCCCAGTTAAATACCCAGAAGAATGTTGGTGATTTCTAATCCACTTTGCTGAGAGTTAACACTGTGTATACTCAAGAATGTAATATCAGAGAGGCCTTAACATCAGTGGGTGGTCAGTGAATCAAGCCACCTGTTATTCGTCCAAACAGTTTTTGTACTAGCAGAGCATTTGTTCTTTTTATTTTGTCTAAAGTTCATGCACGAAGCTATCAGACTGTTCAGGGTAAGAAGCTGCAAGACTAAAGTTTTGGAAGTCACTAGATGTGTGGTTAAACGCAGGAAATCACACTAAACAGCCTACATTGGATGGAGTTGTGTGGAGAAGTGCCCTTATCAAGAAGAATGACAAAAACCACGCTGAGAACTCACTAAGACCAGCTAAGTTTGTTAAAGGAAAACAGCAAAAGGGACAATTGTTTTTATCAATCCTCAACACAAGTATCAGTGAAGGACTATTTTTTTAGAACATCTAAAATTCAACATCATTCCATCGTTAATTTAAACCTGTTTTTAAAACAACTTAATTGGATTATTAAATTTTTTTCAGTAGTTATTGCCTAAACTAAACAAGGCATAGGTTGGTGATTCGCAATTAAAATAGTGTATGAGAAGCAAACTTATGAGAAGACTCTTTAATAAATATAACATCAAGACATAGTTTATATTTATCTAATAGAGCAAATACTTATACAAGGTAATTTCGCTGGAATTGACCGACCAGCTGTGTGGACTTTTGAAGCGTGCTAAAAACCATTGCTTTAATTCTTCACAAAAGGCGAACAGATTCAGAGAGTAGGTTTAAACTGTTGGCTTCGTGCCCTAGTGCAGGCTATTGTTCTTGATTTCTGAAAACACTATCTTGATGAAAAGCTCCCTATGAGATAGATGAGTCATTATGCCATCTATCTACAAACTCTGCCAAGTAGTAATTGTTGTCTGCAGAAGGTAGACACCTTTTGAAGACCCCATATTAGATTCTCTTGTGTGTGTGGCCACTGGTGTACCCCTAATGCAAGATGCTAAGAAGGAGGCGAATCCATTGAACAAATGCTGTCAGGAGATGCATAACTTGGCTGCATTTCTTCAACATTTCTAATACTCTGAACCTGAAACTGATTTGTTTGTATCAAGGAAGATGTTTAGAGAGCTCAGTGTTTATAAAGTACATACTTGCCACACATCAGGAGATGAAAAAACCTGTACAAAAAAAATTCAAAAACCCTGTAAAAAGACCAGAAAAACCTTTAAAAAAAAAAAAAAAAAAAAAAAGACAGAAAAAACGTATCAAAAGAGTTAATTCAGGGAATAAAAAAATTTTTCAATTACAGCTGCTTCTAGAGGCGTTGGGGACTTTGCCTTTTAAAAACAGGTCTTCATTTTTTTTAAAAACTCAAACAATATTTGTCGAGTTTATTTTGCACTGTAAAAAAATGATGTGATCATGTCTTCATTTAGTCTATTCTGCGCTTAATTATCACTAAACAGTCCAGGAAATTCCTTTGTGTTTGAATAGGACCTTATTCCTTATAGCCACGCTGCATTGTTTTCCCAAAAATGTGGCCCTGCAGCTGCCTTCTTTTCACAACACCCCTTTTTTTTTATAGTGGATGACTTGTTAATTCTATAGATTTTTCATTTTATCGTATTTGTCATTCTCCTTACCTCTCTTCCTATCACATCTAAGATGTACACAAAACATTTTTTTTGTATTTTTTTTTCAGTTTAATTTCTTTTTTCATTCAATGTTATTTCTATACTGTCCAAAAATTAGAGCAATTGGACAAATAATCATTGAATTTAACAAGTCATCCACTATAAAAAAGGGGGTGTTGTGAAAATAGAATGCAGTGCAGGCACATTTTTGGGAAAACAATGCAGCGTGCTAAAGGATAGGTCATATCTGTTATTTCTCAGATTTATGGGTCTGTTAGTGATTAGTAAGCGCAGAAAAGACTAATTGACGAATGATCAATCTTTTTTACAGTGCAAAAATAAATCAGGACAAAATATTGTTTGAGTTTAAAAAAAATGAAGACCTGTTTTAAAAGGCAAAGTCCCAATGGCTCTATGATGAGCTGTAATTGAAATTTTTTTTACATGAATACTCTTTTGATACGTTTTTTCTGTCTTTTTTTTTTTTTTTTTTTTTTGTACAGATTTTTGCTGGTCTTTGTACAGGGATTTGAATTCTTTTAGTTCGGTTTTTTCATCTCGAGGGTGTGGCATGTTTTGTACGTTAGAAACACTGGCTCTCTAAAACATCTGCCTTTGATACAATCATTATCTGTGTTTCCGAGGTTCAGAAGTATATAAAATGGTTGATAGAAATGCAGCAATGTTATTCATCTCTGCAGCTTTGTCATGGATTGCCTCCCTCTTAGCTCTGCAGTTAGTGGTCCACCAGTGGCCAACACTCACGTGTATCTAATATGGGTCTTCAAAGGTGTCTTACCTTCGGCAGAAAACATTACTCTTGGCAGAGTTGTAGATAGAAGGATAATGACACTTCTATCTCAAGGGAGCTTTCACAAGATGTTTTCAGAAATCAAGAACAATGCTGCAATAGGGCAGAAAGCAACTGTTAACTTATATCCTGATCTGTCGCCTTTTGTGAAGAATTATAGCAATGGTTTTAGCCCGTTCAAGTCTCCCAGCTGGTGTAATTGCCAGCGAAAATTCCTTTATAAGTATTTGCTCTATAGAATGTACAATACATGTCATAGATGTTTATATATTAAAGAGTCTTGCTCATATGTTTGCTTTCATACCTATAATATTTGAATCAACTATGCTTGTTTAGTTTTGGAATAACCATGTAACAAATTTAATAATCAATTAGTTGTTAACAGGTTAAAATAATGATGGAATGATGTTGAATTTTAGATGTCTATAAAAAAATGTTTTCACTGAGGACTTGTGTTGAGGATTGATAAAAAACAATTGTCCTTTTGTGTTTCCTTAACAAACTTTAGATGGTCTGAGTGAGTTCTGAGCCGTGGTTTGTCAATTCTTCTTTGATGAAGGGCACTTATCACACACTCATCCAATGTAGGCTATTAGTGTTGATTTTCTGCGTTTAACTCACATCTAGTGACTTAAAACTTTAGTCTTGCAGCTTCTTACCTGAACAGTCTGATAGCTTCGTTGCATGAACTTTTGTAATAATAAAAAGAACATATGCCTCCTCGCTAAGTTACACTGTGTTGGAAGATTAACAGTTGCATTGTTTCACTGTCCACAATGATGTTAGCTCTCTGGATATAAAATTTATTGAGTATACACAGTGTAATCAGCAAAGAGGATTAGAAATCACCACATTCTTCTGGGTATTTAACTGGGAAAATATTGCTTGTACAGCGCAAATGCAATGATTTGTGCCTGAATTTACAATTAAAAGGATCATTTATCTCACAATTATGTTACTAAACACTTTAGGCATGTGTGTTGTATTCATACTCAATCTCTGCTCCTTTAGGAGTCTGGGGTTGCTGTTACTTCACATTTCTGAGGCGAATTAGTACTAAACAAAACACTAGCTTGCTGTTAGTAGTTTATGATTATACTATTTTCATATGTTGAGGTTGCCAAATGGTTGCAATCTGCTTGTTTGGTGTAGAATAAACTATGTTAATTTAATGGCAGATGAAGGCGAGCAGCTTTATGTCCAGGCATAACTGGGTGGCCGACTTGATGTGTTGATTAAATGACGTGCAACAGACTGGCGAATGCACATGTAAGTACTAGAGTAAGTTAATAACAATCACACAATCACAATTAGCCGGATGTCACATATAGGAGTCAAGAACGTTGTAACTCCAGAAACGTTATAACACTGTTATATTCTCCCCAACAAAATCGTTGTCAGCATCAATAAATTACCACTTGTCAATAGGTTACAAGTTCAACGAGCAAAATATGACACATCAAGTAAGCACCAATCCTGTAGATCTTCAGTAATGTAAATTGGCTTAAAAAAATAGTTATTGAAACAAGAAAATCTCCATCAACACTAAGGATTCGGTGCATAGAGCTCATCAATCCTACATCTCATGGCAAAAAACCTACATTCAGGGAAGGGAACTGCAACATGTTCGCAGTTAATGTACAATAATATAAGATTATATGCGGGAAGAAAGAACATTTCCCCAATAAAAAACGATCTGTCGAAAACTTCAAAAAATATGCCCTCATCATAGATGATGGTGCACACAATGAGAGCCTACAATCGCGACGGCCTGAAAAAATATCCGCTTAAACATCACAAAACTATCTCTCCAACCCTTCACAAGAAATAATAGTCCTATCACCATCTGGCCCTCAAAAATATCCAATAACCTACGTACTGCAGTATATAACCAATGCCTCATCATTTCCATGCTTTTTGAAATCACCAATCAAGTATCAAAAATCCCTTTCACAACCCACAATAATCTTATATCGGGACAACACCTGGACGAAATAAATTGGTCAACATTCCATCTTCGGAGCTCTCCTTTGTATCGTCTGTCAGACAATTAATTCTTCACCCTCAAAAAAAATCATCGCAGTAACCAATTTATTCCCCATATACCCCACAAAGATCGAAATTCGCCATGGGATGTGAGTAGAATTCATCTCAGCCGAATATCTCGAACATTCGAGTAAAATATTACTATAATATATTTTTAAAAAAACAACTAAGCGTGTTTACAAGGGCGATTACAAAAATCCGACTGTACATAAATGTCTTTTTACGTTTAACACCGCTCCCCCATCATTAAGAAGTGGGGGAGACTTTAACAGTCTAGACTGACCCCCGGGGGGGGAAAAAAAAAAATCATTTTTTTGTTTGTTATTTTTTGAATAAAATACATCAAAACAAAAAATTTTGAGGACGATAGTATACTAAAGGTCTACGACCTAAGTGATAACACTATGTTAAGTCAAATGAAAAAAAAGACACGAAAGGGGGATAGGAGTATAAGTGTAGTCGTGAGAGCGCGCGGAGTGAGGGCGGGTCGAGGGATAGTAGTGTAGCCTTGTTATGCGGGAGGAAGCGATTTAGAAAGGCAGTGCAATACGAATAGTAAAAACAATGATATAGCATGGTAAACAAATTTTTATTAAACAATGCAATTGAATAAAAAGAAACTCCATATTAGCAACAAACCGCATTACATTACAGAGAAACAATGCCATTTCTAAATCAAAGAACAAATAACTAGCTATCATCTAAAAAAAAATAGCATAATGTGCATGATACCCAAGTTAATAGACTCATGGAGTACCAATGAAGAAACCCATACAAGTATCAAAAATTAACAATACCGTTTATACCTAGCTATTCCTGACACACAATCAAGCGCTCGGGTAAATGATAAAAAAAAAAAAAAAAAAAATAAATAAATAAAAAAAAAAAATAAAAAAAAAAAAAGAAAAATATCACATTACAACTTCCGGAAAAACATTTTCTCAATGTACTAATAACTATATATAGTTACCCCCCCCCCCCTCTCCTTTTCGCGCACACTCAAGGGCTGCGTAAAGAAAAAATATGACAAAGTCAGAGAAAAAAATACCTTTTCTCTTATCTTCATATTTTTGTCCTCAAAAAGTACAATACCGAAATGTATCGCAATGATCAGTTACATCAAATAGAATAATCATTACAATAGTAATACGTTCATAATTTCAAAGCACAGCAGTATACGAACAATATAGTAATGCAATGGCGCATAAAGATGAACCAACATGTTATCATAAAGAAGTCATAGCATATTATAATATAATACTCTCTAATATACTATTCTAATACTAATATACAATATACAATATTATCTACTATCTTAAATAAGTTAAATATAAAAGATGAGTCCCGTAGTCTTAGAATATCTTATAAGCAGGAAGGCACCAAAACATCTAGTGTGGCATCAACTGTGAAATGGTTAAACTGGAACAGCAAATCGGGCGGTATATCATCGGAAAACAGTTCAAACCAACAATATAGCAGCACTGACTCTCATGGAAAAGCATACGCTGTGAAAAATTACAAATGAAAATCTCTGTTTGGTAAAGGTAGGACTTTATGATATACAACAATCATTTTACTGTAAACCTACCAACTGTGGAAGTGTAAACTTCTGGCCCCTGTATGGTGATAATCAAACCTCCCTCTGCTACATGAAAAAGGATAGCAGAGAAAGTAGCACAGTCTAACTTGGAATAATAATCATATAGAGTGATAAAAGTGTCCGAGACAAATAGCAGTGTGCAATAATGTATGGTAAAGTTATGAATATGCAAGATACCAACATCAAAAGGCAAATCCATAAGATGGTAATAATGACCAAGAGTGTAATGATGACTGACAATCTGAGGTTTTGCGCAAGACAAAGGAAATGCAGTAGACAAAGGCGTACATCTTAAAGGCAGAACTGAAGTTATAGCCTGTGTACTGGGCAAAGAAAAAAGTAAGAAAGATATAATAAAGATGTAAAAGCATACAGTAGTCTTCTTCTTCTTGCGATCGCATCTTTGATGTTTACACCGTCAGATGAGTTCTCATGATGAATTCGACTGTTGTTTGAAGTTCCTCTTTAGCTCCATATAGCTTTGAGTTTAGTGTTGAGTCATTGGGCCAGTATATCTTTCTTAACTGGTCATACAGAGGACAATCCTGTAGAACATGCTCAGCAGTTTGTTCGTTTAATCCACATGTGCACAGTGGTGAAGCAGACAATCGTAGCTTGTGCATGTGTTTATTCAGTTTGTTATGCCCTGTCCTGAGGCGAAAAATAGTTATCTGTCCCTGCCGGTCGAGAGTGTGATAGTCGTCTTTGGGTTGGTTCTGTTCTCTTCTGATAGTCTGGATAGCTTTTTTTTTCTCAAAGTATGTGACTTCATTATCTTCTTGTTCACATTCTCCTCCCTTTTTTGCAAGTTTATCTGCCTTTTCATTTCCGGGTACACCACAATGAGATTGTACCCACTGAAGTATGGTTCTCTTTTTGGCAGCTACCTTGTTTAGTTCATTTCTCAGATGCGGGAGTTTACCACCCTTGAGAGCTTGCAGGACAGACAGTGCATCTGTGAGGATGACTACCTGGTGGCAGTCAGAGTTGGTGTTATAAATCATATTTGCAGCTTGCTCTAGAGCTTGAACCTCAGCTGTATAGTTGGAACAGAATTTACCAGTGGGAATGTGTCTAGTCTCATAGTGGTTGTCAGGATATGAGATAAAGATACTGGCACCTCCATTCCTAACAGCATTAGTTGCTGATCCATCTGTATAGGCATGTATCCATGATTGATCGGGATGGCTTTCTTGGATCATACTCAATGTAGCAGTTCGTTTTTGCAGATCATTATACTCACATCCACTTGTGAGACCACTGACTGATGTATTAATTTGGAGGGCATTGCTGGCCTGCTCCCATGGTACAGGGTATAGGGTGGGCTTCAGTGGTGTTGTCTTCATGGATAGGTCTTCTTGATGCTGTCTTATAAGTCTTTTTCCCCGATGCACAAAGCTGCTACGCTTTAGACGTCCCAATGCCAGATCATCTAGTCTTGCCTTCATTGGGTGCGTTGGCATACTGTTGTACTTTTCCATCTGGATCATGGTTTTTGTGTCTCTTCTATAGGACAATGTCTGTAATCCAGCAACCTTCTGCATCTCTGATATTGGTGTAGTTTTCATGGCTCCTGTAATGAGCCTGAGAGCTTGATTTTGCACCTTGTCCCAAGACTGCAGATGTGAGTTAGCAGCTGATGACCATGCTGCTGAGCTAAACTCTAAGTGTGGTCTTATTACTCCATTATAAATCTTCTTTAGATTTCGTTCATTTGCTCCCCTGTTGGTACCTGCTAATTTTCTGAGTATGCCTAGTCGTCTTCGGGCCTTTCCTTCTGCATTTTCAATATGCTTATTCCATGTAAGCCTTTGGTCAAATGTCACCCCAAGATAGGTGGGGTAGCTTTCTTCCTTGATCACGGTTGTCCCTAGGTGTATGTTAGCTGATTTGTCCTTGGGGGCGAGGGAGAACAGTGTTGTGGAGGTTTTGTCTGTGTTTATTGTGATAAGCCATTTCTCTGCCCATGACACTAGCATGTCTGCTGCCCGCTGCATTCTATAATTTGCTGTGGTGATGTTTTCATCAGCGCACCAGAGTACTAGGTCATCTGCATATAAGGCAGCTTTCACTCCTGAGGGGAGATCTTTCACCAGGTCATTGATGTAAACAAGGAAGAGTGTTGGGGAAATTACTCCTCCTTGAGGTACCCCCTGATGGAGCAACACTTTTCTGCTCTGCAGACCGTCAAGAGTGACTCTAGTTCTCCTGTTATGCAAATATGACTGGATCCATTTCATCATGTTGCCTTGGATTCCACTTCTCCTAAGTTTTGCAATAAGGCCATCTTTCCACACCTTGTCAAAGGCCTGCTTGAAGTCGACCCAAATCGTTAGGACCTTTTTCTTCTCCTGGAAGGCATCTTCTATTGCTTGGGACAAGTAAGTAACTTGGTCTTCTATACTGTAGCATTCTCTAAATCCAGCTTGTTCCGGCACCAGGATCTGCTCAGACTCTAAATACCATTTCAATCTGTGGTTGACTATTCGCTCCATAGTCTTCCCAACACAGCTTGTGAGACTGATTGGCCGGTAACTTGCAGCCTCGGTCTTACATTTCCCTTTCTTTAGTATGGGTATAGTGATGGCTTCTCTCCATACTTGGGGTACCGTTCCTTTCTACCAGCTGTGGTTGAATATCTCAAGCAGTTTTGTCTTTGCTGCTGAGCTCAGATTTACTAGCATTTCGTTGCTGATTTTGTCTGGGCCGGGTGACTTTTGGAACTTAAGCTTGGAAATAGCGTTCTGTAGTTCTCCTAGTGTGATGGGTTCCCTCATTGGGGCAGGAGTATCTGTCTGTCCCATGGTTGCCAGTATTTCTTTTCTTATCTCTCTCTGATGGTCTATGTTAATGGGTAAGTTGCTTTCTGAACTGTATCTTCTAGCAAACAGGTCTGCAGCTTGTTTTCCTCTGAAAAGTTTGCCACCTTCATCCAATGTGATAGTCTGCCTAGGTGAGGAACGCTCTTCATTTAGAGACTTGACTAATCTCCAAAGTTTCCTGCCGTCTTTCTCAAGGTTCAGCGATGCCGTTTTAGTTCTCCAGCTTTTCCGTTTTTCTTCTAGCTTTGTTCTCTGAAACTCTGCTACAGCCTTTTTCCATTTGTTGTGAGTTTCAAGTGAAGGCTGAGACTCTGCGTCCTTTCTAGCCCTGTCCATAGCTTCCTGACGTTCTTGGAGTGTGCTGGACCAGTATGGTATGTAGTTACGCCGGCATCCTTTGGGAATGGTTTCTCTTGCAGCTTGTAGTATGCATCTGTTGAAGTCTTTTACCACTTCATTAATGTCTCTGTTCTGTACCTTGAGGGTAGACAGCAGCGTGTTCACCTGATGCCTGAATAAACCCCAGTTGGCTTTTTTGTAGTTCCATCTTGTAATGGCTGGGCCTGTATTGAGAGTTACACTCTGGACAGTAAGAAAGATTGGGCGATGGTCGCTTCCCCCTAGTTGGTCTCCTACTTCTCTACTAATAGATCCAGCTATATCTGGGGTGGCGAAGGCAAGATCTGGTGTTGAAGTTGTGTGCCATCCTCTGGAGTAGAAGGTAGGAGTTATACAGTAGTAAACTTGGACCTATGTCGAAGTTTAAAAGGAAAGCAGTAAGTACGACAAAAAGTTGTAAAAGACATAGATACCGAGCTAACTGGTCCAGCAAGAAAGCTAAAGAAACTCATAAGGTTCATAAAGGAACTAACAACTAAGTCCGTACATGTGGCAAAGAAAACGCTAGTCATTGCAGCAAAAAAGTTGCAATCAATGTGACTGGATGTAGATTCAGTAGTAGCTATAAAATTAGTGTGTGTATCAGACAAAAACTGAAGGATCTTCTTCTATAATGGTAGTTAAAGAAGAATCAAAGTTAGAGTTGCGACGTACTGAGGTATGTCGAACTGGGTTACAAGAAGCACTGAAATTAGTATGATGAACAATTGGTATCATCTATACTGCAAGATTGCCCAAAATTAGCAGAATGTATCTGGTGAAAAGATTTTGGCATAGTGGCTGCAGTAAGATTATGTTGCCGTTCCCAAGCAGCAATTTGTACTGGTGTACACACCTTTATACAATGTATCTGTCCAACAGTAAGGTCGGCGATAGGTGCTCTGAGCATACATGCGTGTATATAACCAGTGAAAAACGGTGTGGCAATGTGGACTATGGTAGTTGGAAAAGTCTCAACTGTCCCACCGAATGTCACACATTTCACTATATTACCTGTAGCGCTGTCGTGTGGTGAGTACTGGGGCAACTACAACAGTAGTTTTTGACAGGAGTAGTCTATGAGATATTAGATATAAGGTCTCTAGAAATTGGCTCGTTAAGAAAAAAGACCTACTCGAGATAAGGACAAGAAGACAGGAATGCGAATGCTTTCCACTAGACAGTGTTTTCTTATTAATTATGGAAAGAGTTCTGTTTCCCCACGACCTTAGCTTCTGCCCTTAGATCCCGTAAAGAAAAAGCCCCAACCTCATCTGAGTAGAGAAAGGTTCCTATAGGTGAATATGTAACACCGACAGCACGAGTGATACATTAACAAACTCTTGATAATGATCAACCGATCGTTGGGTTTATTAATGAAATATCCACACATATAGGGTTAGTAATGGTTAGAACGTGATGATGGTGAAAGACGATTCACACAAAACACACAGATGAGATAATAAAATTACAGTTAATTAAGTAATAGTTAATTAAGAATGAACTGGTGTAAAGTGAAATGATGATGTGATATGATACGTGTTACCAAAATGGTGAGTACTCTACACAGTCCATGTGTCTCTAAATGCTTCTTCTAGATATGAGGATTCACATGTATGCATAAAATGTCCCAAGTTGTTATACGTTATGTCGAGTGGGGTATCTCTAAGCTGAGGACGTTCTGATGAATACTGTTGTCGTACAGAGAACGCTGACGAGATATCTATGTATATTCCTTCACTGTTTGAGTATATCTCTGTAGTGTTGATCAACAGTTAATAGCTGTCATATGAACAAAAGGTCTGTTGTCTAATCTCCCGAGGGTACTGGTCAGACTGGATATCTTCACAAAATGTTAGTGATATGTAGACTCCTA
The DNA here is from genome assembly GCA_024509875.1 of Oreohelix idahoensis. Taxonomy (NCBI): domain Eukaryota; kingdom Metazoa; phylum Mollusca; class Gastropoda; order Stylommatophora; family Oreohelicidae; genus Oreohelix; species Oreohelix idahoensis. The sequence continues at coordinate 154,776 of JAMPIV010016894.1, forward strand.
ATCTTGCGTATGTAGTCGTGATTCATATACTTTCGAGTCTGCTTCATAAAATGCGCTTAAGAGTGTGTTGCACGTGGTATAAATATGCGATTCCTCTTTTGAGCTCTTTTGCTTGACTTCAGATAATAATGATCTTTCGAGTGATTTGAATTTATGATGACTCTGTATTGAACTTGTGATAACGATGTATTGAACTTGTGAGCAAGCAGTATATGGTGACGAAAAATGCTGCGTCCACCTTATGACTTGTGGGTGAGACAATATTCCTTTTTAATTGAGGAATGAAAGACGTCCTATGGCGAATTCTGCTAGCCAAATGTCCGTTTTTGATAATTTATTTCTGGTTAGACATCAGACACGTTGCGTGTAGACTCAGACTTCTGATGAACTGAAGACACACAAAAGTCTTCGTAAGTTTTCACATTTAACATCACTGGTTGACTTGCATTTAACTTATTGCTCATTATTCATCTCTCTCTCTGAGTTCAATTCTAATGATGTTAAATATCTTGTGCATGAGAGTGTGTGCGCATGGGAGACTGTGATGATGATAAAGGTGAAATATGAACTATTAATTACCTCCTATCATCCTATCATCTTCTAGGAAAATCTTCTGATTTTATTAATCAGTTATGCCAAGAATTATTTGAAACTTTATCTTTCGCACATTTTAGCTGTGAGGTTAAAATAAACAAAAATAAGAAAATGTATTAATAAGTATAAGATCTACTAACCTTCTTTTCCCTTCGCAAAATCCTTTAAGAACTCAATTAATCACAGAACTGAATTATCATCCACTCTGAATAAACATGTGTATTAGGCTAGGCGTTTTTGGGATTAATCTCTTCCTCACAAGGTAAAAAACTGGACTCCTTCCCAGAACAAGCTACGCAGTAGATTATATTTCTGCCAGTCCAATATGGGTTTCTTGTACAGCTCATACCAACCAATCATTAATGGCCCCTCTGGTCTCTCATTCACAGGATCGCTCTTTTCCCCTGTCAGTCCAAACGTGGGTGTAGTTTGACCTCTGATTGTTTATTGTTTACCTGGCCAAGATGGGCGTCCAATGTGGTAAATCAACGCTTGTCTGAACCGCGGCCGACCCAAGATAACACCATTACATTCATTCATAACCCTCCACTCCCAAAGGAGCATAGGCCTTCAACAAACACATGCCAAGTCCTCCTGTCACGTGCCATCATCTCAAGTTCTTTCCATGTTCTCCTCATCATTTTCACCTCTGTTTCCAACTCTCTTCTCCATGTACTTCTTGGTCTTCCTCTGCCTCTCTTGCCCTGGGGGTTCCAGAACAAGGACTGCCTTGTAATGCTATCAACAGGTTTCCTCAGTGTGTGTCCTATCCATCTTCGTGTCCTGAGGACAGCACCAATTCACCTGTGATGAGTTTCTTCCTGTCTACCCCCTTCCACTTTGTTTCACACATTCCCAGAACCTCGATTTTGTATTCCCTCATTTCTGCTGCTACTTGTGCCACTTTCCCTTGTTCGTTCAATGTCCGAACATTCCAGGTGCCAAATCTGGAAGTTCTCCTAGAAGAAAGAAGGTTAGTCAGCAACACAGACTCCTTTCGGCTTTCTCTGTGTTGCATCATACGCCTCCCCGCGAGAGGACCTGGATGGCATTTTCTTTAACTCCTGTTTTGGATGGCCGGTATTAACAGCCCATGCACCAACCCTCCTTAGTCGCCTTAATGTTGGCAGGGGACAGTGTTTATTCCAAGCTCCCTTTCAACGGTGAAAATGATTGGTACACTGTCAGCTTTACCTTTCAAGTGGACGAAACCACTAGTGCGTTTCCTGAAGCCAGTCATGCAATGCAGAAACTGTACTCACATGTACTTGACAACCTCTGGGCCTCAGTGCACAGCTCCATATTTCAGTGATGGAACGTCAGTCACGACAAAACCCCGCTTTGAAGTTCCCCGTGACAGCTCGGCTGATCCTAATGTATTATGTTGCAGTAAAATCTGTTACTCAACACAAAGGCTTATCAAGGCCGAAAATGAGAGTAAGCCTTTGTTTCTAATATGGCATTCATTCGTGCAAACTGAGCGAACCCTCGTAATTCTAGATCTCGGACTGAAAAGAAACCCAGTTATGGGCTTTACTGTTCCAGATGTGGACATTGTAGCGGACTTTTCTGTGGCATCTTGTCAGATGTGCTCCCCGGCAGACTTTCTTTTGTGCGCATGATGCTGGATAACTCCATTAGGATCTAGTATTATGGTATGTCATTCTAGGAACATTTTGGGAAATCTGTCTTATTTTCGATATCATTAAAGCTGCCATTGGAGCAAGTGAATTCAGCCATAAATCTCGACGATGATAGTTTCAAATTTATTCTGTCTTGCTGGTCAGTAAATCATGGTCTGTACAAATGGGGAATTATGAAGTACAGAGTGTGGTGTGTCAAGAGTAAATTTTCTGTCACTTTATTGGTCACCGGTGATTGTTAAATAAACCACATGTTTATAGGAATTACCCGTTGGACTCCTAGGAGTCAAAAAATAGGGGGTGGGGGTAGACTACTGACTTTTACCCGACTGCAAATGAAAGATAACGTGGCAATGCTTACTTCGCAGCCAACCACTGCACACACAGCACAGAGATTTTAGTATAGGTGACTTAACACTAGATGTATGGGTCCAAAACCCACACAAACAAGGCAGACGCATTATACCACAACAGGAGATTTGACGTCCTTTCTTTTCATCAGGTATGTGTAATAACACATTATAAACAAAAACAAAAACGCCTTAATTTTCACGTAGTTATCCGCCTCCCAACAACTCCCTCCTGAGGGGTAACAAGAGTGGTTTCACGAGTCCCCCATAAATTTAATAAAAATAAAATGGGTCACCCCTGGGACTTAGAAGAGATTACCCACTTCCTCATGATCTTTATCCCAACTGTAATTTGTTTCCAGACAACACTATCTTCTCATTGGCCCAGACAGTTAATCACAATACCAGTTAACCAGCGGCTAAACTCTCAGAGCCATGCGACCCCTCTGACACTCCTGAAAAAATAGTAACGTTCCTTCGGCTAATCATGGGTCTGCCCCTCCCCACACAACTTGACAAAACCCTCCCCCCCCCCACCTATCCCTGTCTTCATCAAGAGACCCCACTCCAGAGATTATGGAGTCAAACCTCGTAGAATGTTACATCCCTGAGGAACAATAAGGAATAACGATAATGGACTACAGCTGAACCTAGCATTTTTTATGATCCACATAAGTACACTCCCCCTGTGGACTTGAATCAAAGACCCGCACACCCTCGCACCCCCCCGTCACCCTCCCTCCCCCCAAACAGCAACACCCCTTAGCCGGCCCCGTACCCCCCCCTTTACCCACTGACCTCTATTCCATTCACCCCAGTAAACTCCTCGCAACACCCCACCCACCCCCCTCTTTGCACCATCCCCCATGTTTATAGTGTGGACAGACTTGTAACCTAATTGTTTTTGTGAACCAGTGAGCCAATTGCTCCCATTAAAGTTGCACCGACTCATTAAACGTGCCCAATGACGTGAATTACCCAAGACTATAAAATTATGAGTGATCAACCCCCCTGCGGAACACGGTCACTTCAGGCGAAACACAAGCAAACAATGTTACGTGTACCATCAGATGTCATCAGATGTTATGAGTTAAACAACTTAAGTTTACAGCACTATTATATGTAGTACACAACACATCATTGACAAGAAAACAATAAATTACTTGATAGAAATTTTATTCTGTATACGCCCACTGTAAAACACGTCTTGATTAGTAAAGAATAATGCAGGAAAATTTTCATCAGGAAAGATCAAATGCAACTTGTTGTTAGAATACTGTAGATTGTCTGACTATCTAATACACCAAGCGTAATTTTTGACCTTTTGGGGGTTAGGACGGGTGAACAATCCTGCGGGGATATATTGCGCCAAGTAAACAGCGGGAGGGGAGTGGAGCATTTCAATTAGAGGTAGCTCTCTCAAATGGATGAGATGTTAAAGTTGATTTGTTTTTCAGGTATGGATTTGTCTATATTATGATATTTTGAGGGTGACAGACAACGACAACAATGTTACGTACAACAACACTAATTTTGAAAAGCATGGTATGTTGGAGTATCAGTTCTAACCCACTAACTAGTGTTTGCAACATTTACCCCCATATTGACAGTCTTGAGCGTACGGGGGGATTTAAGTACACATGGAACATACATGGGAGATGGTGATATGATAGGTAACACCAACACATAGAGAATGTATGTACAGAGGGGGTTTTGGGGGGTCACACATATATTTAATAGTAGGGTGTTGTGATGTGTACAGGCTGGATACACAATAATTCTTGTATGTGGGGTTAGGACAGATAAAAAATTTAAGTTTATTCATATCGGAAAGCTAGTTTTGGGTTGATATGTACTGCACTTATTTATCGGACTCTAACAAGTTTTAGTTGACAGAATAAACCTAATCTATCTTATATAGTCTAGAAATTTATGACAGTATGTGACAGAAATAGTATCAGACATTGCAGCCGGTAACAGTAGAAGCTTGTCAGATTATTGCAGTACAATGACAATAATTGAGGTTGTCAGTCTAGGAGATATGCTGTTTTATAGACATAGTAGAGCATGATATTGTGTGTTGTAATGAACTAGCAAGTATTTACAGACTTGGGTGAGGTTTTCCACACAGAAAGTATATAGTCCATAGATTAAGGGGGGGTCTTTATGGGGTGTTTATGGGGGTCAGCATGGTGCACAATACAGGAAAATGGGTGAGCATGTACTGTGATGGTCTATGCTCATACAATGGAGCAGACATGTGACACTAAAACCAGACAATGCAACATCACTCACGGCCATACACTTATCAAATCCTGAAGCTTCCATTGTTATATTGTAAACGTCATGGGGTTAAAATCTCAAGAAACTCAATTGCAACGGAACAGTTGCGATGACCATCACTGGATTTACATCATCACATACAACTAGATCATAAGAAGACTGTACGACACATAATAAAACACATGAGGCACAAAATGAGATTCGATGGAGACATGAACGAAGACACGATACACACATGAGATAACAAAGATTGTGAATGACACACACATTATTGGAGAGATGACAGCAAAACGACAAGTGAGGGATAGTTAAGGTGTGTGACTAGCGTCACACAGATAGAACATTTATTGAACAGCTGATGATCTGCCGACAATATTCACGTCAAGACACAGAACTAAGGTACATGCACAATATTCTATATGTACTGTTGGGACACACACTTAATAAGTTATATGGACACAACAACCTCTTGACTAAAACAGGCACAAGTCAGTTTCATTTGTATTTTTGTTGACGAGTGCCCGAAGAGGAGGCAAAGTACTTGGGGAGGGTTAATTTAGTCCTGCTATGCATGGGTCGTGGGGGGGACGAAGGAGGGGGGGGGAGGGTGTATGGTTACCCCATCTGTAATTTAAAACCACAAAAAAAACTTTCAAAAATAAATTGACAAGTCAAATATAAGGAAAATAAAAACACAGCCATCAAGACAGGGGGAAGGTCCTCTCGCGGGGGAGGCGTATGATGAAACACAGAGAAAGCCGAAAGGAGTCTGTGTTGCTGACTAACCCTTCTTTCTTCTAGGAGAACTTCCAGATTTGGCACCAACTCATGTTCGGACATTGAAAGAACAAGGGAAACCCCTTGGCACAAGTAGCAGCAGAAATGAGGGAATAGGGGAATACAATATCGAGGTTCTGGGCAATTGTGTGAAAAAAGTGGAGAAGGGCGGGGGTAGACAGGAAGAAAAACTCATCACAACGAATTGGTGCTGTCACTCAGGACACGAAGTATGGATAGAGAACACACACTGAGGAAACCTGTTGATAGCAAGGATTACAAGGCTTAAAAGTCCTTGTTTTCCTGGAACCCCCAGGGCAAGAGGAGGCAGTAAGGAAGACCAAGAAGTACATGGAGAAGAGAGTTGGAAACAGAGGTGAAAATGATGAGGAGAACATGGAAAGAACTTGAGATGATGGCAGCGTGACAGGAGGAACTTGGCATGTGTTTGTTGAAGGCCTATGCATCCTTTGGGGAGTGGAGGGTTATGAATGAATGTAATGGTGTTATCTTGGGTCGGCCGCGGTTAAGACAAGCGTCTTTGATATTCCACATTGGACGCCCATCTTGGGGGGGCCAACGTAAACAATAAACAATCAGAGGTCAAAACTACACCTACGTTTGGACTGACAGGGGGAAAAAGAGCGATCCTGTGAATGAGTGACCAGAGGGGCATTAATGATTGGTTGGTGGGCGGTGAGCTGTACAAGAAAACCATATGGGACTGGCAGAAATATAATCTACTGCGTAGCTTGTTCTGGGAAGGAGTCCAGTTTTTTACGATTTTGTGAGGAAGAGATTAATCCCAAAAACGCCTAGCCTAATACACGTGTTTATTCAGAGTGAATATAATTCAGTTCTGTGATGAATTGTGTTCTTAAAGGATTTTGCGAAGGGAAAAGAAGGTTAGTAGATCTTATACTTATTAATACATTTTCTTATTTTTGTTTATTTTAACCTCACAGCTAAAATGTGCGAAAGATAAAGTTTCAAATAATTCTTGGCATAATTGATTAATATAATCAGAAGATTTTCCTAGAAGATGATAGGATGATAGGAGGTAATTAATAGTTCATATTTCACCTTTATCATCATCACAGTCTCCCATGCGCACACACTCTCATGCACAAGATATTTAACATCATTAGAATTGAACTCAGAGAGAGAGAGAGATGAATAATGAGCAATACAAGCTTTAAATGCCAAGTCAACCCAGTGATGTTAAATGTGAATAACTTACGAAGACTTTTGTGTGTCTTCAGTTCATCAGAAGTCTGAGTCTACACGCAACGTGTCTGACGTCTAACCAGAAATAAGTTATTAAAAACGGCCATTTGGCTAGCAGAATTCGCCATAGGACATCTTTCATTCCTCAATTAAAAAGGAATATTGTCTCACCCACAAGTCATAAGGTGGACGCAGCATTTTTCGTCACCATATACTGCTTGCTCACAAGTTCAATACATCGTTATCACAAGTTCAATACAGATGTCATCATAAATTCATGGAAATCACTCAGTGAAAGATCATTATTATCTGAAGTCAAGCAAAAGAGCTCAAAAGAGGAATCGCATATTTATACCACGTGCAACACACTCTTAAGCGCATTTTATGAAGCAGACTCGAAAGTATATGACCACAACACACACACAACAATCACAACTACATACGCAAGATTAGGAGTCTTACATATCCACTAACATTTTGTGAAGATATCCAGTCTGACCAGTACCCTCGGGATGATTAGACAACAGACCTTTTGTTCATATGACAGCTATTAACTTGTTGATCAACACTACAGAGATATACTCAAACAGTGAAGGAATTATACATAGATAATCTCGTCAGCGTTTTCTCTGTACGACAACAGTATTCATCAGAACGTCCCTCAGCTTAGAGATACCCCACTCGACATAACGTATAACAACTTGGGACATTTTATGCATACATGTGAATCCTCATATCTAGAAGAAAAGCATTTAGAGGACACATGGGACTGTGTAAGAGTACTCACCATTTTGGTAACACGTATCATATCACATCATCATTTCACTTTACACCAGTTCATTCTTAATTAACTATTACTTAATTAACTGTAATTTTATTATCTCATCTGTGTGTTTTGTGTGAATCGTCTTTCACCATCATCACGTTCTAACCATTACTAACCCTATATGTGTGGATATTTCATTAATAAACCCAAACGATCGGTTGATCATTATCAAGAGTTTGTTAATGTATCACTCGTGCTGTCGGTGTTACATATTCACCTATAGGAACCTTTCTCTACTCAGATGAGGTTCGGGGCTTTTTCTTTACGGGATCTAAGGGCAGAAGCTAAGGTCGTGGGGAAACAGAACTCTTTCCATAATTAATAAGAAAACACTGTCTAGTGGAAAGCATTCGCATTCCTGTCTTCTTGTCCTTATCTCGCGTAGGTCTTTTTTCTTAACGAGCCAATTTCTAGGAGACCTTATATCTTAATATCTCATAGACTACTCCTGTCAAAAACTTACTGTTGTAGTTGCCCCAGTACTCACCACACGACAGCGCTACAGGTAATTTAGTGAAATGTGTGACATTCGGTGGGAAAGTCTGTTGAGACTTTTTCAACTACCAATAGTCCACATTGCACACACCGTTTTTTCACTGGTTATATACACGCATGTATGCTCAGAGCACCTATCGCGACCTTACTGTTGGAACAGATACATTGTATAAAGGTGTTGTGTCACCAGTACCAAATTGCTGACTTGGGAACGCAACATAATCTTGAATGCAGCCACTATGCAAAATCTTTTCACCAGATACATTCTGCTAATTTTGGGAATCTTTGCAGTATAGATGATTCCATTGTTTAATCATTACTAATTTCAGTGTTCTTGTAAACCAGTTCGACATACCTCAGTTCGTCGACACTCTAACTTTGATTCTTCTTTAACTACCATTATAGAAGATGATCTTTCAGTTTTTGTTGATACACACACTTATTTTATAGTACTACTGAATCTACTTCCTGTCACATTGATTGCAAACTTTTTTGCTGCAATGACTAGCGTTTTCTTTTGCCTCATGTACGGGACTTAGTTGTTAGTTCCTTATGAACCTTATGAGTTTCTTTAGGCGTTCTTGCAGGACCAGTTTTAGCTCGGTAATTCTATGTCTTTTACAACTTTTTGTCGTACTTACTGCATCCATACAGGCCCAGCCATTACAAGATGGAACTACAAAAAAAGCCAACTGGGGTTTATTCAGGCATCAGGTGAACACGCTGCTGTCTACCCTCAAGGTACAGAACAGAGACATTATTGAAGTGGTAAAAGACTTCAACAGATGCATACTACAAGCTGCAAAAGAAACCATTCCCAAAGGATGCCGGCGTAACTACATACCATACTGGTCCAGCACACTCCAAGAACGTCAGGAAGCTATGGACAGGGCTAGAAAGGACGCAGAGTCTCAGCCTTCACTTGAAACTCACAACAAATGGAAAAAGGCTGTAGCAGAGTTTCAGAGAACAAAGCTAGAAGAAAAACGGAAAAGCTGGAGAACTAAAACGGCATCGCTGAACCTTGAGAAAGACGGCAGGAAACTTTGGAGATTAGTCAAGTCTCTAAATGAAGAGCGTTCCTCACCTAGGCAGACTATCACATTGGATGAAGGTGGCAAACTTTTCAGAGGAAAACAAGCTGCAGACTTGTTTGCTAGAAGATACAGTTCAGAAAGCAACTTACCCATTAACATAGATCATCAGAGAGAGATAAGAAAAGAAATACTGGCAACCATGGGACAGACAGATATCCTGCCCCAATGAGGGAACCCATCACACTAGGAGAACTACAGAAGGCTATTTCCAAGCTTAAGTTTCAAAAGTCACCCGGCCCAGACAAAATCAGCAACGAAATGCTAGTAAATCTGAGCTCAGCAGCAAAGACAAAACTGCTTGAGATATTCAACCACAGCTGGTTGAAAGGAACGGTACCCCAAGTATGAGAGAAGCCATCACAATACCCATACTAAAGAAAGGGAAATGTAAGACCGAGGCTGCAAGTTACCGGCCAATCAGTCTCACAAGCTGTGTTGGGAAGACTATGGAGCGAATAGTCAACCACAGATTGAAATGGTATTTAGAGTCTGAGCAGATCCTGGTGCCGGAACAAGCTGGATTTAGAGAATGCTACAGTATAGAAGACCAAGTTACTTACTTGTCTCAAGCAATAGAAGATGCCTTCCAGGAGAAGAAAAAGGTCCTAACGATCTGGGTCGACTTCAAGCAGGCCTTTGACAAGGTGTGGAAAGATGGCCTCATTGCAAAACTTAGGAGAAGTGGAATCCAAGGCAACATGATGAAATGGATCCAGTCATACTTGCATAACAGGAGAACTAGAGTCACTCTTGACGGTCTGCAGAGCAGAAAAGTGTTGCTCCATCAGGGGGTACCTCAAGGAGGAGTAATTTCCCCAACACACTCTTCCTTGTTTACATCAATGACCTGGTGAAAGATCTCCCTGCAGGAGTGAAAGCTGCCTTATATGCAGATGACCTAGTACTCTGGTGCGCTGATGAAAATGTCACCACAGCAAATTATAGAATGCAGCGGGCAGCAGACATGCTAGTGTCATGGGCAGAGAAATGGCTTATCACAATAAACACAGACAAAACCTCCACAACACTGTTCTCCCTCGCCCCCAAGGACAAATCAGCTAACATACACCTAGGGACAACCGTGATCAAGGAAGAAAGCTACCCCACCTATCTTGGGGTGACATTTGACCAAAGGCTTACATGGAATAAGCATATTGAAAATGCAGAAGGAAAGGCCCGAAGACGACTAGGCATACTCAGAAAATTAGCAGGTACCAACTGGGGAGCAAATGAACGAAATCTAAAGAAGATTTATAATGGAGTAATAAGACCACACTTAGAGTTTAGCTCAGCAGCATGGTCATCAGCTGCTAACTCACATCTGCAGTCTTTGGACAAGGTGCAAAATCAAGCTCTCAGGCTCATTACAGGAGCCATGAAAACTACACCAATAACAGAGATGCAGAAGGTTGCTGGATTACAGACATTGTCCCATAGAAGAGACACAAAAACCATGATCCAGATGGAAAAGTACAACAGTATGCCAATGCACCCAATGAAGGCAAGACTAGATGATCTGGCATTGGGACGTCTAAAGCGTAGCAGCTTTGTGCATCGGGAAAAAGACTTATAAGACAGCATCAAGAAGACCTATCCATGAAGACAACACCACTGAAGCCCACCCTATACCCTGTACCATGGGAGCAGGCCAGCAGTGCCCTCCAAATTAATACATCAGTCAGTGGTCTCACAAGTGGATGTGAGTATAATGATCTGCAAAAACGAACTGCTACATTGAGTATGATCCAAGAAAGCTATCCCGATCAATCATGGATACATGCCTATACAGATGGATCAGCAACTAATGCTGTTAGGAATGGAGGTGCCAGGTATCTTTATCTCATATCCTGACAACCACTATGAGACTAGGCACATTCCCACTGGTAAATTCTGTTCCAACTATACAGCTGAGGTTCAAGCTCTAGAGCAAGCTGCAAATATGATTTATAACACCAACTCTGACTGCCACCAGGTAGTCATCCTCACAGATGCACTGTCTGTCCTGCAAGCTCTCAAGGGTGGTAAACTCCCGCATCTGAGAAATGAACTAAACAAGGTAGCTGCCAAAAAGAGAACCATACTTCAGTGGGTACCATCTCATTGTGGTGTACCCGGAAATGAAAAGGCAGATAAACTTGCAAAAAAGGGAGGAGAATGTGAACAAGAAGATAATGAAGTCACATACTTTGAGAAAAAGAGAGCTATCCAGACTATCAGAAGAGAACAGAACCAACCCAAAGACGACTATCACACTCTCGACCGGCAGGGACAGATAACTATTTTTCGCCTCAGGACAGGGCATAACAAACTGAATAAACACATGCACAAGCTACGATTGTCTGCTTCACCACTGTGCACATGTGGATTAAACGAACAAACTGCTGAGCATGTTCTACAGGATTGTCCTCTGTATGACCCGTTAAGAAAGATATACTGGCCCAATGACTCAACACCTAACTCAAAGCTATATGGAGCTAAAGAGAAACTTCAAACAACAGTCGATTCATCATGAGAGCTCATCTGACGGTGTAAACATCAAAGATGCGATCGCAAGAAGAAGAAGACTACTGTATGCTTTTTACATCTTATTATATCTTTCTTACTTTTTTTCTTTGACCCAGTACACAGGCTATAACTTCAGTTCTGCCTTTAAGATGTAACGCCTTTGTCTACTGCCAATTCCTTTGTCTTGCGCAAAACCTCAGATTAGTCAGTCATCCATTACACTCTTGGTCATTATTACCATCTTATGATTTGCTTTGATGTTGGTATCTTGCATATTCATAACCTTTACCATCTATTTGTCTCGGACACTTTATCACTCTATAATGATTATTATTCCAAGTTTGAGACTGTGCTACTTTCTCTGCTAATCACTTTTCATGTAGCAGAGGAAGGTTTGATTATCACCATACAGCTGGTCCAGAAGTTTACACAGCCACAGTTAGGTAGGTTTACAGTAAAATTGATTGTTGTATATCATAAAGTCCTACCTTTACCAACAGAGATTTTCATTTGTAATTTTTTCACAGCGTATGCTTTTTCCATGAGAGTCAGTGCTGCTATATTGTTGGTTTGACCTGTTTTCCGATGATATATCCGCCGATTTTGCTGTTCCAGTTTAACCATTTCACAGTTGATGCCACACTAGATGTTTTGGTGCCTTCTGCTTATAAGATATTCTAAGACTACGGGACTCATCTTTTATTTTTAACTTAGGGGGATTTAAGATTTTTTTAAGTAGATAATATTGTATATTAGTATTAGAATAGTATAATTAGAGAGTATTATATTATAATATGCTATGACTTCTTTATGATAAAACATGTTGGTTCATCTTTATGCGCCATTGCATTTACTATATTGTTCGTATACACTGCTGTGCTTTGAAAGTTCTGAACGTATTACTATTTTTATGAAGTAATTCTTATTTGATGTAACAGATCATTGCGATACATTTCCGGTATTGTACATTTTGAGGACAAAAATATGAAGGATAAAGAGAAAAGGAATTTTTTCTGCTGTCATTGTTATATTTTTTTTATTACCCAGCAATTGACGTGTGCGCTAAAAGGGGGGGGGGGGGGGGGGGGGGGGTGGTATAACTATATATAGTTATTAGTACATTTGAGAAATTGTTTTTTCAGGAGTTGTTAATGTATGTTTTTCTTTACCCGACGCTTGATTGTGTGTCAGGAATAGCTAGGGTATAACGGTAGTGTTAATTTTGTCTTGTATGGGTTCTTCTTGGTAATCATGGGTCTTTTATATTAATTGTGTTTTTCATGATCATTATGTCTATTTTTTTTTAGATGGAGCTAGTTATTTGTTTCTTTGATTTAGAAATGCATTGTTTCTTGTCAGTGTATGCTGTTGTGCATTATGGTGTTCGTTTATTCAATGCGATTGTTTAATTAAAATTGTTTACCATGATATATCATTGTTTTTTCTATTCGTATTGCACTGCTTTCTTTCATTTCTGCCTCATTCTATTTGTACTTTACACTTACTCCTATCCCCTTTTGTCTTTTTTTACTTTTGACTTAACATAGTGTATACTTAGGTGTTGACTTTTAGTATTTCTATCGACTCAAATTTTTTGTTTGATGTATTTTTTCAAAAAAACAAAAAAAAAAGATTATTTTTTTTTCCCCCCACCGGAGGGTAAGTGAGACTGTTTAAGTCATATTTGAATGAGGGGAGTTACGTTAAAAGACTTGTATGTACAGGTCGGATTTTGTAATCGCCCTTGTAAACTCGCTTAGTTGTTTTTTAAAATGATTATAGTAAATTACTAGAATGTTCGAGATAGGCGATGAAGGCTACTCACATCCCAGGGGCGATTTCGTGTGGGGATAAAATTGGTTACTGAGCTGTTTTTTTTTGTGCGGAAGAATATTCGTGACAGTCGATACAAGGAGAGCTGCCGAAGCATGGGATGTTGACCATTTTTTTTCGTTCAGTGTGACCCGATATAAGATATTGTGGGTGTGAAAGGGATTTTTTGATACTTGATGTATTTCATAAAGCCATGGATATGAGGC